>JAOTON010000509.1:0-547500 GCA_034440635.1 Lepas anatifera
TATTTTAGGAACGTAAACCAAATTTAAGTAGGTACTGATTGGAGTATTTGAGAAAGAATTAATCATTCAAATTACTTTTTAGAATTTCCTGTGATGAAACAGCATACTCCGTTCAGGGTACATCATAGACCTTGTTAGAATAGGTAGGAGCCTGTTGAGTCATGCGTTTAGCGAAATAGTATTAATAAAATTGTTCAGGTATTGATTACTAGCTTTAATAAACATGAATAGAAATAGTACTTAGCACTTCAATGTCACTTTCGAAGGTATTAGGATTTCAGTTAACATCATCAGTGCTTGCTACCTTTAAGCCAATAACGAATAAATATTGTTCACCCAGTTTCGTTGCCACTTATTTCCAACTGGCAAGAAGTCTGCAATGCCCATTATTTCCACGCTATGTAACGAGCGAATACATTAAAAAACAATACATATCCCTAATGCATGATACTGCAGCCAAATTCCCGAACAGCACTGGCAATGTTAGCATTGTGCTATTGATCCGAATAAATATCAAAAGCTTCAAGCTCCTTATTACTCGCAAAAACGTGGCCATGTGTTAGTTTCAGGTTGCCGCCTTGGTATGGTCTCATTGTATTGGTACATTGTGTTGCATCTGGTAGAATTTACTCCATCTCTGCCCCTCCCTCGTCCGCATGATACATCCTCTTAGGTTTCGTCTGCCTTTCGGGACTGGCCTGGTCCTGCTGTGCTGCTTATGACGTCACTGGTTGTCCTGGATGACCCTGGCTGGTTACTGACCGCCGATGATGCTGTGGGTGTTTCTGACGTCACTGGCTGCCTATGACCTGACCCCTGGCTGGTTACCGGCCGCCGATGATGCTGTGGTGGTGCTGACGTCACTGGCTGCCCTTTCGACCTGACCCCTGGCTGGTTACTGGCCGCCGATGATGCTGTGGTGTTCTTGACGTCACTGGTTTATCTGGATGACCCCTGGCTGGTTACTGACCGCCGATGATGCTGTGGTTTTTCTGACGTCACTGGCTGCCTATGACCTGACCCCTGGCTGGTGACTGGCCGCCTGATGATGCTGTGGTGTTTCTGACGTCACTGGCTGCCTATGACCTGACCCCTGGCTGGTCTACTGGCCGCCGATGATGCTGTGGTATTTTTGACGTCACTGGCTGCCTATGACCTGACCTTTGGCAGTTTACTGGCCGCCGATGCTGCTGTGCTCGTCTCACACTGTGCGCTCCGCCACCGTGAATTTATCCCGGCATATTTCGTTCCAACACCAGATAGTCGGTGTATTTCATTATGCCGGACACCATCCGCGGAGTCCTGCTGCCGAACTGAGCCAGGGCACCATCATCGGCGCTCAGCGCTCCTCATCCCTCACACCCCCGCGTGTCCTGCTGCCGAACTGAGCCCGGGCACATCATCGGCGCTCGCGCTCCTCATCCCTCCCACCCCGCGTGTCCTGCTGCCGAACTGAGCCGGAGCACCATCATGGCGCTCAATACCATCTCCCACACCGTGTCCTGCTGCCGAACTGCCGGAGCACCATCGCTTCGGCACTCAGCGCTCCTCATCCCTCCCACCCGCCGCGTGTCCTGCTGCCGAACTGAGCCCGGAGCTACCATCATCGGCGCTCAGCGCTCCTCACCTCACACCACCCGCGTGTCCTGCCGAACTGTTTGGAGCACCATCATCGGCCTCAGCGCTCCTCATGCCTCACACCCCCGCGTGTCCTGCTGCCAGGCAGAGCCGGAGCACCCCCATCGGCGCTCAGCGCTCCTCATCCCTCACAACCCGCGTGTCCTGCTGCTGAACTGGGTGGGAGCACCATCATCGGCGCTCAGCGCTCCTCATCCCTCACACCACCCGCGTGTCCTGCTGCCGAACTGTGCCGGAACACCATCATCGGCACTCAGCGCTCCTCATCCCTCACACCACCCGCGAGTCCTGCTGCCGGTGAGCCCGGAGCACCATCATCGGCGCTCAAGCGCTCCCTACTCGCACCCCCGCGTGTCGGTGAGCCGGAGCACCATCATCGGCACTGACGCTCCCTCACCCTCCCACCCCGCGTGTCCTGCTGCCAGGCAGGCCGGAGCACCATCATGGTGCTCAGCGCTCCTCACGGGGGGGGTCCCAGTGACACAGGAGCAGTCATTAGCATCATCACTACTATTGTCATACTTATTGTATCATCATTATCACCATAGTAATCATCACCACCTTGGTGTTTAGTGACTATTTTCGGCCATTTTTTCCAACTTGAGTCAACTGAGATCAAGACGGCCCGGTATAACTTAATCATGATCTGAGCACGGACTAAGCAAAATATCGATAAACAAACGATACATTGACGAACTTAGCAATAAAACTGACTCCATCATATTTGCCTCGAATCGCGAGAGCCTGGACATTTCTACATCGATCTCACTGGATCGGGACGGGTCGGGATGGGTTGGGGTGGGTCGGGATGGGTTAGGACAGGTCGGGATGGGTCAGACGGGTGGGGTGGGGGGGTTGGGTTGGGCGGTCGGGTGGGTTAGGACGGGTCGGGGGGGGATGGGTCAGGACGGGTCGAGATTGGTTGGGACGTGTCGGGATGGGTTAGGACGGGTCTGGATGGGTTGGGACGGGTCGGGATGGGTTGGGACGGGTCGGGATGGGTTAGGACAGGTCGGGATGGGGTAGGACGGGTCGGGATGGGTTGGGACGGGTCGGGATGGGTTAGGATGGGTCCGCGAGTGTCTATGTGGCTCACCCAAACTAAAGGCAGGAACCTCCAAAATATTATTCTGATACAAAAAATGAGCTAGACTGAATGCCATATTCCAGTACGTTCAGGTGCCTGGATGTACTACAGTTAAGCAGTGCCCATTTGGGTGATTTGCCTTGCAATCAGTGAAAAAGCCGATATTTGCAGCCAACAGTTGCTGGAAAATGGACATACAGAAAGGGAAACTAACAGACAGGGAACATCAGAATAACCCTCATATCAGAGTTGATATATATATATATATATATATATATATATATATATATATATATATATATATCGGCTTTAAGTGGTGAGGCCACATACCAGTTCAAAAATGTAGGTATTATAGAAATTGATAAAGCAGACATGAATCTTGTAGATTAGTTATTTTCGCAAAACCGTATTAGTAGGTAGAGTTAGGTGTGGATGAATAATTTCAATTGCTATTTATACCAAATTATACAGCTGTATGTATTACAAATCACGTGAGTAATGAAAACAGAACCCTGGCGCTATTATTTATTTCTGCCAGAGCTGAGGATGCCAAGGGATATTGTTCAACTTATCCGCATACAATCATGTTGGTCGTTTCAAAGAAGGGTGTATTGCTTTCGCGTGACTTTGCGAGGGGCGATAGCGCACGGCGGTCGGCCCGCGCGATACATGGTCGGCCACACCCCACCTGACACAGAGGAATGCGCCACGCCGCCGAAACCCTCTTACCGATCTACTTTATTCTACAATTAGGCTTCAATCGGTGATGCGGCGGGATAAGAGCCACCTGCTGCGCCTCATCGGCTGCAGGGCCAGGCCGGAGTGCATACAAAGTAGCCAGTGTCCATCGCTTCCCGGCTGCGGATGCACTCCCGGCGGCGATCTCGTCATCGGCGGAGAAGGCGAGCCGCTACTGCACAGTAGCGCCGTCTATAGCGGCGGCGCTGCAGGCGCCAGCGTCCTCTACTGTCGATGTCGTTGAGGTGTCAGAGCCAGTGCGACCCAGCAGTAAAGAAACATGGCAGGTCAGGAGGACGAATAGCTCAAAATGACGCTTTTGGCAACCGCATACTGTTGGCATGATGTACGGAACACTGTATAGTGTATACACATTTTCACAGTGCTTTACAATACCAGCCAGGACTGAAGTACAAAGCGAGCAAGAACAGAAGCCTCAGCATGCGCATCGACGCAATCCCTCGCTAGATTTATCCGATCAGATAGCGGATAAAATCGAGTGGATTTTATTTATGCGCCACATCTTACGCCTAAAATTTAGATCTAATTTTGAATTGTATCTAATGAAATCAAGTGCCTGGTATTTTCCCCTTGTCAATTTTCAGGTAGTTTCCTCGTCAGTTTTCAGGTGGTTGCGATCGCGCTGCGAGTTACAGCTGCTAACAGTCCACAGGCCGTTGTTTTGGGACCAAATACAACGGCTGTGTATCTCTTGCCAGGCTACTCAGCAACAGTTTTTCAGGTGTTTGTGATCGACCCAGAGAAGCATCCAAGGTGGGGTGAAGGGGGTGGTTACCCCCCTTAGGACCCAAGGGTCGCCCCCGCCGATTTAGGGCGCCGAAGGCTCCTGAAATTGGCGACATCCATTATGTGATATGAGTTTCAATTGGATAAGTTAACCCTGTTCCGACTTATGGTGTCTTAATTTTTTTAGGTCAGGTCACTTGACCTGTACTAGTGACCTAACCTGAGATGACCTAACCTTAAAATTTTCACAAAAGTTGTAGAAATAATGAGAGAAAAGGTATGCCAAGTACGGTGGCGCTACGCACCGCAGTTTTTATGCTATCTTAAAAAACCAGAGGGAGGGGACGGGTAACCGCCCCCCGTCAATGCGCGTGTTAAGCTCCCGCTCCACTTTCAGAAACTCAGAGGCCATTAGCCGCCCAAACTGGCGCGCAGATCCGTATCTGAGGCTATATATGAATATGGGCCTGCCGCCCTCCGCAGTGTCAGGTTTGTCAGGGTGCCAGCTGTGGCGACGCACACGCCATCTACTTCAGCCGTCATCCTTCCATCTGAGGTCTTCATGACAGCTGGAACCGGTTTCCAGTCGGGATTCAGCACGGACGGGTCCGCTCCCAGGGACCATAGTAGAGCCTTTCATGCTGGATCTGCAACAGCAAATACCATGTCTGGGATACGAAGCTATATATAGCAACCTCCTCTTTATAACTCATCTCTAATGGAGAGATCATGACACAAGCTCCTCGAAAAATCAGTTTGCACAATGGTGATGACCAGTTGGCATATTCTGTCTTGTTAGTTTAATGTATCAATAAATCACTATGATAATTCATTTATCACAATTTCCACTTGACTCGTTTTTGAAATGCCTGATTTTGGCATGAAAAAACACAGTCAATGGAAACAGCCATAGGCAGTGCAAAATTTCAAGACCATACTGTGAATGATTTTATCACTACCCGAAAAACCTTAACCCTCGCCCCGGTGAGGGGTGTTTGAACACCCCACCCCCTCGGGTTTTTCCAGCGGCACGAAAAAACGGCGGCGCGAAGCGCCACCGTACTTGCCACACCTTATCCTTAATCAATTCCGCAACTTTTTCCAAAATTTTAAGGTTGGGTCATCTCAGGTCAGGTCACCAGTGCAGGTTAAGTGACCTCACCTCCAAAAACGTTTAAGGTGGCAGAAGTAAAGATGGGTGAATATGTCGGATTGAAACTTATATCATATAATGGACTCACAAACTGCTACAACTTATATTCCGGGATTTTTCATATCGATGACCTAAGGTCAGGTGCGGACCATGACATCTCCATTGGAAATACATTTAAAAACAGCAATTGGGCTAAATTTGTGTATATACAGTTGATAAAACCTTCATATTCTCTAAATCGTCGTACCCCTGGGCCCCTTTCCAGGTTCATGTTGCAATTTTTGGCCTGTGACCTCTGAGAGATCATCAGGGCCTATTTAAGTAGTTTTCAGACTTGGGTCAATAACTTGGCTATGATTTTTAATGATGATTTACCCCGCCCCCCCCCCGACTCCCCCCCCCCCCCCCCCCCCCCCCACCGCCCTCACCCCCCCCAAAAGAAAAAGAGCAAACAAAATTAAAAAATAAAATAAAACCAGAAAAAAATAAAATAACTTTTTGTTATGTTCAGGTCTTGTCCCTCCCCAAAAGTTAAAAAATATCACAAAAACCCCTTTAACTCAAAAATAAAAGAATAAACAAATAATAATTTTTATATCAATGAATAGTAAAAAAAAATTTAATATTTTTTGTTTTTTTAATCTTTCAACTTTATACAAAAAAAATTCCCCCCAGTTTTTTTGCCACATAATTCCCCCCTGGCAAAAAATACCTTGGCAAATATAAAAATCCTCCCCTTAACAAAAAAAAAACAATAAAAAAACAACACCTTTTTTTACATTATTTTCAATAAATAAAAATTTTTAAAAATATTTTTTTCACCAACGAAACCTTAAACAACAAAAGAAAAAACGGCAAAGGGTACCACAAACCCTTTATAGGAAATAGAAAAATTTTATTTTTTTTATTAAAAAAATTTTGGTTTTATTAAAAAAAAACTTTCCCCTTTTTCTATCAAAGAAGAGGCCCCCAACTTAAACCATCCAAAAAAACGAAAAAAAAAAAATAAAAAACCCTAAACCCCTAGAAGGTAATAAATTAAAATTTAAAAACCAACTAGAATTAACTTTAAACTAAGTAAAAGGAAAATGAAATTTAGCCATCAGTTAAAACCCTAAACCCCAAGGGGGGAGTTAAATTTTTGAAAATATTTAAAATAAAAAAAAAATAATGGGGCCCTCAACCCCCCCCCCGCGTTTTTTTTAAGTTACATCTTTTATTTTTATATATTTGCGTTCAGGCTGCTATTGCGAGTCGATTGATATGCATACTGACTATGCTAGGTTAAAAGTGACCTTAACCTGACGTCAGGTAATTTTTGTGTTTTGACCAAGTATGGTCAAATCATACATCATTCGATTCGCCGTGACGAGAGGAAGCGAATGGTGCCTAAAAAATGATTCTAACACTACTCCGTCAGACGCTGGAGCCCACAAACACTACCCTAACATGCAGCCTTCTTTGACCTGTCATGACCTCAATATTGACCTGAGCCAAAAAGTGACAAATACAGTTGAATTTTTACGGGCTATCCACCAGCTGTCGCGTTTTTTCGCTATCCCGCATAGGGGCCGAGTTCGAGGGGGTGTTCAAACACCCCCACCAGGGCGAAGGTGACTCGGAGGCCAACCGGGGCGTGTGTTAACTGAGCTGCAACATTCCCCTGTAATGGTGATGTTACGTAATGGGCAAGATCCAAGATGGCTGTTTATTAAGAAAATTTAGAATACTCACTGGGAGAATTGTTTTAATTCTATCCTGGCCCACGGACAATAGCACACACGCACAGTTTTATAACCAGTTTTCTTTGACTTTCTTACCTTGCCGTCATTGAGGATCTATAGACGCTGCAAAGGCAAAAGGATGATTGACTGAAAACAACGAGAACGGGAACGCTGCAGCCAATGAGAGCGGAGCCAGTCAGATGCGCAACCAATCATAATGCAGGCTTCGGCGTTCCTTGTTAACGAGGGCAGAGGCGAGTGTAAAATCCGTGTCACAGCACGCAGCTTTCACTAGCCGATTCCCCCTGTCGCACCTGTGACGTGGATAAATCCACCAGTGAACTAGGGCCCTCTCGAGGACCCTGGTAAACCAACTAGGAGCATTGTGAGCGGCTTGTTGAACTAGTTGCTACCAGGGCAGGAACCATTATAGAACGATAATAGGGCAATGACCCGCCTGAAGCTGGTGAAACTTGTTGAGTGATAGAAATCGCTGAAGCACAGTGTTGTCTATGGCTAGGGAAATATTTTGACCGCTGCTTCCGACTAGCTACATGAACTTCTGAATCAGACTAAGTGCCAGTGCTGAACTGGCAGCTCATCCGTGACGGTACTTTGAGAACAGGTAACACCACACCAGCTGACCACGAATGGATAATGGTTGAAACTGTGTTAGCTCGCAACGGGCTTGGGTTAAGTACGTACTCGAATGCTGTGCCCTGCTGAAGTGGGGCAGGTGGTGCATATTCCCCATTCCGTATCTCTTTTTCTAGAGAAGCTAAAGCAAAATCATGGACGATGTTAGGAAGTTTTTGGCGATACGAAAATAAATTATATAAATTTTTGAGGTCGATACTGAGGTCACAAAAGATGTACAAAAATGATGTAGATTTTCCCGATAAATTCTCACAAAACGAGGCCAGAGAAAATCTTTAGGCATGGTTGTAATTCTCTCATCGTAGAAAATCGAATGATGTATAATACGGTCATGCTGCGTCAAATTGGAAAATATCCGAAACTTAAGCCAGGTCAGGGTCACATGATGGCCTGGTGTGTCAATGTTTCACACCAATCAACTCCCTGTGATGTGATAAGCACAATAAAATCAAAATGGAGCTCTATAATCATTCAGTGCAGTCATTCGCAAACGAACCACAGTCTGCTCAGGTGACCTCACGTGAACTTTGAGAGGTCAAATACTCGCAAACCCAGCTGATGGTCAGAAACCTGTCAGAATATATGGTATGATGACTGTCAAGTTGATTCATCTAATACTTAAAGGGAGGTACGCGAAAAAAAATTATTGGCTAGATCAAAAGGTCACAAAACGTGTTTCAGAAGTCCTATTCTCATTTTTGCGAATTCGGTCTGCAAATGCCGCGCATTGACGGGGATACCCGCCCACCTCGGGTTTTTTCGGAGAAAGCAGAAAAACGGCGGCGCGCAGAGCCGCCGTACTTGGCATGCCTTTTCCCTCATCATTTTTAAAACTTTTGTGAAAATTTTAAGGTTAGGTCATCTGAGGTCAGGTCACCAGTACAGGTCAAATGACCTGACCTCAAAAAAAGTTTAAGATAGCATAAGTCGAAACGGAGTGAACGTATCCGATTGAAACTAATCAAATAATGGGCCCACCGAGTTCTCTAAAATATGTTCCAGTATTTTTGATATTGATGACCTAAGGTCAGGTACGAGGCATGACCTCTCCATTGGAAATACATGGGAAAATGTTTTTTACTGAATTACTCAGTAACGGATGGTGATACAGCGTTTATTTTAGGTGCATTAGACTTGCCTTGTCTTTTCAGTTCTAATGATATGTATTTTATATAATTTTACCATGACCTGACCTCAGGTCAAGTCAAATCCTTGATTTGACCTAAAAAGGTCAAATTATTTATCATTCGATTCGGCTTGCTGCGAGGATTCATATAGTTTAAGTCGTTTTGCTCTATCTTTATTCGTTCAGATGTAACGGCCGAAAACATTAACCCATTAACGCCCATTAACACCCCTACTTCCAGCTTTCAAATTGGCAAAACAAATGTTTTCCTATGTTTAGAATATGCCCAATAAGATGTCCCGAAAGTTTTAAATCGATACCACTTTAAGATTCTGAGATATGACACCGGACAAAAATGACCCGCTGGGCGTTTGGGACATCGGCTGGCACTGCGCGGCTGGCTTCCGGGCGGCGCAGTCACCGCACTCAGCGGACCAATGCGCATCGCTTTTACTGCAGTTTTGTGAATTGTTTTTATTTCCTCTTGTATATTGGCCATTGTAAAATGTTTAGACAGTTTTATGCTCTTAAGGTTTAATTAAAGACAACACTAACTGCATTTGGAAATGGTATACAATAGTGGTTAACCTAGACTGATGATTTGCGGGGATAGACTAAAATTGTGAATATCATGGTATTTTAATAAATTTTTGAATATCAAAGGTTTTTGGAAACCGTTTCTCTTGTCTCTACCCCCTTCCTCCTCTGCCTCCCACACTTTGTGACTGATGCTCACTAAGCTTTTAACGAGTAATCGTAATATTCAGTATAGAGATGAAAAGTTTTTAAAACTCAATCCGTTATCTCCCCCACCCGGTGTACATTTGCTTGATTAATCTCCAAATCTCCAAACGGGTCCATTTCCATCTTCCCAACTTTTCTTTGGAGCAAGTAGCGAGCTCCATAGTTGCATCAATGTGAACCTCCACATTTCCAGGCACGCCACTGGTCATTGTAACGCTGGTCAGCACATTATCTTTCTCATCCTCATGACTAATGTATTTTGTGATGGTATGATGATGATATGCACCTGATCCGCTCCGCTATCTTGCGCACTTAAAACAATTTATTTTGCTTCTTTTCCTGCAAAACATTTGATCTGTGGCATTGCTAACAACTATGCTTTCGATATATTTATGTCTCCATGGCTGGAGATTTCTTCTCGATCCAGGAGGGGTTCTGGATGGTTTAACGCTAGCACTGCAACCCAAGCCCTAGACAAAGTCTGTGGGAGACAAAAAATCCGGGCGGGTCTTGACCCCTCCTCCTCCCCGGGATGTTCACTCATGGTAGTTTCACATGACTAGAACCCAGCCGCAATAGTGCTAGTTGCGTTTTAGACAGAAGTTCTAGAACTTCCCATGCTTTCACCCATTTCAAACTGCTCCGGACGTTTGACACTACACCATCTTGTCAAAACAAACCAGCGTGGCGGCCGCGATAATTTCTAACTCATTTTGTCAGCTGGTCATTGGCTTTCAATCAGTAGTGGACACAAGGGGGCTAGGAAGGCTCAACCCCCCCTACCGAAATGTCAGTGTGCCTATAGTAAATGCATTACTAAGGGCTGTTCCGAGGCCATGGCAGGGGAGGCTCTAGATCCCTAACCCCCCCCCCACCACCAAATGAAGTCCTCAATCCGCTACTGTTCCCTATCCTCTCTATCCACTACACACAATCCATCAAGGGGAAAAGACAAGGCTCTGCTAGCTTAACAGTGAAGTCAGTGCTAAAATTTCGGTAAGTTTTCAAAACCCCTGAAAATTGTATTTAATAACGCCTTTACAAAATACTGGAACCATCTTGCATGTTTCCGTTAAAAATATGTGATAATCATTCCCAAAACAAGACAGAACCCGAAAACGTTAGGAAGCATTTCATGAACTTCGAAGTTTCCAAGGGTATCGACATTGCACTAAAAGTCTTCAGATTTGATGAAAAATATCTAAACTGGCAACCCTGCATTCGCAGGACCCATAATGCCTCCCTTCCCTCCAGGTAACATTATCCCGCGCCCGACCGGGGGTCCGGCGCCACCTTCACCCCACCGGGGGCCATCGATGCCCCCTCTAACTCCGAAAATATGGGCGTTAGCGCAAATCTGCAAAGTGCAATAGAAAGCTCGCGTGAATTCAGTAAGAAATTACTTCACATGTTTTAGTGCTCAGGTCAGTGGTTTGACCTCCAGAGGTCAAATTAGGTCAAGATCGGCTATTTTCACTCAAATATGCAATGATTAAGCAAACTGGGCATAACTCTTATGTCATTAGAGCTATTGAGGCCTGGTACCGTACATTTGATAGCAAATTGCCAGTACTTTTTCCGCTATGTGGAACGTAAAGACCTCCCGCCAGTGGTTTGACCTCCAGAGGTTACCTCGTGACCTAATATGACCTGAGGTCACGAAAGGTCAAAAAGTGACCTTGCCGTATATCAAATGAAAGCTAGTGACAAGACAAACACGATGGTGTTTGTTTCATTGCTCTAGCTTAATTAGGTCAAAAGTTATTGTCAAAATACTGTTTTTGACCTCTGGCGATCTTGGATGACCTTGGAAAAGTCAAAGAGCAAATATGACCCCTGGGATCCGTGAAAGGGTGTCAAAAAACGTTGTTCTGAGCAGTCTGAGTATTTGCAATCACTTTTGTGGCTTTTATATCATGAAACAGCTTTTCCCCATGCTTTTCCAATGGGAGAGGTCGCCTCGTGACCTGACCTCAGGGCACGAAATCGAAAAATCCCGGATATACACTTTGTAGACCCTGGAGGGGTCATGAAGTGTAGGAAGTTTCAAATCGATCGACTTTGAAATGTAGCTCTTACAGAGCTCTAAAGTTGAAGTGAGGTGACCTTGGTTGACCTCGTCTGGTGACCTGACCTTGAGTGACCCGGGGTAAAAATTTCAGGGATGATGGGAAAATGATGCAGTGAGAGGTAGAGCCCTCAAACGCGGTGCTGCGCCTCGTTGTTTTTTTGCCATCCCGGAAAAACCTTAGGGGGCCATCGATGGCCCCCGGTGGGGCGAGGGTTATGCACCTAACGCACCAGACGGGAGGACAGGGCATATAATTTTCCCTCATTTTCAGCGGCCCGCAGATGTCCGCAACGCCCAGCGGGTCATTTTTGTCCGCTTCATATTTGACGATGTCTCATGGCAAAGCTGTTCAAGAAAATCTTACTGCTTCTTCACCATCTGACTCCTATTGGTTTTGGCTTAATGTCAATCATGCAAAACCTTTTCAGCTTTCCATATGTTATTGCGAGATACAAAATTTGCCGAGCTATCTCACGCTGACCAAAACCTCGCCAAAAATAAGTTCCACCAAAATCGTCTCATAAAAACCTAGAATTTTCAAATACATTTTCCAGCTTATCCACGCTCTGAAACACACATACATATAATAAACATGAAGATCACTTCACTGGCACCGATTCTGCAGCCTGTCAAAGTCGGAGGACAAAAATGACCCGCTGGGCGTTAATGGGTTAACACGCGCATTGACGGGGGGCGGGTACCCGCCCCCTCGGGATTTTCGGAGATAGCAGAAAAACGGCGGCGCGTAGCGCCGCCGTACTTGGCATACCTTTTCCCTCATCATTTTTACAACTTCTGTGAAAATTTTAAGGTTAGGTCATCTCAGGTCAGGTCACCAGTACAGGTCAAGTGACCCGACCTAAAAAAAGTTTAAGATAGCATAAGTCGGGGCAGGGTGAACTTATCCGATTGAAACTCATATCATATAATGGCCCCACCGAGTTCTCTAAAATATGTTCCGGTATTTTTGATATCGAAGACCTAAGGTCAGGTACGAGGCATGACCTCTCCATTGGAAATACATGGGGAAATGGTTTTTACTAAATAACTCAGTAACGGATGGTGATAGAGCATTTATTTTAGCTTCATTAGACTCGCCTGGACTTTGCAGTTCTAATGATATGCATTTTATATAATTTTTTACCCTGACCTGACCTCAGGTCATGGTCAGGGTCCTTGGTTTGACCTAGCAAGGTCAAATCATATGTCATTTGATTTGGCTTGCTGAGAGGATTCATATAGTTCAAGTCGTTTTGCTCTATCTTTACTTGTTCAGATGTAATGGCCGAAAAAATAAATTTACATGTTATCCCTATGACGGCATGTTTTGACCTCTCGTGACCTTGAATGTGACCTGACAAAAAATGGTTCAAATATTTTCGATGGAGAAGTAGATGGGCAGCCCAACGCCTTTACCGTTTTTCGCTACCTACCGTGGTTCTCGAGATCTTAGGGGCGTGTACCCGCCCCCCGTCAATGCGAAGGTGGCTCAGACCCCCGTCAATGCGCGAGTTAATTTACCCGTTATCCCTATGACGGCATGTTTTGACCTCTCGTGACCTTAAATGTGACCTGAGAAAAAATGGTTCAAATATTTTCGATGGAGAAGTGGATGGGCTACCCAACACCGTTTACCGTTTTTCGCTATCTACCATGGTTCTCGAGATCTTAGGGGGCGGGGGCGGGTACCCGCCCCTCCCCGTCAAAGTGAAGGTGGCTCAGACCCCCGTCAATGCGCGTTTTAAAATTGCTCTCAAAGTCAACATTTCTAGCCGACTTTACCGGTACACCTCTTATCGATTTATATGACGTACCCACGGCTACGGCTATCAATTTCTCTAAGAATTAGGTCATATCTATCCTAAACAGTGATGGAGAGCTTTGAACTGCTACAGAAAAAAATTGGCATGAAAAACATTCCAAAACTCTTTTAAAACAGAAATATAGGGCTTACAAGAAATCACAATAAACCAACCAGAAGCCTAGGGGTTCTCATACCGGGGTCACGTGACCTATCTGACGCAAGTGTCGTCATCCTGGGGCTGAAGCAGAAAACGACTCAAGACCCGAGGTACAAAACGGCTGAAGACTTGAGTAATTATGTTTTTTACGTTTCTAGGGCAAACTTATTCATTTGGTAGTTTTTAAAGGCTTTGTAAAATTTATTTAAATACAAATACAGGAGAACAGACATTTTTATTACAAAAAAAACATTACTTTTCAACTTTAAATCGTTTTCGAAAAGTAAGTGATGGGTGAAGGTTTCAGCATTTTATCGGAACTGTTTACCTATTTCGATAATAAGTGAGTGGCCTCCCAAAATTTTGCCAAAAATATTAAAATAATTGACAGTTTTGTAATCAGGATTGATTTTTCACATAGCAAGAAACCACAAAAATAATTTTTTCGCGTATCTCCCTTTAATGGAAAATGTCAGTTATACATAGACTTCTAATGAGTGATAAAAGCTCGACCCCATCTTAGGTCAACAAGGTGAAAATTCCGGGAGAGCAGATTTTCAGACCTTAATGACTTCATCATATCATCAAAGCTTAGTACTGATCAATTATTAGGTGTTCTTTTGGGGCTGCTTCAAAGCCGTCATTTTGGGTTTGGATGTAAGGTCGTTTGAAATTGAAAAACTATTTGGCCTGTCATAACCTGACCTAAATAATTGTTCATGATGCATGGAATTGAGCATGGATAGGGTACTGTAAGCTTAAATGTTCTTTATTTCCTTATGTCAGTGATATTTACGGAGAACTAGGAGGGAATAATTCACTCCCCCCACAACGAGACGCGTGTTAAACATGGCTTGACTGAAAATCAGCACAATCAGAAAATCAGTTACAGTATCGTACGACCCCTTATCAGCCATCGCTCACACAATTTGATCCAGATGAAAACCATGTATTTTTGCGACAAAAACGGGTCTCACTGTTTGGGAATGTGAGTTTCAGCCTACCTCCAGCGGGTAGTTTCACGGGGACTCTATGCGTTGTAGCGTTTACCGACTAGACATGGAGTTTCTACAAGGGGGGTCCGGTCTCGCCCACTCTTCTAGTCTGAGACCAGATATTAGCATTGGCCACACATGAAATGATCAGTCGCACTTTGGCCCAGCGGGAGAATTGTAGCGGACCCAGGGACTCCGGGGGCAGATGGCGGTATGGAATCAGGCCTCAACTCTTCCACCGACCAGCAAGTAACACACATATGTGACGCCATCGGCCGAGTGACACGCATCTGCGACGTCACCGGCCGACAGTGAGGCGGCGTGACGGGTGGCCTCGGGCCCAGGCGAGCAGGCGTGACGGAGACTCAGTAACGGAGCGGCGGCGGTCAGTCGGCCAGGAGCGTCACCTCCTCACCGCCACCACCTCCTGACGCAGGCGTCACTCACCAGGCCGCAGCCGGCGCCAGCTGTGCCAGCAGAGAGCCTCCCAGACCCACGGACACACAAGGCCGTCTGCCGCCGGAGCTGGACAGCCTGGACGCGCCCCTGCCGGTGTAATTACACAGCCGGCAGCCGCAGAGTGCACCGCGCCGGCCGGCGCTGGGAGAGCCATCACATCCGTGTGTGCGACGGTCCTGGAATGGAGCTGGGACCAGGCGCGGCCGACCGGACACAGCGCGGCGCCGAAGAGCCAGCCAGCGGGTGGAGAGGGTGCTGCGGCCGCCGTTGCCACGCTGCCCAGCCTGCTGGCCACGGCCGAGATGCGTGCCAGCGGCTCCAGCCGGTGCGTTTTGCTGTGGCTGTTGGCGGTTCCGGCAGTGGTCAACGCAGAGTTCCTCTATGACGACTATACAACTCTGGAACCGGGCAGAACGGACCACCGACAGCCCGCACCGTCGCCCTGGTGAGTCAGCAGTGCCTTCTCTCTAGTTATCCGTAGCATTCTTGTTGCATTGCTTTTCCTTATGTAACCGTCGATAATTACCGTTATGACTATGCCTCAATCACATGTGAGCCACAGTGCTGTGCAGAAGGCTGGTTGTGTATTGGTGTTATCTGTGCTGCGCACGTGTTTGCCATGGCTGCACATTTTCACTTGGGCTGTATCTAATCATGCATTGTCAACAATGACAAGCGTGAATGCGTCTCTACGCTTGTTCTCCGAGAGGTCAGTGATCACCGCTGGCCGGCACGCGGTTGTTGACATTCCACTGCTGTGCTGGGAATCGGGCGGCACCCATACAAGCCCAGTGAATGCAAAACCACAAAATGCGGAGCACCAGCCAGCCCTATATAGCCGCCTGATTCTGGTGCGGACCCAGATGACTGGAGTAGTAGCCGTTGGGTTTCATTGGCGTCGGAGGAAAGGCATCTTAGGTAGCCAACTCGTACTAGAGAGATCAGAGGCGTGGATTTCCGAAAATCACTGGGGGACTAAATTTGAAACAATGCTTGTAAGCAGTGGCGGATCCAAGGGGGCTAGGGGATCAAGCCCCTCCCGTCCCTTAAGTGTCCGACCCCTATAGCTAACACATGGGCGAGGGGCTGCCCGAGGTACTGGCGGGTGATGCTTGAGCCCCCTAGCCCCCCTCTGAAATGAATTCCTGGGTCCGCTACTGATTATGAGCTCCATACAAAAAGAGATAGCACTCTATTGTAACCCTCGCACGCACCTTTCCGACTTCATTAAATGGATCTATAGTCCTGAAAATGAAGACAGTTGAAAGGATATTTAGTTTAGCTGATCTAATATCGTGTAATGAGCAGCATGTGTGCAGACACAATGATAGCTAAAGTCATTCGACATAGAACAGTGGCGGGATAAGACACACAACTATATATATAAGCACAACACAAACCAGAAATACAGGAAATTACCAGAACCAAACAAATGTGTGCTAAAAACTGCAGTCACTACTCAGCGCAAAGGCAGCTACATTATGTATTTACAAATCTGTGATCTAAAGTACTCAAAAGAGTAACTAAAAGGGTCAGATTCGGGGCACGCTGTCACATAGGAATTGGAATGAGTAGCCGAACGGCAGCAAATCCCCTTTCACACTATCTCGGCGGCCGAAGGGCACGTGTAGCAGGCTGCGCAACATTGCCCGCGTGCTTCTGAACGGGACATGTAGTAGAAAGCTTCCGAACAGTAGGGCGGAGTCTGTCTTACCTGGCACAATTTTGTGTGGGAATAGGATATCGTATTGGATTTTTCTGTTTGCCAGACTGGTAATTTTGAACAATGCCAGAGGATTGTTAGGTGAAATGATCAGTCTCGCTCTGGCCCAGCGGGAGAATTGTGGTGGACCCAGGGACCCCGGGGGATTGAAGACTGATACGTGACTGATGCTGAATTTCTGATCGAGACTGATGCGAGCCACATAAGAAACTGTTGAATTTCGTCCAGCCTGTCCAAGTGTGTTTTGGTAGCACCTCCCCAAACGGTACAACCAAACTTAATACTGGATCAAACGTTCCCGAAATAATCTACCAAGATAGGTTCCGGATTCAGTTTCTGTCTAGCCCCCCCCGCCGTGTGACCTACTTGAAGGGATCGGATCACCACCCTGAGTGCCCCGTTTGCTTTGCTGACTATATTATTGACGTGCTCAGCAAATGCTAATTCATAATCTAGCCAAA
Organism: Lepas anatifera; assembly: GCA_034440635.1. NCBI lineage: Eukaryota > Metazoa > Arthropoda > Thecostraca > Lepadidae > Lepas > Lepas anatifera. The sequence continues at coordinate 17,285 of JAOTON010000509.1, forward strand.
CTCTTTTTTGACCAGTCAACCAAATTTGCCGTGATTTTGTCTGAAAGGCAGGGGCGTAATTTTATATCTCTTTGGGGGTGTTTGATCACTCCCAGTCCTAATTTGAGCACCCCCAATCTGTTTTGAGCACCCCCAATATACGTGTCACCCCCCGGCTCAGCATTACTGCCCTGATTCATGCCGCCCCGTTCTACTACTGTGGCGCTGATTCATGCCACCCCCGCATCGTCACTGCCGCCTTGATTCATGCCACCGCTGATTTAACACTGCAAACCTAAATTGTACCGTCTTTGGCTACCAGTGTCACCCCTGGCTCATCACTGTTACTCCCGGTTTATCACTTACACCTTGATTCGGACCGCCCCTGGCTCATAACTGCCGCCCTAGCTCAGCACTACCGCACCCGCCTTATCACTGTCATTCTGAATTGTGCCGCTCCTGGCTCATTACTTCCACCTTGGTTCATCGCTGCCGCCTCCTGCTTATCACTGCCACCCTGATTCGTGCCACTCCTGACTTACCACTGCCGGCCTGATTCGTGCCACCCCTGATTTATCACTGCCGGCCTGATTGCTGCCACTGCTGTGTTAGGACAAAAATTAAATGACTTTAAGGCAAAAATAAAGGGTGTGTACGGGTACAGTGAAGTTGTGAAATCCATTGATGTTTACAAAACAATACACACGTTGTTTGGAGCCCTCTCGGTGAGTTTTCTTATGAAATAGTTAAGTCCCTGGCTCTTTTTACTTTTCGTCTACTCAGCCATTTCGAATGTAATGGTTAACCCCCCCCAGAAAAACGATATACTTCAACGTTGGATGCATATAAAACTCGGACTGGATTATTATGAAAGCTTTATAACCACATGTAAGACTCACAACTAACCAACTCACACCCCTCCCTAACACTCTATCTGTTCTATTACCCTTCTCTCTTTCTCTATGCGGCGGCTACCCAGTGCTGTAACCTCACCTCCTGGTTGCAGGATAAAGACCCGCGGCATCACGTCATGGTGCTTGCGGGTGTTTCTAATAACCCAAAATTACTATTTTTCAATGGAGGAACTCGAGTAACGTAAGCAAAACGGTCATTCGATAATAAGGAACAAAATTAAGAAAAACTAATCTTTACGCTGACAAGCCTCTTCACGCACCCTTTTAAATCCTACCTGTGCCCCAGGCTCCGCATCTCTGCCGTAGCAATCCCTTCCCTCGCAAGTGTTGCTACACTTCGTGACCCATTCCCTGAAACAAGATTCACCCCTTTGTTCTGCAACATTAAAGTAAACACCCCTCCCGGAAAATTCTCCCCCACACTTTAAAGGCGGGCAAAGGTGCTGTGCACCGAACGCCTTATAAATAGCCCTTAACTAACTAACTAACTAACCGACAGATAACAGATTTGCTGCAATGAAGGGTGCCGCCCCGCAACGCTGCCATTCCTAGGGGGTACCACCCTACACCGGCTGAGCACCCCGAATAATTTTTGGGAAAATTACAACCCTGCTGAAAGGCCATTGACAAACGAAGCGAACAGGAGCGGCGAGATAATTCCGCCTTCCAGCATCCCAGAGCTCACATGGACCCAGTCGAAGCACGACGGCCACACGTTGCTTGCGACTGTCCAAATACGACAGAATTCAATCAAGATATGGACCTGAAATTTGATAGAAATTTTTAGTTTATGAATCAGAAGTTTGTAGTCGACGTTCTGGAATGCCGCAGAGTAGTCCGTATATATGAAGTCTGAGAGTCTGAAGAGATGGATTCAGACGCCGTTTTTTAGTAGGGAAGCTAAATGTGAATCGCATGATTGATTAAGGACGAAGCAATGTTGATTTAGAGTCAGAACTGATCGAACAGAAAAGAGAAGAGCGTCACAAGCAAACCATTCCGGGAGCTTTCTAAACATCCAGGTCAGCGAGACGGAACGATAATTTGAAAGCAGTTTTCGAGACACTTTTTGTGAAAAGGTAAAACGTTAGATACAACGTTACAATAAGTACTTCGATCACCTACTCGGGAAAACCCCGCGAGTCATAGACTTTCATAAACATAATGGTTAGTGGAGCGGACAACTGACCACTGCACTCCTTGATGATGCGTGCACTTATATTGTCGGGCCATAAGCTTATGGCCCTGAAGCGCATTTAAAGGGAACGTGGCACCTTCATAACGTGATTTTAACTGAGATAGCCAAGTTGTAAAGCAAGTCGGAAAACCCGGTACTCAATTTATCATTTGTCCTGGAACTCGATATTTCCGTAGAAAAAAGCTAAAACCTGCCTCGAATGTACCCCTCATTTACCCATAGCAGCAGGCCACACTTGTCATGGCTGTTGGTGTGACGACATATGCTGACGTCACGGTGAGTATCAGTCAATCGAAGCCCTTGAGCGTATTGAATATGGTAGTGGTTACCAGATCATGACATCGTCCACAGGCGTATATTTATTTCATTCCCTTGAGGAGCATTTTGAAAATCAAAATATTGAGCTTATTGTACATTTTCAGGGAAATCATGGACGCCCCCTTGATTTTCGGCTAAAAGTACCGCTAATTGCACTAAATTCCCGGATTCGACCATGGTGCCACATTCCCATTATAGGGAATGTGGCACCTTGGTCATATCCTGAAATTCAGTGTAATTAGGGGAACTTTAGCCGAAAAATCATGGAAGCGTCCATGATTTGTCTGAAAAATGTACAATAAGCTCAATATTTTGATTTTTAAAATGTTCCTCTAGGGAAAGAAATAAATATCTCCCTGTGGATGATGTCATGATCTGGCAACCACTACCATATTCAATAGGCATCAAGGGCTTCGATTGGCTGATACTCACCGTGACGTCAGGATATGTCGTCACACAAACAGTTGACAACTGTGGCCTGCTGCTAAGGGTAAACGTGGGGTAGATTTCAGGTATTTTTAGCTTTTCTTTACAGAAATTTTGAATTTCAAGACAAATGAGATATATAGAGTACCGGGTTTTCCAACATGCTTTACAACTTGGCTATCCCAGTTAAAATCACGTTATAAAGATGCCACATTCCCTTTAACCCGCGCCCCACCGGGGCCCAGGGTCCGGCGCCACCTTCGCCCCACCGGGGGACATCGATGACCCTCCTCTAACTCCGAAAATATGGGGGTTAGCGCAAATCTGCGAAGTGCATTAGAAAGCTCGCGTGAATTCAGTACGAAATTACTTGCATGTTTAAGCGCCCAGGTCAATGGTTTGACCTCCAGAGGTCAAGAAAGGTTACGATAGGCTATTTTCACTCAAATATGCAATGCTTAAGAAAACTGGGCATAACTCATATGTCATTAGAGCTAAGGAGATCTGGTTAAGTACATTTGATGGGAAATTTCCAGACCTTTTTTCGCTATGTTAAACTTAAAGACCTCCCGCCAGCTGTTTGACTTCCAGAGGTCACCTCGTGACCTAATATGACCTGAGGGCACGAAAGGTCAGAAAATGACCTCGCCGTATATCAAATGAAAGCCAGTGACAAGACAAACATGATGGTGTTTATTTTGACAATAACTTTTGACCTAACAAAGCTGGAGCGCTGAAACAAACAAAGGGGTCATATTTGCCCTTTGACTTTTCCAAGGTCATCCAAGGTCACCAGGGGTCAAAAACAGTATTCTGACAATAACTTTTGACCTAACAAAGCTAAAGCGCTGAAACACTGTTTTTGGCCCCTGGTGACCTTGGATGACCTTGGAAAAGTCAAAGGGAAAATATGACCCCTGGGATCCGTGAAAGGGTGTCCAAAAACGCTGTTCTGAGCAGTCTGAGTATTTGCAATCATTTTTGTGGCTTTTAGATCATGAGACAGCTTTTCCCCATGCCATTCCAATGAGAGAGGTCGCCTCGTGACCTGACCTCAGGTCACGAAATCGAAAAATCCCGGATATACACGTTGTAGACCCTGGAAGGGCCATGAAGTGTAGCAAGTTTCAAATCGATCGACTAAGAAATTTAGCTCTTATAGAGCTTCAAAGTTGAAGTGAGGTGACCTTGGTTGACCTCGCCTGGTGACCTGACCTTGGGTGACCCGGGGTAAAAATTTTCAGGGATGGAAAATGATGAGGTGAGAGATAGAACCCTCAACTGCGGTGCTGCGTTTCGTTGTTTTTCTGCTATCTTGAAAAAACCTTAGGGGGGCCATCGATGGCCCCCGGTGGGGCGAGGGTTAATGCATTCCAAAAACATGCTTCAGTGATCTCAAACTCCTGGAGGGGTGGTATCCCATAGACAGGCACCGTAGGATAATTATATCATTCTGAATCTGTGAACTTGTCAGCAAAAGCATAGTCTAAAGGATTTGCCCGTTCGACATCACCACTTAATAGCCTATCGCCATCCAACACTCCCGATAGTTTGGTTTTGATACCCCTAACACACTCCAGAAATGTCCAGGTTCGTTTCGGGTTAGATATAAAATCACGAATCATATTCTAACATTAACTCAATGTTTCATTGGAGGTGCCCATGCAGCGCCGAAAATATATAAATTCACACCCCTAATTAAATTCAGGCCGCCGTGCTGGGCATTAGAGCAAGTCGTCAGAAAATAATTGCTGATTTCGGATTAAGGGTAGTGATTTTATTATATCATGATGTGTTGCAAACATGATGCAAGCGATACAAATCCGATGAATCTACGTTTAATGGGCGGGGAACGGCCTTTTCTGAAGGCATGTTTTCAGTAGGACGGCGTTGAAGTCTCCATTGACTTCACAATGCATTGTTGTCAGTATCCTTGCAGCACGGTAACTTGGTTGCCACTATCAAAACGTCGGATCCATTTGCAACCGATCCGTAGACAGGCGGACGCACTGGATACCCGGGCAGCTGCTGAGACGCCAAGGCACCCTCTGGTCCTTTCCTGGTCCGTCCTGCAAGCGATACAAATCCGATGAATCTACGTTTAATGGGCGGGGAACGGCTTTTTCTGAAGGCATGTTTCATGCCTCCCTTGTATTGAAGATAGGTGGATTTCTCGAGTTTTGAAACTTAACAACTTTAGAAATTGTTGACGTTTAAAGGGAATGAGGTTCCTCGGTCGAATCCAGGAATTTAGTGTAATTAGGGGCACTTTTAGCCGCAAATAATGAAACCGTCAATGATTTCTGTGAAAAATGTATAAAAGCTCAATATTTTCATTTTAAAATGCGCCTCTGGGGAAAAAATAAATATCTACCTGTGGATTATGTCATGATCTGGTAACTACTACCTTGTTCAATAGGCTTCAAGGGCCTCGATTGGCTGATACTCACCGTGAGGAAGACAAATGATATATTGTGTACCGGGTTTTCCGGCATGCCTTACAACTTGGCTATCTCAGTCAAAATCACGTTATAAAGGTGCCCCATTCCCTTTAACGACGCACCAACCTCTTGCATTATACGGTGTCGCCAACTCTCATCCTGTTGGGAGGGCTGGTCAGGTTGTCCTCATTCACTGTCCCTGCCGGGGATTTGAACCCGACACCTATGGTGCAGGATACAGATGTGCTGCCTATAGCAACACAGCACCCCCTCCCCTCCACCCTTAATAGCTTTGGCTGGTCAGCTGGTTGAGCTTTTTCTCTAGTTGAGCACCTACTCAGATTTGGGTCTGAATACGAGCGTGGTTTGTATGTGAGACCTTAGAGTAAGACAGTGTAGTAATGTAATAATCAAATTTTCAGACTGGAGGCTGTGGGTACGCTATCGTGCGTCATGAGCATTTTGAGACACACAGCTCTGAAACAAACCAGATTGACGACTAATTCTACTTGTTTGCCGTATTTATTTGTCTGACGCATGCTTAACGCTGTGAGCATGTCTTAATCACCATCATATATTTGCAAATGACCTGGCAACTCGAATATCCTACACACATTACACAATATACATAAATTCCGTAGTACATTAGACATGAGTTTTACCTGTTACCCATCCTTTCTATAAGCAGACCATTGCAAGGTCTTTCTTGGGCCCTCACTTTGCCGGTCTCTGCCTGTGAGTAAGCCTAGCCCTGATGAAGCCGTCCCTCCTGTCGTATCCGAACACAGCCTCGGAGTCGGCCGTTACCTCCTTCACACACAGTTCCACGCCCTGACCATGAACGAGTAAGTCGACAACTTCCATGGAAGTAGCCTGGAACCAAGATACCACTGCCTGGAACATCTTCATCTCCTCGGCAGGAAGGCTCAGAGTGAGAACAAGATAGCATAGCCACAGCCTCCAGTCTGATCATTTGATTATTACATTACTACACTGTCTTACTCCAAGGTCTCACATACAAACCACGCTCGTAGCCAGACCCAAATCTGAGTAGGTGCTCAACTAGAGAAAAAGCTCAAGCAGCTGACCAGCCAAAGTTATTAAGGGTGGAGGGGGAGGGGGGTGCTGTGTTGCTATAGGCAGCACATCTGTATCCTGCACCATAGGTTCCGGGTTCAAATCCCCGGCAGGGACAGTGAATGAGGACAACCTGACCAGCCCTCCCAACAGGATGAGAGTTGGCGACACCGTATAATGCAAGAGGTTGGTGCGTCGTTAAAGGGAATGTGGCACCTTTATAACGTGATTTTGACTGAGCTAGCCAAGTTGCAAAGCATGTCGGAAAACCCGGTACTCAATATCTCATTTCTCTTGGAATTCGAAGCTTCCGTAGATATAAGCTAAAACCTTCCTGAAATATACCTCTCATGTACCCCGAGCAGCAGGCCACTGTTGTTAATTGTTGGCGTGGCGACATATGCTGACCTCACGATGAGTATCAGCTAATCGAAGCCCTTGAAGCCTATTGAATACGATAGCGGTTACCAGATCATGACATCATCCACAGGCAGATATTTATTTTTTCCCAGAGGCGCATTTTAAAGATAAAAATATTGAGCATGTTTTACATTTTTCAGAGAAAGCCTGGATGTTTCCATGATTTTCGGCTAAAATTGCCCCTAATTACACTAAATTCCAGGATTTGTCCAAGGTGCCTCATTCCCTTTAAACGTCATCAATTTCCAAAGTTGTTAAGGTTCAAAACTCGAGAAATCCACCTATCTTCAATACAAAGGGGTGACCAGGAAAGGACGAGAGGGTACCTTGGCGTCTCAGCAGCTGCCCGGGTATCCAGTGCATCCGCCTGGCTACGGATCGGGTGCAAATGGATCCGACGTTTTGATGTTGGTAACCAAGTTACCGGGCTGCAAGGATGCTGACAACAATGCATTGTGAAGTCAATGGAGACTTCAACGCCGTCCTACTGAAAACATGCCGTCAGAAAAGGCCGTTCCGCGCCCATTAAACGTAGATTCATCGGATTTGTTTTGCTTGCATCATGTTTGCAACACATCATGACATAATAAAATCACTACTCTTAATCCGAAATTAGAAATTATTTTCTGACGACTTGGTCTACTGGGCATGCCTGATGTCTGATCAATTCTGCAGCTTTTCTAAAAATTTTAAGGTCGGGTCATCTCAGGTCAGGCCACTAGTGAAGGTCAAGTGACCTTGCCTCCAAAAAAGTTAAAGATAGAATCCGTAAAAACAGATTTAATTTATCCTATTGAAACTTATATCACATAATGGACTCACCGAGCGCTACAAAATTCATTCCGAGCTCTTCATACCGATGACCAAGGGTCATACCTATATGGATCATGACCTCTCCATTCGAAATGTATAGGAAAAGTTGACATTGGGCGAAAATGGCTCTATTTGTGCAGATACAGCCTAGAATACCTTCATATTCTCTAAATTGTAGTATCCTAGGCCCCTTTCCAGGTCCAGGCTGCAATTTTAGACATGTGACTTCTGAGAGGTACTCTGGGGCTTCTTAAGCAGGTGTTCAAACTTGGGTCAATAACCTTGTAGGATATGATGATAAAGCTTTATTTCGATGTCATTCCGTTTGCATTACTATTGCGTGTCGATTGGTATGCATTTTGAATATCCTAGGTCAGATGGTGACCATGACCTGAACTAAGGTCAGGTCATGATTTAGGACTTAAATGCCATTTTTTCCCAGAACTAATATTACATCAACTTTAAGGTTTTTCGGGATTTAGTTTCTGGAGGGTATATAAGAAAGTTATTAATCGGATATTTCGAATCTTTTTGACGATTCTTTATGAGCGAATTTTATAATACTGTGCATCGATTAAACATACATAAAAATAGAAACACAAAATGGCTACCACTTGATCTTCCCAATAGGGCTACCTCCCATTTTGTTAACTTTTCATACCATGTTATCAATGTTAGCTATTTTTGGATGATGTCAATAGACATAAAATATGAATATTGACTATAATGACATTTTATTTAATAACTGGAAATATCAGATTACTTGTTACTAGAACAATTACTAAATTACCTACTACCTAAACATCTAACACCTACAACGATTCTAATACAGGATCCCAGATTGGGCTGATGGTGGCATTTCCGTCGTCGCGATTTATATCTGCCTCTCGCAGTCTGATTTCGATCGCCTCCCTAACTGACCGGCGGCCAAGCTTTGGTTCTACTGCCAGAATTTTTACATCTCTTGGATTTAAATATTTCCTACAACTATACACATGACATAAAACTGCTGATTTTGAAAACCTACCGTTCCGAATATCTCCATGTGCTCTTCCACCCTTACCCCCAGTGGCCTCCCCGATTCCGAAAAACCTGAAGGCTAAAACCACGGTTATGGCATCGGTAGGTGGACGACGTTTTGGTAAAATGGCAGCACGGACCAGGAACACTCCCCGAGTTTCATAACCACATCAATAGCATATCGGAAAATATAAAGTTCGCCGTGGAAAAAGAGCAAGAAGGAACCCTCAACTTCCTTGACATGCGAATCACTAAAGAATCGGGAAAACTCAAGATTTCGGTATTAAGAAAAGAAACAGCGTCGAACCTGTATATAAGACATGAATCCCACCACACCTCCAGCATAAAAGCAGGTATCATATCCTGCCTCAGCGCAAGAGCAAAGAGCATCACGACAGATGCAGTCTCCCTAAAAAACGAGATGCTAACGCTAAAGGAAATATTCCGAGAAAACGGATACCCGGACATGTTCATAGATAAGGCTCTCAAACGGGAACAAAGACAAGATCCGGAGGGAGCAGAGTCAGGAAGGAAACACCAGCAACTGCAACAGGAGCAACAAGCAAGTGCAACAACAGGAGCAGCAACGACAGGAGCAGAGCCAGAAAGGGAACACCAACAACAGGAGCAAGACCGTGGGCAAGAGCAGCCGAGTCAAAGAGGACAAGCTCGGGAACCAGGGCGGGAACCGAAGGGGGGGGCGCTGCCGCATCAAACATATCATTACGTGTCGATACCTTACGTTAAAGGGGTCAGCGAGAGAATCGGTAGGGCACTAGGCAACCATGGGATGAAAGTGGCGCTTAGCTCTAAGACAACCTTAAAGACTTTGTTGACACGTGTAAAGGATCCTTTAGTCAAAGAGGAAAAAGAGGGGCAGTGTATGAAATAAATTGTGAGTGCGGGTCAAACTAAGTAGGGGAATCAGGGAGGCCACTGGAGATAAGGGTGGAAGAGCACATAGGAGATATTCGGAACGATATGTTTTCAAAATCAGCAGTTTCACGTCATGTGTATAGTTGTAGGAAAGATTTAAATCCGAGAGATGTAAAAATTCTGGCAGTGGAACCAAAGCTTGGCCACCGGTCAGTTAGGGAGGCGATCGAAATCAGACTGCGAGAGGCAGATATAAATCGCGACGACGGAAATGCCACCATCAGCCCAATCTGGGATCCTGTATTAGAATCGTTGTAGGTGTTAGATGTTTAGGTAATAGGTAATTTAGTAATTGTTCTAGTAACAGGTAATCTGATGTTTCCAGTTATCAAATCAAATGCCATTATAGTCAATATTCATATTTTATGTCTATTGACATCATCCAAAAATAGCTAACATTGATAACATGGTTTGAAAAGTTAACAAAATGGGAGGTAGCCCTTTTGGGAAGATCAAGTGGTAGCCATTGTGTGTTTCTATTTTAATGTATGTTTAATCGATGTACAGTCTGTTGCGAAAGTATCGTTCCGTTCCAGGGGTGTCCGACCAGGCGGAAACATGAAGTTTGGGAACCACATGTCTGAGGGCGTGGCCTGTTCGGCTGGTCGACCTCCCCAGCAGTTAGCGGGTCGGACCGATGAGGCTGGGGTCAGCCGGGGAGGGTGGGGTGGCCCAATGCTTTCACTTTCAGTCGTGGAAACTCCTGTATTTGAGCCTCCCCGACAGAGAGGCGAAGCACCATAATGGTAATTTCTCGGTTCCGCTGCGGTGGGCCACCAAGTATCCCTCCCCACTATTGAGAGCTGAACCCCAAATACCATTGGAGGTAGGACCGTGTGTTTTAGGGTAGTATTACTGCCAGGAGGTGGAGGGGGGAGCAGAGGTCACATTATTGCCAGAAAGTTGGCAGGAGTGGGGATAACATGGTTGTCGGGGTTGCAGAATGGGCAAATACAGGATTTTTTATGGGACGACGCATGATTGAAAGCGGGTCGCCATCTGAGCCAGAAGGGGGAGGGGTGATAAACCAAAACCTATCGTGGGGTGCTCATTTGCATCCTGACGGAAAGAGTAAACGGGTGGCAAACGAAAGTTTATCATGGCGCCACTGACATTTTAGGAGAAGCCGCAACCATTAAGGGGCGTCGAGGCTCAATCTAGGGAAGGGAGCAAGTGCCCTCACTTGCCTTCCCTGAATTCACCCATGAGGTGCAAGGGATGCAGAACTCAAACTAATTAATGACTGATGAGCCAGCCCCTCAACATGATCGGTCTCTTGACACTTTGCAGCACCATCTTACCTATGATAGGGACGTCACAGTGGTTACAGCGGATTGTTGTATCTTAACCCTCGCCCCACCGGGGGGGCCATCGATGGCCCCCCTAAGGTTTTTCCGGGATAGCAGAAAAACGACGAGGCGCAACACCGCGGTTGAGGGCTCTACCTCTCACTGCATCATTTTCCCATCATCCCTGAAATTTTTTACCCCGGGTCACCCAAGGTCAGGTCACCAGACGAGGTCAACCAAGGTCACCTCACTTCACTTTAGAGCTCTGTAAGAGCTACATTTCAAAGTCAATCGATTTGAAACTTCCTACACTTCATGACCCCTCCAGGGTCTACACGGTGTATATCCGGGATTTTTCGATTTCGTGCCCTGAGGTCAGGTCACGAGGCGACCTCTCCCATTGGAAAAGCATGGAGAAAAGCTATTTCATGATATAAAAGCCACAAAAATGATTGCAAATACTCAGACTGCTCAGAACAACGTTTTTGGACACCCTTTCACGGATCCCAGGGGTCATATTTGCCCTTTGACTTTTCCAAGGTCATCCAAGGTCACCGGAGGTCAAAAACAGTATTTTGACAATAACTTTTGACCTAATTGAGCTAGAGCGGTGAAACAAACACCATCGTGTTTGTCTTGTCACTGGCTTTCATTTGATATACGGCAAGGTCACTTTTTGACCTTTCGTGACCTCAGGTCATATTAGGTCACGAGGTGACCTCTGGAGGTCAAACCACTGGCGGGAGGTCTTTACGTTCCACATAGCGGAAAAAGTACTGTCAATTTGCTACCAAATGTACTTTACCAGGCCTCAATAGCTCTAATGACATAAGAGTTATGCCCAGTTTGCTTAATCATTGCATATTTGAGTGAAAATAGCCGATCTTGACCTAATTTGACCTCTGGAGGTCAAACCATTGACCTGAGCACTAAAACATGCGAAGTAATTTCTTACTGAATTCACGCGAGCTTTCTATTGCACTTTGCAGATTTGCGCTAACGCCCATATTTTCGGAGTTAGAGGGGGGGCCATCGATGGCCCCCCGGTGGGGCGAAGGTGGCGCCGGACCCCCGGTGGGGCGCGGGTTAACTGTTCCGAAACATCGATTTCAATAATATTTTGGGATGCCAGCGCTTCTCTTGAAATTACTTTCTGGCCCACTCCAGCGTTCAACGCCAGATTCCGTCACCGCGAGTGTCCTCGATCAGTCGGAGGTACTGGCGGCAGAGTCACGTGACCTCCAAACGGGTCGCCTGTCCGGACTAGTGGGGTGACGGCAGCGTGCGGAGCCGTGGTGTAGTGGGTAGGGTGTTACGCTCTCTTACAGAGCATGCTGGTTCGAACCCGGGTTGGTTTTGCATAGCTTGGCAGTTTTTTCCAAAACTGAATACTGATGCCAACCTATCAAATGATGTTTCTAGGAGCAAACATGTTTAGCTTTCCACACATTGTCATGTCGGAGACGACCCTCGCCGTTACGTGACCTGAGGGGGTGGAGCTGGGCTGACATCGGAATGCGGGCAATGTAACCTTGTGACCCAGCGAAGGGGTAGCAGATGTCACGCAGCGCATCGTTCAGGGGCGATAGTTGAGACCCTATTGCATTGTGATAGCGCCTTTGCATACGTTTAGGGATGCGCGACTTTAAAAAGATTTGATGCCAAATTTAGCACGTTTGTGAAACCTTTGTTCAAAATTATCCGAGCTCCATTTTGCACATTCAAGGGCCGTATTTCGGGCGAGCATTAAGTCACCCCGGCGCCATATGCAGCACCGCGTCCAGGCTAAGATCAGCGGAAGGCCTGGCCTTTCCGCCATCGTCATCATTAGCGTATGTGCTGCGTTATATCTAACTGGGGGACCTGTCTTTCATACTTTTATCTTGCATGTTTTCCTACCGTTGTCTCTGTATGCTGCCGCCCCTGCTGCCACGGAGCTGAGTGGTCTGCGGAGACGACCCTCACTGTCACGTGACCTGAACACGGAGCTGAATGGTCTGCGGAGACGACCCTCGCTGTCGCGTGACCTGAGCGGGTGGTGCCAGCGCAAGCTGAGCCGGCATCAGATTGCGGAGAATGTGATCTTGTGACCCGGCGAAGAGGTAGCAGGTGCTAGGAAGCGCGCCGTTTAGGGGTGATCGGAGAGCCAATTGCACAGTTACTGTACCATTATATAGCTGGGGACGCGCGAATGTAAGGCACGTTAATTCCTCAACACGGGGCGTGCTGTATTGTCTTTCAAACTGCTGCCCATTTGTGCTGTGGTTTGCCTGCGAGAGGAGCCGTACTGAGCATAGGCGTAGGAACCGGGGGGGCCAGGGGGTCACTGGCCCCCCACTTTTCTGTGATGGGCCCCCGCAACGGAGGTAAGAATATTAACAACTGTAATATCAAGCGAGAAACTCAAACTGGCCCGATAGCTTGCCCCGGAACCCCGTTAAACTTACCTGTGCCCCTAAACTAAGTTGAGGTCATATGAGTTGATTTTAAGGCCCCCTGAGCTTCTCGGGGCCCCTGAACTGGCCTCTGATACCATACGAGCTAATCTGGGCTCTTTGAGCTGAACTGAGCGCCCTCGGAGATGGTTTGGGCAGCATGAACTGTTCTAGGATGCCTACACTGAGCTAGGAGCCGTAACCTTGAACAGGGCCCCGTGAGTTGGCCAAAACCTATATCCACCGACCTGGGGGCCCCTGAGCTGAGCTGGGACCGTAAAGTTAATATTGTCCTTTGAGCTAATCTGGATCCCCTGTGATGCACAGAAGACCCTAAACTTATCTGAGGCCCCTGCACAGGAATAGGGCCCCTGCTTTGAAATTGGGTTATAAGCTTTAATTGAAACCCTGGACTGTTCTGAAACCCCAAATATGCCGGCAAGGGGCCCCTGGATGATCCAGGCCCTTAAGCTTATCTGGTCATCAGAGCTAATATGGGCCTCTGTGTTGAACTGAGGGCCCCTGAGATGGTCTGGGACCCCTATAAGGCTTTACAGCCACTGACCTGGCGGCCGTGAGCTTGAATGGGTCCCTTGAGATGTTCTGACAGTGGTGTAGCCAGGGGAGGGGGTCCCTGGGGTCCGCGGACCCCCTTGGGCCGACCTTATGCACTAAAAACACAAAAATTGATCTCGGGGGCCCCTGAGCTTGGTCTCGGTGGGGGAGGGGGCCTCCCGAGCTTGGTCTCAGGAGGCCCCCGATAATCGGTATCGAGGGCTCCAGAGTACCGAATATTGATCTTGGGGGACCCCTGCGCTCAGTCTCAGGGGTCCCGAGCTTGGCCTCAGGGCCCCCGAGCTTGGTCTCAGGGCCCCTCCTCCCCGAGCTCGGTCTCACGGGCCTTTCGATTTTGGTCTCAGGGGCCCCCGAGCTTGGTCTCAGGGGCCCTGAGCTTGGTGTCTGGGGGCCCTCCGAGCTTGGTCTCAGGGAGCTCCCGAGCTTGGTATCAGGGGGCCTTTCGAGTTTGGTCTCAGTGCCCCCGAGCTTGGTCTCAGGGGCCCCCCGAGCTTGGTGTCAGGGAGCCCTCCGAGCTTGGTCTCAGATAACCCCCGAGCTTGGTCTCAGGCCCCCGAGCTTGGTCTCAGGGGACCCCTGAGCTTGGTCTCAGGGATGTCCCCAAGCTTGGTCTCAGGCCCCCCTCTCCTCGAGCTTAGTTTCAGGGGCCCTCAAGCTTGGTTTCAGGGGGCATCCGAGGGCATCTGATGCATAAGGCTGACCGTATGCACTGGAAAACATGAGCATTGGTCTCGGGGGGCCCTGATCTTGGTCTCAGAGGGCCACCGAGCTTGGTCTCAGTGCCCCCCGAGCTTTGTCTCAGGGGCCCCGAGCTCGGTGTCAGGGGCCCTCCGAGCTTGGTCTCAGGGAACGTTTGAGCTTGGTCTCAGGGGCCCCCTGAGCTCGGACTCACGAACCTTTCGATCTTGGTCTCACGGGCCTTTCGATTTTGGTCTCAGGGTGCCCCAGAGCTTGGTCTCAGGGCCCCCCGAGCGTGGTCTCAGGGGACCCCTGAACTTGGACTCAGGGGCCCCGAGCTTGGTCTCACGGGTCTTCCGAGCTTCGTCTCAGGGGGCCCCCGATCATCGGTATCGAGGGCTCTGGAATACCGAATATTGATCTCGGGGGCCCGTGAGCTTGGTCTCAGGGGCCCCGAGCTTGGTCTCAGGGGACAACCGAGCTTGGTCTCAGGGGGGCAAGCTTGGTCTCATGGGCCTTTCGATGTTTGGTCTCACGGGCCTTTCGATCTTGGTCTCACGGGGTCTCGAGCTTGGTCTCAAGGAACCCCCGAGCTTGGTGTCAGGGGGCCCTCGAGCTTGGTCTCAGGGAGCATCCGAGCTTGGTCTCAGGGTCCCCTCGAGCTTGGTCTCAGGGGCCCCTGAGCTTGGTCTCAGGGGTTCAGGATCCCCTCAGGGTGCCCCCCGACTATTGATATCGAGGGACTCATGAGTGAAGCACGAGCATTGGCCTCATGAGACCCAGAGTTTGGTCCCAGAGGCCCCCAGGCCTGGGTTCAGGACCCCTGAGCATCGGCATCGAGGGGCTCCAGAGTACCAAGCATTAGTCTCGGGGGGGGCTCGAAATATTGATCTTGAGGGCCCCGGAACATCGGTGTCGAGTTACTCCTGAGAAAAGCACGAGCATGGGTCTAAGGGTGCCCCTGAGCCTGATCTAAATGGGACCCCGAGCTTGGTCTTAGGACCCCCGGGCATCAGTATCAAGAGGCTCCGGAGTATTGGTTTAGGGGGAGCAATTATTTTAGGGGCCTCCAAATGGTGATTTCGGAGGGCCCCCGAAAGTGTGGATGCAGTGGTGTAGCCAAGGGGGCCCTAGGCTTCCGCAGACCCCCACCCCTTGGGCCAATCTGAACCACTGCAAAGGATTCTCTGATCACGTGGCCCCCAGAGTTAGTCTCAGGGGCCCCTGAAGATTCATTCTCAGGGCGTCCCGAGTCGGCCTCACGGCCCCTGCCCTGAGAGTCGGTCTCATGGCCCCCGAAGGTAGATTTCGGGGGCCCCTGAGGGTTGGTATCAGGGGCCCCAAAAGTGGGTATCAGGGGCCCCGGGAGTCTGTCTCAGAGGAGGGGGGCCGAGCTAGTCTCAGGGCCCCCCAGAGAGTGGTTCTCAGAGCCCTGCAACAGTCTATTTCAGGGGCCCCTGAGAGTCAGTCTCAGAGAACCCCAAGAGTCGGTCAAGGGGACCACAAGATTCTGTCTTAGGGGACCCCGAGATTCGGTCTC
This sequence comes from Lepas anatifera, assembly GCA_034440635.1. Lineage (NCBI taxonomy): Eukaryota > Metazoa > Arthropoda > Thecostraca > Lepadidae > Lepas > Lepas anatifera. The sequence continues at coordinate 33,345 of JAOTON010000509.1, forward strand.
GGGGTCCCCCTGAGAGTCTGTCTCAAAGAACCACAAGAGTGAGTCTCAGAGCACCCCAAGAGTCGGTCTCAGGGGGCCCTCATAGTCTCACGGGTTTCTCTCTCAGGAGTCAATATTTAGTTTCAGGTGGCTCCGAGAGTTAATCCGGGGGTCCGAGAGTTAGTCCAATTTGATCTGCAGAGTGCTGGTTTCAGGGGGCCCCAGAGGGGTAATTTTGGGAGCCCTCGAGATTTAGCCTCAGGCTGTGCCCCCCCCCGAGTTTTGGTATAAGCGGCCCCAATAGTCAATCTCAGGGAGCACCCAAAAGTTAGTCTCAGAGGGCTCCCCGTTGTCAGTCTCAGAGACATCCGATAGTTAATCTCAGGGTTCTGAGAGTAATTTCCAGAGGTGCTCCCGATTTTTGGTTTCATGGGCCCGGAGTTAGCCTTAGGCCCGCGAGAGCTAATCTGGAGCCTCCGAGAGTCAGTCTCAGGAACGCCAAAGACACAGTCTCAGAGGTGATTCCACCCCCCCCCCAGGTGTTTGTCTCAGGGGTGCCCTAGAGTAAGTCTCAGCGGGCTGTCGGAAGTCATTCCCAGCCCCCTCCCCCACCCCAAAGACAGCGTCAGGGGACCCCAATAGCTAATCTGGATGGTCACGATAGTCAGTCTCAGCCCCTCCCCCTCCAGAGCAAATCTGGGGGCCCAATAATTAGTCTCAGAGGTTCTGCCGATAACTAATCTCAGGAGCCCCGAGAGATTCTCAGGGGCCCCCAGTTTTGATCAACAGGCGCCGTGAATCACTCTCAGAGACCCCTTGAGATATAATCGGGAGGGCGGCCGAAAATTATCTTTGTGAGTGCCGCCATGTGTTGGTGTTAGGTGGCTCCAGAGCTCAAATAAAAATTTTCAAAATCATATGCCTCGGAAAAAAATGTACCTACCCCTATTGCGTACTAAAGAAGGACAAATTGAAACATGTCGATCAGGCACCAATATCGAAGGAAAGGCAAAAATTAATATAATTTTATCATAAGAGCAAATCAAACAGGGCTAGTCAATTTTTAATCGAGTAGCTTAACACCAATAAATACATTCCTAAATATTCTGAAATAAACAACTTTCCAATATTTTCGTAGGAAACCAGACAAACTAGGGTAATGACAGAAATTAATGAGCATAATCCCAAAAAGAAAAATAGGTATGCAAGGTTGAAAATAACAATAACAGAGTGAGCCAAAGCGATAGATATCTTGGGCGCCTTTTGTCTTGGTAATTTGCTCGTTTACAAGATAGCAAGGGTAAGAAAGTAAATGGATCTCAACAGGATCTGTCGACGGAATAGAGGTTATGTAACGTTCAGTACACACCCCCATATCCCTTGTATCTTTATTCGTTTTTTTCGTTTCTTTGGAAACTTCCTGATTAAAGAGTTCATGGATTCGACACCTGGAAATAATTGTTAATCATTTCCCGTAGATCATTTCTTCGTACTCAAAACGACTGACCTCCAATAACTTCATGTCTGATTACCCGAGTGAATTGAGGTAGACTCAGGTTTAACATCATGCGTGCATCAACATTGAACTTCCCGAAATATGGCTCAAAGCTGTTATTATAGCCACGCTACCATATAAGTTATGGACCATCCTCAATATTTGGTAACCTTAGTTTACCAACACTTGGTCGGATTGAAAAACCAAGCTATAAACAAAATAAGAATAAATGCTTAAAAAGCCATAACAAAATTTCCTTCGTGTGAATGTTATAATGTTGAAATACTATGCGAAAGATATAGGAGATGGGCCCGGTTGCTAAGAGAACCCCGGCCTGGGGCCCCCGACGGTAGTCGGACCCCTCCTTGGCCGAATCCTGGCTACGCCACTGTGTTCTGTGACTCTACATCAGCCACCCTGGGACCCCCTAAGCCTAGATGGGGCCCTGAGCTAATCTGGGTACAGCTGTGCTTTACTGGGGCCTTTGATCTGGTATGGGGGCCCTGAACTCTTCTAGGGTCCCTGGGCTAAGTTGGGGCCGTGAGCTTGAATGGAGCCCCTGAGCTGGTGTGAGAGGAGACGCTATATCAGCCGATCTGGGCCCCTGAGCTGAGCTGGCCTGTACTGAACAAGAGCCCTGAGCTGGTCTGGGGCCTCTGAACTGTTCTAGCATCATTGAGCTAAGCTGGGATCCGTGAGCTTGAAGTCCCTTGAGCTGTTTTGAGACCCTACATAAGTCGACCTGGGGACCTCCGAGCTGAACCGGGCCCTAACCTAATCTGGCACCCTGTGCGAATCTGGAGCTTCCCTGTGATGAGCTTCTATCGGTGCTGTGCTTATGTAGGGTCCCTTGATAAGCTGGTCCCAAAGCTAATGCACTGGTCTGGGCCCTTGAGCTGACTGATCTGGTTTCCTGAGCCATGGTCTGGACTTTGGGGCCCTCCGAGATAATTTGGCGGCCCCTGGGCGGCATAGGCATAGGAACCGGGGTGAGGGGGATACTGCCCCCTTTTGAGGTGGGCCCCCGCAACGAATATACAAATATCAGCAACTGTTATATAGAACAAGAAACCCAAACGGCCCCGATAGCTTGTCTGGGAACGTTCAAGTTCGGTAGTACGCTGCCTGCAAGCCCCTGGAGGAGGAGCGCTTCGTAACAAAGCCAAGGAACCTACTACCCGAGTGTTTCCAAATGAGTCCCGAGAACTGGGCCCAATCAAACTCCATTCCATATCAATCCCAACACAAAATATGAATCAGACACGGACCCTGCACTAAATGCCTAGCAACAGTCGTCCCTGAGCCATCGAAAGGCACGACGTCTTTCGATGCCAGGGTTATATGGCGTCGCCTACTCTTTCCCTGTTGGAGGGGTTTCTTTGGAATCAAATTGCTCCTTGCACAAGGAATCTGCCGTGCCTTAAACCCGAGTTGGTCGCGTGGAAAGCAGGGTTGCGGACCACTATAACACCATGCCCACACCTCCTCGGCATTACAAAGCTGGCCATCAAGTACCAACATTGCACTTGCAGTCATGCTGGAACTCTGCATTTTAGCCATCGAAATATAGCTAGGCGTATTTATTGTGATCAGCCTTTACCTAAATCAATCTCTAATGATGGAAAGAATAGATCAGTAATAACCTACATAAATGTTCCCATTTTCGTCATTAAATAAGCAAATGCAAGGTGATTAGGCATAGCGAAGTGAGGCTATTTGGTATCAAAGCATTGTCTGTAGTTTTCTAAGCAGTTCTTAATTATGTAAATGTAATGAAAAGGGCCTAAACATCTGTAAATATAAAAAACGCGCTCGTGGTAAAAAATGATTGAAATCCTCACAAAAAGCTTAAAAATGTATTTCGTATTTGAAAAGGGTCTAGGTAAAAACAAAAATTGTTTTTTGGCGTTTTACTATTATTTATTACATCATAATAGGTACAACTCGAAATCATAGGGAAAAAATTTAATTTCTCAATTTTCCATACATTGTCATCCTTGTGTGCATGCACGCCTTATTACACTAAACGAGCTATCTAAAATTTTTAAAATTATAGGCCCCCGTGGACTGGGGCCCCCTTGAGGTGGGCCCCCTCTAAGGTTGGCCCCCCCACTTTTCAAACCGTTCCTACGCCCCTGGTACTGAGCGTGCCCTTGACTAACTCGGGCAGGTGCATGCTACTGGGTTTGTTGCGTCCATACAGAAGAGGTCGGGATTAATAAAGACGGATAGAGATCGATAAGCGTGGTGATCAGTGGTGATAGATGAAAAGGCAATTAAAAATTAACAGCGGGAGAAACCGATGGGTGACATCGGAGAATTTAAGAAGCATTCACAAATGTAATCGCAATTCAAATTGGCTAAGAAGAGTGACAGGGGGAAGGCTGGGAAAGATGGATGGTGCAAAAAAAAATTAGCGACGCATGTCCAGTTCAAGCAAAATCCATCTAAATATCACAATAGATAGGTAATATTAGAATATTATATTATATCATATTATATTAAATCATATTATATAATATAATATTATATTAAATATAGAATAAATATTGCGCTTCGTTATTCAGGCGACACATCGATGATCAATCCCAGCCTCACATGGACACAAACAGAGAAATCAGCCCTCCTTTAAACAACATCGTTATCACCCAGCGAGAAGTGTTGAACCAACTAAACTCACTCAATTTCAATAAATCCCTTAGGTCCCGACGGAATTCCCCTCGTATTTTGAAGCTAACGGCGATACTGATCTACAAACCACGTACCACTCTTTCCAACAAATCCCTTAATGAGGAGAAATGTCCATAATTGTGGAAACAAGCCACTATCCAGCCCATTAAAAAAATCGTTCTCCCTCTGGCTTAAAAATTACAGACCCATTCCGCTTGGTACCATTAGTCTGCTATTTCCATATCATATGTGAACCTACAGGGACCGAACGGCGTTAGTTGCGGCTGCGGAGCGAAGTCCTTTACTTTATTTTCTTTCAGAATTACACGTTAGAACGTGTTCTTCTGAATGGTCTTTGAAACCACTGGAAAGTCAATCATGATGTCATTAGCTGCATACAGTTAGTTGTGATGACAACCGTGTTTTTTTAGTACACGTAACTAACACTGAAACACAAGGAGTGCCTTTTGACATAAATATGTCATATTGTTATTAACCCTCGCCCCGGTAGGTGGGGTGTTTGAACAACCCCTTCTAACTTGGCCCCTATGCGGGATAGCGAAAAAACGCGAATGCTGCTGGATAGCTCATACAAATTCATGAAGAAACTATCTTAGTCACTTTTTGGCTGAGTTCAATATTGAGGTCATGTCATGACAGGTCAAAGAAAGTGGCATTTTGGGTAAAGTTTTTGTGCTCTAGCGTCTGAGAGCTGAGTTAGAACCATTCGCTTTCTCTCGTCACGGCGAATCTAATGATGTAGATTATGACCATACTAGGTCAAAACACAAAAATGACCTGACCCCAGGTCAGGTCAAGGTCATTTTTTAACCTAGCATAGTCGATATGCATATCAATCGACTTGCAATAGCAACCTGAACGCAATGACATCAAAATAAAAGCTGTTTCATCATGTCATGCAAAGTTATTGACCTAAGTCTGAAAACTGCTTAAATACCCCCAGATGACCTCTCAGAGGTCACGGGTCAAAAATTGCAAAATGAACCTGGAAAGGGGCACAGGATACTACGATTTTGAGAATATGAAGGTATTCTCAGTTGTATCTACACAAATACAACCCAATATCTTTTATTCCATGCATTTCCAATCGAGAGGTTATGGTCTGTACTTGACCTTAGGTCATCGATATTAAAACCCCGGAATATATTTCTTAGCGCTTGGTGGGCCCATTATGTGGTATAAGTTTCAATTCGATGGATTCCCCATTTCTTACTTATGCCACCTTAAACATTTTTGAGATGAGGTCACTTGACCTGCACTAGTGACCTTACCTGAGATGACTTAACCTTAAAATTTTGCGGGAAGTTGCGGACTTGATCAAGAATAAGCTGTACCAAGTACGGCGGCGCTTGGCGCTGCCGTTTTTCTTGCCGCCGGAAAAAACCGACGGGGTTTTCAAACGCCCCCACCGGGCGAGGGTTAAGATCTGACCAACGGATCGGAAGAACGACTCCATCCCGTGGCGCAAATGAAGTTCACATATTAAATGTGAAACTTGAACCTTCTGTCCCTAGTCGTTCGAGCGCTCATGCACAATAATGGCCTTCGAATTAACCAGCACGAACTTGTGAATCTTCAATGTTCCTTCTCTCGTGATTGCCTTATCGAAGCATTTTCTGAGCTCAGTAGCTAATTTGAGTAGTTTTTGTTTCTGCACATACATTTCAACGATGGCAATAACTTTACTCTTGTTATAGTTTATTAGCCATTACGATACAAGATTTAAGTTTCCGTTGTATTCTTATGGAAACATACCTTGGCCTCCGAGACCACAAAAATGACCTGAACGAAAAGTTGTATAAACATTTTTGGTAGAGATCGAGGGAAGCAATGGAACACTGCTTTCCTTTTCCCTTCCAAGCATGGTTGCTAAGATCGTAGGGGGATGAGTACCCCCCATGCTAGTAAAGGTGGCCTAGGACCTCATACCAGCGCGTGATAACAAGCACACTGGAGGGGAGCCTCGGAAGCCCTTACCTACTTTTTCAAGGTGGCGGGAGAACCCTTCGTGGCCAAAAATGCTAAATAGCTACTTTTGAGAATATCCAATGGCACGTCGATTGGTCAAATTATCTTGAAAATCGGCCCGAATTTTGTAATTATAGACTTTCAAAGGTAAACGCTTTATTTTGAGATCGCTGCAATCGCGCGGTTGTGCCAGTTTGCGTGCATCAAAGACCGACTGGCAAAGTTATAGCGGTATATGAAATGAGGTTATATGTCAAGTTCACCCAACATGAAGATCAAGCCCACAGTTCAACGCCATACCAGCATTCTCAAAGTCATTGGTCCGGTGCTTCCGATCGCATGGCGTTACCCAGTATGACGCATACCATGCTACGACGTCCAAGTTAAGATAACTCAATGTAAAGGTCAAGGCACAGGTCAAAGTAAAATGTCAGGGTACAGGTCAATCCTCATTTCCGTCCAACGGTTGCTATGGTGCTAGCTATGGTGTAATTATAGGGAATATGTAATATTGTGACGTTATAGGTCAATGAACTTGAATGACTTAACCCCAAAAATTAAGTTTACATTTTTGGAACGTTCTCATTATGACCTTGGTCCGTTTTTAGTGCATTCTTAACTTTTTTGCGCTTAATCACAGCATTTCCAGAAAAATATCCAGCACGGCTCATACATGACCCTTATGACCTCGTTTGAACTGGACGGTACTTACCTAGGTCAATCGAAATCGGTCATAGTATAGATTTCAATAGCTCCCACCCAGCCTCCAACCGGAATTTTTCTACGTCTCTTAATTTCCGAGCGCTCAGGGGGCCCACCAGTGCGCGTAAGTGACAGACCCCCTCTCCATTGCGGGTGTTAAGAAATGGGACATTAATTACAGTTTATTGTTTTAAATACATCCTTACCCTCATGCCCCACGAATCCCATCGTTGACACAAGTGTCAGTGGTGGGATTTGTGGGAAGGTATTTTTCGTGACCAGAGACGTTTGATAGCCGCAACGACGGCGGGCCGCGCCGGCGAACGAACCTCACAAAAGTGGGGATCGGGACATTTGGGAACTCAGAACTCGCGATTGGTTAAAGACTCCATTCTTTTTATTGCTGAATCTTATAGAGAAAAGTATAAAGAGTAATATGAGCCTCAAAAAGTTTAAAATAAGGCATAGGAAAACAATTTTTCATAGATTCTGAAAAAAGGAAGAATGTATAATACATTCAAAATTTTATTTTTGAGCTGTATTTCTCATGAGCCAAAATTCGTAATTTATCCTTAAGAGACCTAGATCAAGTCTTCACGGTATTTTTAGAATCACACAGGTAAAATTTCGTCTTTAAAAAGACAAGTAAGTGAATATGATCAAAATGCTTGAGGCTAAAATTTCCAATCCGTAAGTCAGGGAGCAAAATGAATAGAAAAATAGTCATCAGCTTCATCAATAGCCCCCCTCACAAAACATACACCGAAATCTGAGATATGAGGGTGTTATCGACTTGTCGATCTGTCATGGAATGCCCCCTATACGCCATGGACAAACTTTGACAGTGATGTCCAATTAAAGTAGGCATCTTAAATGATGCGTTTGATGATGATGCCTTTCTTTCGGTAATTACGCATATACATATTTAGGTCTGAATTCGTATAGAGTTCATTTAATATACCAAGGTAGCATCAATTTTCCCTAAATTTCTGTTTCTAGGTTGATCCCCGAACTGGAAAAAATCAAGAATGTTGGGAGATTTTGATTCAAAGAAATTTACAATTACCTGCGAGTTTGAACTGGTGGTCTGGGGGACAACAGACCTAAGAATCGTAAAAAAAGTCTGCAAAGAAAATAAGAGAAAATCGTGGAAATGGGATAGGTCAATGTCACCCTTGATTAACCCCCTCAATCCGCCACGCTCTGCAATACCCAGTAGCGCACCCAAGGAGAGGGCCAGCGGGCCCGGGCCCCCTTCCCCCAAACGATTTGACTCCAAAGTGCCGGCCCTCGGCCATGTCTGGCGTGGCACTCGACGTGGGTTCTGGTAATAACTGACCGCTGGAGTCACCCATCAAGAGCAGAAATGAGGCTTGATCTGGCTTTTAGTTCCAGTTCTCCTTTCACCTTACCGCCCCTGCTCACAGTGTGTAGCCCCTCCGGTGAATTATTCACTCAATATGTGATTCAACCACAGGCCAGGTTTATAATAATTGTATCACCTTCCATAAGCGTTGGAAAAGGGGGGCCAGGGGGCCTGGTCCCCGACTTTTCGGCCAAAAATTTACTGATCTCAGTCAAAATGGGAGAAAACTGCAAATGCTTATAACCAGCCGCTGCGGAAGGCAGCGAGGAGCCCAAATTCAGACAGTTTTTTGTCCTGACGTGGAAAGTTTTTTTGTCAGCATCAGGTTGGAGTTTAGCTGCCCCTTTTTGCGCGGTGGCGACGCTTATGACCCCTTCACTTGCGTTTTACACCATACGACAAATATGTATTGCTTTTTACCTGATAAATACCCTCTCTGGCCAATTTTTCCCCTGCAGTAGCCTGGCACGCCCTGTCAAACATGCCACCTCCCATCAGCCCCCCCGCTTCGTCAGCCGGGCCCCCAAACGAAAATCCTTGGTGCACGCCTGGCAATATCCCAATTCTATAGATCTCAAGAGAGGCATAAAGAAACCCCGTCAGGTGGCATGTGATGCGAACATTTCAGGTGGCATGTGATGCGAACATTGCGTCCATTTTAGTTTGAATCTGCAGTTGTGGCACCCATGTATAACTGACCTCAACTTGACCAAACAACATGTCTGAGGCGTGAGTTCCACCCCTCCTCAGCTGTCCCCGCCCAATGCCCGCCCACTCGCCCGGCTCAGCGCTACAGCGTACAGTGACTTCCAAACTAGTGGGTCGGCAGCGGAACGATACTTTCGCAACTGACTGTACAGTATCATAACATTCGCTCATAAAGAATGTTCAAATAGATTCGAAATATCCGATTAATAACTTTCTTATATACCCACCAGAAACTAAATCCCGAAAAGACCTTAAAGTTGAGGTCATTATTTGTTTGTTTGGCCTGGTATAGTCATATTATACATCATTCGATTTGCCGTAGCAAGAGGAGGCGAATGGTACCAACAAAATTATTCTAGCTCAACTCTGTTAGGCGTAAGACCACCCCAGGAACTCTTTTGCAACATGTCACCTTCTTTGACCTGTGATGACCTCAATATTGAACTGGGCCAAGAAATGAATGGTATAGTTTCATCATGAAGTTTCAAGAGCTATCATCCAGCGTTCGCGTCTTTTAGCTAACCCGCATAGGAACCGAGTTCGAGGGGGGGGTTGAACACCCTCTTCTAGGGCGAAGGTAGCTCAGAGGCCCAACGGGGCGGTCGTTAACTGCAGAATTAAAGGTCTGTCTGGTGACGATGCCCACAGGTTGGCCTCACGATATAGCTGTTCGTGCCGGCGACTGTGCTGTGTGCCTCAGCGACACATAGCTGACGTCCGTCTTCGTGGGTTTCAGGTCGACAGCGTTCAATTTAGCGGTGCACTGGGTAGCCCGCAGGATGGGCATTCACCTGCCCTCGCCGCCCGAGAACCCAGCGCCTGAGGGCACCCAGCAACGCAGCGCCGGGTCGCCGGGGTCAAACTGGCGACCTCACCCAGCTCGCGACACGGACTCTATCGAAACGGACCGCTCGTCGTTGCGAATAGACAGGAGGAGCGGATATCCGTACCAGCTGGTGTACGCTCACCAGCATTATTATCCTCACACCGCAGTGCACGCGGATTATGCCAGCCTTTCGGAGCGGGATCAGCATTCCGGACTGACTGGACATGGCGAACACGCCGTTGGACACAGCCCGCAGCAGTACATCGCCGTCAGTGGGATCAGCGATCCTCTGGCGCACAGCTGGTACCAGAACGGCGATGCCTCTTACCAGCCTCACGTTGTTCTGGAGCAGTACTTCAGCGGTGAACAGTACCAGCAGGCGTTGGCGAACACGCCGGACTCTGAAGAAGCGGAGCGACTGGAGGAGGAGCCGTGGCTGGCTCCGTTCGTGCCGGGAGGCACAGCCTACGTCGGCTTCCAGATAGTGTTGCCTGTGACCGTGACGCTGCCGGCGGCATCTGATGGTGCAGAGGACACCAGCACCAGCGGGGCCAGACGGTAGTGCAAGGTGACCTGGTGGGGCTGTGTCTTCCGACGCAGCCAATACTCAACCAGAAGGAGACATATTTAAACCAATCTGTCATGTATACTTCAGCACTGTGCTTTTCAGACTGTGAGGAACTGCTAGAGGTCAAGTTCAACATCATGTTTGACATGAAAGCCAAAGGGGATACGGTGGCGTTGGGAAGAGCACCCTACTTCCACGCCGCTGAGCCAAGTTTAAATCCCCGTGCGGGCGGGTAGCTTAGTGAATAGCATTAAATCCCCGAGTGGGTATCCTTCATAAGTCTTTACGATCCCCATAATACCATTCCGACAGGGTGAGAGTTGGGGACACCATATACCCTGAGCAGTCGGTGTGGTAAGGCCCGAAAGCCTACCCGGAGTGACGTTTAGGCCAGTTCCTCGTATAGGGAACGCACTTGTTCGGTCATCGATGCAGCCTGATCGAGCCCAGACTGTGGTCATCACGGGAAATTATGCTGAATAAGATTTGCCGGGTGTCGACAGTGTTATTAGTGTGGTTACGTCGAGGGCTCGTTAAGTTTATTAGACAACTTTTTATGTCATGTTATTTCAAAAACCATTTCAGCATTTGAAATGGGAACAAAGTAAATGTACCCCATGTATATTTTAAGCTGTTCTTCACCACTCTTCTCCTGAAAATATTCGTACAAGGACGTCTGGTCACCATCAATGCTGGATATTCCAAAGTGGAACTTTCCGAATTCTAGGCCCTATACTCACCGTTTTTCACAATGACGAGTGGTTGATTAGCCTTCGACAGGAGCAAGCGCCTGCCGTGCTGGGCGGGTGTTTTGTGCGTGGGAGCTGCACCACCACCGGTGTGACAGGCCGTGCAATAGAGGGACAACTAGTGAGAGGTTATAGATAAATAAACACTTTCGGTCACGCATCAGTAGCAATGCCAAGCAGAATTTGAAAAGGCGTTAAAAACAGGGATGTGAGACGGATATTCGTTCGCTAAAGAATGCAAAATATGCTGGAAATATACTTGCTATTTATATCAGGAATGGCTGGACGGTAAAAAGGTTGAAAACACGCCGTCCAGATTTGCACACTTAGCACGGAGATTCTAAGGCTGAATCATTTACACACCTCCTCACTCGAAGTTGTTCCCACTCTATCCAAACTGGTTCATACAGCTCGTAATAAACCGAGAATACTTATATTCACTATCCTATTCAAGGTTAATTATGCAGGTAAAACCTTCAAAAAGCACATGTTTGCCTACAGACCATCGGTTTTAGCTGCAGTAAATGGTAAGGAATATACATGTGTTCCTTTTCCCTCGGTTAGTGGGACTTGAAGTAGATGACCTGCATAGATGGTCTGGACAACGCCTGGAGGAGCGTGTATATGTGCACCAGAAGACTTATTGGGTGCTCCACAAGGCTGGGCGTTGCTCCAAGCTGTCGGCGTGGTTAATCCGATACATAAACCAGAGTCTGACATAAAAATGTCAAACCTCATAAAAATCAACTGAATATTTGTATTGCACCCAGCCATCAAGTTAGGTGGCCGATCTCAAACAGCGAAGGATGAGGTAGGAATCATTTTTCAAACAAATCGTGAGGAAGAGGTTAATTTATCACGAAACGAACTAAAAATTGCCCTCAAAGCGACATCTAAACACATAACGAACCAGGTAGGAGTCGTCCAACAGTCTCCGTAATGAGAGGAAGCGAATGATACCTGAACTTTAATTCCTTCCAACATGGTGAGAGTTGGCGACGCCGTATGACCCAGGCAGTTGGTGCGTCGTTAAACCCCAACAATTATTATTACCTGAACTTTAATTATAATTCAACTGTGTCAGACCCTAGAGTCAAGAAACTCTTTTGTAACCTGTCACCTACTATGCCCTGTCATGAACCCGATATTGACTTGAGCCAAGAAGTAATTGATATAGTTTCTTCATAAATTCTTATGGGTTCGCATTTTTGTTATCCTGCATAGGAGTCGAGATTGCTGGGAGGTGTTTGACCCCCTCCCCCCACCACCCCACTGGGGCGAAGGTTTGTCGGAGGCCCACTAGGGTGGGTGTTAAGACCAAAAGCTTGAACTAAGACCCATTAGCACGTACCCTTGGCTCATGGTACCGCCCAAGTTTTCCCGTTTCCAATTATTTTAAGTAAAATATAAGGATTTGAGTAAATATGGGGTGTGTGGCCCTCGGCTAGCGATGCATATCCACTGTGTGAAAGGCGGCGAAAATTACGCTGCCCACTTAATCATTATTTTACCTCTTCCTCGTATAATACATACTCGCAGCTCGTTTTTCGAAGCAAGGATGTAGCGGAAAATTTGCCGCATAAAAAAACTTTCGTCACTGATCCATTTTAAAATGGAAGACTCTAATTTCTTCGTCCCGAGAATCACGCACGCGCGCTAAAAAACTCAGTGACTCATGAAACAAATATTTCTCACAGTCTTCAAAATTCCCGGCCAGCACCCATCTCTTTCCCAAAATTTAAGTTAAAAATCTGACCTAAAAACAAAATTTTCGTACCTTTATCATAAAATTGGATATAGCTAATTAACTTTAAATTTCGAAGATGTCTTGCGGAGGACCACCACAACAGCTTCCAGCCTGCATACCGGAGTAAGTTTCGTAGCTGCTAAGCGTATGTTGCATTAACGAAATGAGTGTATTTCCACATCCTGCAACATTCCGTCGTTTCTTAGGCCAATAAACATTTTATGACTCTTGGTGATCACCGGTATAATGTTCTCACATATTCAACCTTCTCAATATTTGACCATTTAAAGGCGTCAGGATCTTTTCCTAATCCACCCGTATTTTTCAACCACACTCGGTTTCTTTACTTGTTTGCCGATGACTGGATGCAGGAAAATGGTAAATTGTTGTTTAAACTAGTCATTAGTAATCGCTTATTTCATTTTCGTTCACTAAAATTCACTAGATCCTTGTTACTTTTGCTATTTTTGAAACGGTTAAAATTTGTATTGGAAGTGAGATTACCTTTTAGTACCAGTTATTCCCACGAATTTGGGAAATCATGCAGATTCAATTGTAATTTTCTGAAGGGCTTTAAGATATGATTATACCGCCACGCCAGGAGCTTGAAGAAAATGCTTAGTCAGTAGTAAATGTCCGGATTTGACCGAAAATCATTTGAAGCCTATTTATGATCATCGTTTGGTGTTTTCGGGCGGCCGGATTTCCAAGGTCATTCTGTGCCCATAAAGTCATTACATTTTCAGCAAACATGAAAAAGCTGATAATTTACCTAGATGTTTAACACCTTGTTACCTTGAAGGACGTATAAGTTGGCGTCGGAGACTGTTCTGTTGGCATTTCACAATATTGGATTTGTGCTTCCTCTGCCATTTTTTCTGATTCGGTGTTCTCTCACAATAACGCTACTTGCTTCATGTAATGAAATCGACCACGCAGCCCTCAAACCAGCGGGGCTATGTTCTCAGGAGATATTCGCACGTATGAATGTATGTACATAGGTGAAAGTGTATATTCGGGTGCAGAAATGCAATGTCATCACACTGTTTTTTGACAGGGATAGCTTCAGACCTCAGCCCAGCAACGTGTGCAACGGTCAAGGGAATCCAGGGGTCAGTACGTTAGTGTCTCAGACATTCTTAAATAAACGGGTGTATTAATGAAAAAATGATAAGAAATCGTTGACGATTTAAATGTTGGAGTGAGTAGCTGTAAACGATTATTTGCAGTTCTGTAGTAAAGATTATCTTAGCGTGGCAAAACTGGCCGTTGGAATATTCAACCTTATTTCTATTATGTGGATAAGGTAAGATTTGGCTTATGCTGTTTATATCACCTCATGGCATTGCTCCTCGCTACAGCACTGCGAAATCTATCACTGTTATTTTCTTATTCTTAAATACCCGGCTAAACAATGATGCTTACCTTCAGATGCCACCTGGACCACCTGGTTGCGCCACCGAAAGACTTCTTCTGCCTAACAACCATTTTGTCTGCGACCAAGACAAGGTTGCCAAGCAAAAGCAGCTGAACGAAAAGTACGCAGGTGGCGCTACCTGCAACCCAGCTCGTCCCGGCTATAACCCCAACTGCGCCGTGCCGCTCTGGAGCAAGACCCGGCCGGGGTATAAGGGCGCCGTGCCCTACACTGGACCTTACGACAAAGAAGCGCCATACCACTATGCTGAGTCGCCGTACTACATGGACAACGACGATCCGCGCAAATTCTTCATTTCCGGCTATGCAGGCTTCGTTCCCAACACACAATCTGTGATTGGTAACGTGTTTCCTTTGACAACCAACAAAGGTCTGCGCAAGTTCACCGATCTGTCATGTAACGTCAAACAGAACTTTTGCAAGCCGGTGATAGTAAAGACGAAGGAGCAGGACTTCGAGCCGCCGGTGGAGAGACTGCAGCAGTGTAGCAAGGAGCCGCTGAGAAGCATCACAGTTCCGGATGTCGGCATCGAGTATGACCCGACCATCATGGTGGGCTGTGGTGGCTCTGGTGGCGGTGGCGGCTCCGGCTACAGCACCGGCTACGACTCCGGCTTCAGCTCGGCAGCCACGTGCGGCAGCGGCACTGATGTGGCTGGCGGCAGCGCCATGCATGGCGTCCATGCTTCCGAGGGTGCCAAACGCAAACTGAAGGCCTTCAAACGTAAGGATCCGCATCCAATCTACCGAGTAACAGAGGGTCTGCTGCCCACCTACGGTGGTCACGTGCCCAACCAACAGTTCCGATTTGGCGGCACCTTCGGTCGGGAGACTTTGAACGCGCGAAACCTCGGCAAACGCGGAAACTGATTATTTGTATTCACTTAATGGTTGTTATTTGCGCTTAAGTTGTTGTTTTTTGCATTACTCAAACCTTTGAAAATATGACTGGATCAAGATTTTCTTGTTCTTCAAGAACGCTAAAAATTATCAGTGACTTATTGCAATGATGCTTAGATTACAAAAGAAGTACTGAAAAAATGTCAAGTATTCTGGCACAATTGGTTTGGGCGAAATCTGATATACTTACAAAAACATCCCAAATAAAAAAGTAAAAGTTTCATTGCTGTAGTTTTGAATGGATATAGAGATAAGTAGATGCTTCAAGTTGGTAGAAAGCAAGATACACAGTGACGTAGCAAATAGAGAGCAGTTCTTTACTCGTTTTAGTATATTGTAAGTGCATAGAAATTCACGTTCTGAGCACCAATCGTTTGAAACCTAAGACCCCATTGTACCTTTTCCGTTCGTCTGAAAGATCACCGTTCGCCAAGAAATAAATATACAAACATTTGAAAATCACACCTTCCCGAAACCATCCCCCGAAGTAATCAAGTGAACGCTGGTAACCATGGCAACGTGAGGTTGCACTGCCACCGCTCTACTGCCTCGGCCATCTCAACACCTTCAGTACGGCGCAAATGAGGTGACAGTGATTTTTTTATTTCCATGAAACATGAGGCACCCTAGCAATGAAGCACTATTCCTGTCAGGGGTAGATTCCGTCCACCCCTCAAGACTTTCAGGATATCTCCGAAATGTTTCGCTATAGCTTTTCGAAGCTTTCTTACTTTCCCTAAAACTAGATTGGGCCCTCCTGCCTATGGAATAATAACTGCTTATGTCATACATTCAGGCGAAGTACATATAACAACGACAGCTGCAGACATAGTCAGATTAGAGTCTAACGCATCAGGTGAGTGGATTTACTCATGTGTCTGGGGTGCCTGGGGACCCCCAAAGAGACGTTGAAATAGTGTTAAAAAATCATTTAAATTTCCATGGCTTTCATTCCAATGATTTTAAAGGGGGGGGCATTGGCCTAGTGACTCTAATGTTCCTTTTCAGATCGGCCAGCATGGATTGACGTGGATTAAATCCGCACGGCGGGAAACTGTCGTCCATTTCCGATCTGACCCGGTGGAGAGGATCATTAAACACCCACACCAATGTATAATTGTTGGGGTTTAACGACGCACCAACTGCCAGGGTCATACGGCGTCGCCAACTCTCACCCTGTTGGAAGGGATTTTGGGGATCAGATCGACTTATTCAGAGGCTCCGCCGGGACTTGAACCCGGGACCAGTGGCTTAGAAGACAAGGGTGCTATCCACTAAGCCACCTCATCCCACCCACACCAATGCTCCCCGTAATTGGGCAAATGTGCATGTTGCAAATGTCCCTAGAATAAAATGTTTGTGAGCTCTTCAGCAGACTTGTGAGACGGTTAACGCGCGCATTGACGGGAGTCTGAGCCACCTTCGCTCTGACGGGGGCGGGTACCCGCCCCTCCTAAGATCTCAAAAACCACGTTAGCTAGCAAAAAATGGTAAACAGCGTTGGGTACCCCATTCACTTCTCTATCAAAAATATTCGAACCATTTTTTCCAGGTCACATTTGAGGTCAGTAGAGGTCAATATATGTCGTCATAGGGATAACATGTAAATGAAGGTTTTCGGTCATTACATCTGAACCAGTAGAGATAGAGCAAAACATTTGAACCCTTCGAATCCTCGCAGCAAGCCGAATCGAGTGATGTAGGCACAATAGGGCCTTCCTAGCTCAAATTAGGTAAAATTCATATCATTAGAACCACAAGGACACGGGAAATATAATGCAGTTACAATAAAGGCTCTATCGCCATCCATTAATAAGTTATTCAGTTAAAACAATTTTTCCCATATATTTCCAATGGAGAGGTCATGGCTCGTATCTGACCTTAGGTCATCGATTTAAAAAATACCGGAACACATTTTAGAGAACTCGGTGGGGCCATCATGTGGTAGAAGTTTCAATTGGATAAGTTCATCCTGCTCTGACTTAGCCATCTTAAACTTTTTTTAGGTCATGTCACTTGACCTGTACTGGTGACCTGACCTGAGATGACCTAACCTTAACACGCTCCCCGCTGGGAGGCGAAATTCGCCCCCCTCCTGGTTTTCACCAGATAGCTCAAAAAACGAAGAGACGCAGAACAACGAAACTTACAGTACCTTATCCCTGATTAATCTTACACATCTGAAAACATTTTTTTAGTTAAGGTCATGTCAGGTCAAGGAGCTATTCAGGGTCAAGCGACCCGACCTCAAAACCTAAAATTACCAGTTTGAAGCAGCGCCCAGGGAACATTAGCCAAGCGATCAGTTTGAAACTTCCACAATACAATAAGGTTATTAGGGTCTACAAATCTGCTATCCCGGAATTTTGATATTGTTGACCTAATGTGGGGTCAATTTTTTGGTCACCCCATTATAAGTCTATGGTGAAAAATAGAATGGGCTCGTTTTCAGTAAATACTGGATAGATAAAGCTGGAAATCCTCAAACCGTCTATTCTTACTACGATCTTCACCATAAAGTTGAGTTTTTGAGCATCTGACCTCTCAAAGATTGTATCAGGTCACGGGAGCAGAGAGTGATTGTTTTGGCAATATCTTCTCACTGAATTGAGATAAAGCTCCCATTTTGCCTGCATTATGCTTATATTGTCACGGGGAGTCGATTGATAGGCAACATGACCATACCAGGTCACTTTGTGATCCTGACCTAGCTCGAGGTAGGTCATTTTGACTATTTGACCTAGCAAGGTCATATCATACATCATTTGATTAACCGCGATGAGGGGAATCAAATGATGCATAAATATTTGCTCTAGCTCCCCTGAGGGCAGATCTAGAGAGGGAAACGTACACTGCTCTGTTGTAAGCCTTTGGAGCCTTCTTTGACCTATGCTGACCTCAATATTGACCTGAAATAAAAATTATCCTTATAAAATCTCTTCGTCTTGTCAAGAGCTTTCGAACGCCATCCGTAATTTTCCTTTAGCTTTCGTGGGAAACGAGATACGGAGGTGGGCGAAAAACGCCCCCAGCGGGGCGCGTCATGCAAGGGATCCCAGCGGGGCGCGTGTTAACAGTTTGACAAAAGTTTTAAAATTATCAGGGAAAGGGTATGCCAAGTACGGCGGCGCTACGTGCCGTCATTTTTATGTTACCTTTAAAAAAACCGGAGGAGGGTGTGTACCCGCCCCCACCCGCCAATGCGCGTGTTAAAAGACACTTTGCACCATGTTGTTGCCTTTTATCATGGTGGTTGTTGACATTATTTCCGAAGTGGGCACCCCCAATCACTTTCATAAATCCACGCCTCTGCCATGCATATTAAACACATCAAGCACGATAAGGAAGACAAATCCACACCCACACTGGCTATGACTGCACCAGCGTTATGGATCTCAGGCGAATGTACCTTCGAAAAATACTTTTTTAATCTAGTATTGTCGCACGAATCAAGATCACAGCATAAAGTTCCATACATTCTTATGTGATAATAAAATGCGAAAGACTTTTTCAAGGGTTATAATTAAGAGTTTCACGCACCTGCTAGCGTATTGTAGTGCACTATGTGCAATGAATGGTATAAGCATATTGGGCATGCACCTAATTTTAATACCAAATGGAAAGAGTCATCCATAGGTGGATCAAAGAGACAAGATAATCATGAATCTTCCCAGGGGCTTAGTATGAGTGGATAAAGGCTGGGTATCAATAGCCGAGGAATATATGTGCGTGCTTTTAGACGTAGGTAAAATACATCTTGCCCGACTATTTTGCTTTCCTGCATCCGCGTCTGATTATTTGCACATATTTTACTATTTATATCGATTTTAAAGATATCCAGTTCTATTTGAAGTTTGATATGGTATGTGAAAAAGGTAGGTAAAATATAAATATTTCACCATACAGTTCACCTGGAACCACCATAGGAAATTGAATTTTCTAATAAGTAGAATAGAGGGAAATCTTACATCAATTATCTGTCAATAAGCATCAGTCTTATGGAAATCAAACAAAACAGCGAAGAGTTATGGAGAATCTAGGAAAGGGTTTAAAATACAAAAGCCATTGCCTGCACATCCCTGCCCAAAATTATAAGAATTTTGACATTTCTTAATAGAGTTCAGCGTGACACAAATATATCCCATTTTCAATTTTCTCAATCGGACTGGTGGACTTTGATATTCTGGGGGCCGAGTCCCCCTCACTAAAAGGAACATGTGTAGCCAGGCGCCAGGCAGGAATTGTGTTCAGGCTAGATGGCAAGTGGAGAAAATATATGTGAGATGATTTTGTTTCTGGATGTTTTGATGTTAAATGAAAGAGCAATATAAAAATGCCAAAGATTTTCCAGCAATTACCACTCGCCTCAGCGCTCATCTCCATAAAGCAGCATCTAACACTGTTGTGCAGCAGTAGGTCCATAGCGATCTCGTTTGAGACTGAACAGTGCAAACTCGGATCACTGTTGCGCAGCAGTAGGTCCATAGCGATCTCATTTGAGACTGGACAATGCAAACTCGGATCACTGTTGTGCAGCAGTAGGTCCATCATTTGAGACTGGACAGTGCAAACTCGGATCACTGTTGTGCAGCGGTAGGTCCATAGCGATCTCATTTGAGACTGGACAATGCAAACTCGGATAACTTTTGTGCAGCAGTAGGTCCATAGCGATCTCATGTGAGACTGGACAGTGCAAACTCGGATCACTGTTGTGCAGCAGTAGGTCCATAGCGATCTCATCTGAGACTGGACATGTGCAAACTCGGATCACTGATGTGCAGCAGTAGGTCGATAGCGATCTCATTTGAGACTGGACAGTGCAAACTCGCATCACTGTTGTGCAGCAGTAGGTCCATAGCGATCTCATTTGAGACTGGACAGTGCAAACTCGGATCACCGTTGTGCAGAAGTAGGTCCATAGCGATCTCATTTGAGACTGGACAATGCAAACTCGCATCACTGTTGTGCAGCAGTAGGTCCATAGCGATCTCATTTGAGACTGGACAGTGCAAACTCGGATCACTGTTGTGCAGCAGTAGGTCCATAGCGATCTCATTTGAGACTGGACAGTGCAAACTCGGATCATTGTTGTGCAGCAGTAGGTCCATAGCGATCTCATTTGAGACTGGACAGTGCAAACTCGGATCACTGTTGTGCAGCAGTGTGTCCATAGCGATCTCAATTTAGACTGGACAATGCAAACTGGGGTCACTGTTGTGCAGCAGTAGGTCCATAGCAATCTCATTTGAAACTGGACACACTGAAAAAACAACACCTGGAGCGTAGAATTTCAAACTGTCTAGTCCTAAAAGTAACCCATTTTTAAGCATTTGTCTAGAACTCTTACTAAATCTATTCTGACAAAAAGCTTAATTTCAGAATTAAAAGTGCAACATTACAAGCGTGTGGTAATTTTATCTCTATGATATTTTAGCACAGGGCAGTTCCATTCGTGATGGAAATGCAAGGGGGTAAATTTATCAGTACTTGTACTCTGCAGAGTATTTCTATGGAACTCGCAAACTGCTTCAAGAGTATTCTTACTCTCCTGTGGTGAAACAATTCTGTCAATATATTAAAACGAGATATTTGCTGATTTAACTACACTGAAAAAAATAACTCAAGCGTATAATTTCAATCTGTTTGCTCCTAAAATTACACCATTATCAAGAATTTGTTTAGAACTCTTGGTAAATATATTCCGTCATCCAGCTTAATATTAGAAGAAAATGTGTAATATTACACGCATGTGCTAAATTAATCACTATTTCATTTTAGCACAGTGCAGTTCTATTCGTACTGAAAATGCAAAGGTGTAAATGTATCACCTCAAAGTATTTCTATGGAACTCACAAACTGCCCCAAGAATAGTTTCACTCTCCTGTGGTGAAACAACCCTGCCAATAGATTAAAACAAGTTCTTGAATGATTTAACCACCCTGGATGAATGTATTTATTCTTCTGATTTTCGTTTGGGTGTGTTTCTATGATGGAGGAAGGTATGTTTTTACTACGGTCTACACGTGGGTGGAATTGCGCCATTTCCTTTCTGCTGCAGTTCTGAGCTTGAACTACCCACCGCAGTTCCGCATTCAGAGGATTGATCACAACCCGTACAGGTAGGGGAGAGTGGGGAGAACTGGGACGCAGGAGAAGTGGGACATCCCCATTATTGAATCCACGAGTGAGCCAAAAATATAATTTTCAGCTGATTTCCGCACTATACGTGCCGCTGCACATCACTAGGGCGTCAACTTCCTTTTCCGGTGGGTGCTGGAAGCGAGAGGTGAGTGTTCCTTAAAAAGTTAATTTTTACGTTTTCTTGAGTGGATTTTCTGCTAAACATGCAACTGAAAAGTTCTTTATTTTGGTGCAATAAAGTTGGTGTCGCATTCCTCATCGATCTGTCCCAGCTTCGAACAACGAAAGGGGTTTTAATTTTGCTGACATCGCAATTCTGAAAAAATGGCGGGGTGGGGAGGACTGGGACAAGTTGTCCCACTTCTCCCCTTGCTGTCCAACCTATCCTTGTACTGTAATTGGATTGATTATACCTACATATTTGTACTTCGATGGAAATATGATTGTGTCGTATTTTTACCTAGAGAGATCATGGTCATCAACTTGTTTTTTCTTCTCTCGTGGTTTATAAATCGAG
Organism: Lepas anatifera; assembly: GCA_034440635.1. Classification (NCBI taxonomy): domain Eukaryota; kingdom Metazoa; phylum Arthropoda; class Thecostraca; family Lepadidae; genus Lepas; species Lepas anatifera. Next base: position 55,139 of record JAOTON010000509.1, read on the forward strand.
GTCAGTATACAGATCATAAGTTCAATATGGCGGACTTATCGATGAAAAATGCGACATTTCACCAATGCCAACACCAGGGGCGAATCCAAGTGGGGGGGCGATAAGGCGATCGCCCCCGCCTTGGGCTCACTTTTAAGCAATGAAAAGAAACGCCCCTCGCCACAGCCACTACCCCCCCCACCCCCCCAGTAACAGGTCACAGAGGCCATCACCTAGGTAAAGTTATCGTTTTTGGCCATGAACGGTTCTCCGGCCACCTCGGAAAAATAGGTGGCGGCTGACCTCCGAGACCCCCTCCAGTGCGCGTGTTTTTTTTATTAAACATAATCACCAACAGGCTGATGCCCACTAACAGGTGAAGTCAGGTATTAAAACTCTCTCACCAAAAACTAACACATACACATAAACATGTCCGAAACACCCTAGTGCTAAAAACATACAAATGAGTAAAATGGGTGCTGTAAAAATAAAGTTATTAAAATAGTTTGAGCTCATTCCCACTTCATATATTTGGTGCACATATACCTTGGTGACCTCACACTCTTAGGTCCCTTATGTACTCCACAACGCGAGCTCTAAAAATGCTATAGGTATCAACAAAAAATCGGAGTTGATCATGGTCAAAAACCTATTAGCAGATTTTGGTATCCGGCACAGAAACCCCGAGGCAACCGTGTTTACACGGCCGCGTGGCTCGGCGAAAAGTCGCAGGTTGCGGGTCGAGCGGGGTGGAACATGAAGGCCAAAACAGTTCAGAAGAGTTTTAGAGGAAATTTTTGAGGAAAATATTGCTTTCAGAAACAGAAGATCGTGTTGAACTCTCCTTGCAGCAAGAGACTGGACGCCGAAATGCCGAAGAAGTGAATGGTAATTCAAAGTGCGGCAAGACTGAGAAGTATGAGAATTTAGCCACATCAAGAATTTGTGTTGTACCCGCTCGACCCGTTCGGCATGGGATTTGGCTACACCAGCCCAGACTACACTACCGAACTCCAAAACAGACCGAACGTTCGCGTTATATGTTGTGAGCAGTGTTTTGGTATTGAAATTTGTTGAGCGCAGGCCGGTTTGAAAAGATCGAATTAGCAGTCCTAGTGATTTGTTGGCCTGTCGTGTTATGCCAGAAACGTGGGATGAGAAATTCAGTTTTGAGTCAATGATTATTCCTAAGTCACGGATTTCTTCAACAGACTCTAGGCGAGTGTTTCCGATGTAGTACGTTGTCTGGACCGGTGTCCGCCTGAGGGTCAACGTAATGTTTTTACATTTGGATGGGTTAAGTTTTAGACCCCATCTGACGGACCACTGATGCAGGTGGCTCAGGTCCCTCTGCGGCAAGAGTCCGTCAGATGGCTGCTTGATTGTTCGAAAAATTTTGGCATCATCTGCATAAAGGAGACAACTAGACTCAATTTCAGCCGGAAGATCGTTGATGAAGAGTGCGAACAAGAGAGGAGCATTTAGAGAGCCTTCAGGCACCCCTGAGCTGACGTTTTTCCACTCTGAGGTTTTTCCATTAAGAACGACCCTCTGGCGGCGGTCGGAGAGATACGAGATAAACCAATTTAGGGCTGAATCTTTCAAATGATAGGAATTTCGGAGTTTGTAGATCAGGAGTTTGTGATTGACACTTTGAAAAGCGGCCGAGAAATCTGTGTAAATAGCGTCCGTCTGGTATCCCTCCGAAACGGCCTTCCACGCCGAATCAAAAAAAACAGACAGATTGCTGACGCACGACCTGCGAGGAACGAATCCATGTTGTTCAAGACAAAGAGCTGGGGAGACATGCCGAAATAGTTGATCGTAAGCAATTCGCTCCAAAATTTTCGCAAACAGGGAAAGAAGACTGACGGATCTGTAATTAGAGGGGTCCTTTCTGTCACCTTTTTTGAATATTGGAATGATGTTGGCCATTTTCCATTGCGAGGGAAACATTCCTGAATCGAATGATTTGGAGACAATCTTATAAAGCGGCACCACCAGCTCCTCACGACATTCTAATATTATTCTAGCACTGATGTTGTCACTTCCACAAGCTTTGTTAGGGCAGATCGAATTTAGCGCAGACCTAACGGACTGTTCCGTCACAAAGAATCGTGAGAGATCGTCAAGAGGGTAATCAGGAGCAGTCGGAAAATTTGTGACGGCGGGATCTGTAAATTTGTTGGCAAAGGTTTCATTTAGGAGGCCGGCTTTCTCGGTGTCGTCAGAAACTAATGAGCCATCAAATTTGGTGAGAACGCTGGAAACGGGAGGTTTTTTCTTTAAGCATTTGACAAATGACCAATATCTTTTAGGGTTTGTTTTCAGATCATCAGTGAGTTTTTGGAGATATTCATTATACTTAACGTTTGCTAGGTTTTTGAATTGGTTCCGTTCAGGGAGAAAGTGGAATTCGTTTCCTCGCAGGGGTTACGCCGCATCCGTCTGAACGCTGCTTCTTTCAACCGAAGGGCTGTCCGCACAGCACGGTCAAACCAAGGGGGGCATCTGTGCCGGATAGTCACAGTTGGTATGTGGTCTGCAATGGCGGATTCAAGTAAGGCGTAAAACAAAAGTTGTTAAGAAAGTTGTGCAGCGCCTCAAAGGGGTGATCTACGGTGATGAGTGGTAATGATGCAGTGGTAAGCGGATATGAAAGAGGAAAATTTGGGAAGTGTAAAACGATGAAGCTTAAGACAGAAACCATAAACCTAGTGATGTTTGTGCAAAGAGGAAGTAAATTACTGTAGTGATTGAAGGTCGATTTAGATATTGTTTCAGATAAGGGTGCAAATTAGAGGTATTTAGATTATTAGAAGTGATTATGAAAACAATTAATTTAAATTGTCCGTTTCATTGTATGTTTATCAGAGCAGGGGTGTAACTTTCCCAAAATCTTTGGGGGTGCTCAGCCGGTGGGGGCGGCACCCCATAGGGGCGGCAGCGTTGCGGGGGCGGCACCCTTTTATTGCACCAAATCTGTTATTCAACACTTTTTTGCGCCTTTTATGCACAGGGAACATTCTATTTTAATGTTGGGCAGATATTCTACAGCTTTTTCAAACATGTTTCCTTTTTAGGCAACATCCCAAAGCTACATACACGTCATAAAAGAATCCAATCTGAGTTGTAAATTTATTCACGATTCAAGTATATCGGTTTTGCAGGATTAAATGTTACCTTTGGAATGGCAGAGTGGATGAATATTGAAATGAAAGCAAATAATTTATCACTACGTGAAAAGAGAGCACAAACACTGGTAATGCTTCGAACAACGCGTGTATTGTTCTGTAAATATCAATAAATATGGCAGCTCTACTGTACCCGTGCATGCCCTTTATTTTTGCCCTAACGCCCTTTACTTTTTACCCTAACACACAGCGGCGGTAAGATTCAGTGCTGCAGTGATGAGCCCAGGGCGGCAGTTATGGACTAAAAACGGCACAATAAGGATGGAATTGATAAGCTGGGGGCGACAGTGACTGGCCCAGGCGGCAAGAAACAGGGTAAAGTCATAGTCGAGGGCGGCAGTGATGAGCCAGGGGCAATAGCTATGAATTCGGAGCGTTGCAAATCAGAGTGGAAGTGATAAGGCGATGGCGGCAGTGATGACTCGGGGGCGGCAGTTATGAACTAGGGGCGGCACGAATCAGGGCGGAAGTGATAGGTTTGGGAGGGGGCGGCATTGATTAGCGGGGGGCAGCACGAATCAAGGCAAAGGGAAAAGCCGAGGACGGGAATGGTGAGCCGGAAGTAGCAGTTATGAAATACGGGTGGCACGAATCAGGGCGGAAAAGATAAAATGGGGTAGGGACGGCGGATTCCGGGGGGTCAGGGTGTGCAGTTGCACATCCTGAAAAGAATGAGGGTGTGCAAAAGTATATTTTTGCACACCCGGCTTTGGCTTGGTCCAGGGAAGCGCCCCGGATTTGGGCGGCGCCTCCGGCCGGCCAAGAAAAATCAGGCCTAAACACCGCCTACCCTGCCCCCCCTGAGGAGCCCCCCTGCCGCCCGAAAATGGAATCGACCGTCCCTGAGCTGGGTGCGGCAGTCTCGAGCCCAGAGCGGCACGAATTAGAGCGGAAGTCATAAGTCAGGGGCGGCATTCATTAGCCGAGGCGGTAGTGATGAGTTGAGGGCGGAAATAATAAGCCGGGGATAGCATTGGTGAGCTACTGGCAGCAGTGATGAGCCGGGTGCTGTTTGAATCAGGGCGGCAGTGATAAGTCAGGGCTGGCATAAATCGGGGTGGCAGTGATAGGCAGGAGGCGGCAGTGATGAACCGTGACGGCATAAATCAGGGTGGTAGTGATGAAATGGGGGCGACATGAATAACAGTGGTAAGACGGAGGCTGCATGAATCAGGGCAGCAATGCTGAGCCGGAGGCGACACATGTATTGGGGTGCTCAAATTAAAATTCGGGGTGCTCGCACACCCCAAATAGGTAAAAAAATTCACTCCTGGCTGGAACTAAATCAATAAAAGCACGGCAGCAGCAGTCTGGCATTTACTCGGTTTGGGGAATTCCTCCAATAGGAAAACAGATAACAATTAGACGATAGCGGACTGCTGTTTGCTTTCTGGAAGGGTGTTAGAGATTCCTGCTGATAAATTATGCTGACAGCAGGGCCTAAGTTTGACCGGTTTTGGGGGCCATGACCGGATTATTCTCCTCGGTAGTGATAAATCAGGGGCGGCCGTGATCAGCCGGAGGCGGCAGTGAGGATTCGAAGGAGGAAGTGTCTAACCAGGGGCCGCTCATATATGGGTTAATTTAAAACGGAGCTAGGGGCGGCGTGAATCAGGGCAGCAATGATTAATCAGGGCGGCAGTGATGAACCAGGGGAGACAGTGATCAGCCAGGGGGCAGCAGTGATAAACCAGGGGCGGCAGCGATAAGTCGGGGCGGCAAGCATTTGGGTCAAAATATGCCGGGGATAGCATCGATGAGCCAGAGGTGGCATGAATCAGGGCAGCAGTGATGAACCAGGGGCGGTAGTGATCAGCCGGTAGACGGTCTATCATCATATTTAAGGTTTTAGGCCGCGCTGTCATCTAAGGTCATACGACGCCCATAATAATAAATAAAATACATAAATAGGACATTTCTGCAAGAGTTTCGACAAATAAGGTCAGGTTGTGAAAATTGTATCCGAAAATCATATAAAACACATATAAAAATGAAATAAAAATGCTGTAAAAAATGGCACAGACAATTTAACATGACAGGCTAAGGTCAGCGACTAGGTAACATGAAACTTGATGTTATATAAAACCCGAAAGACTACTAGGATAAAAGTATGAAATGCCAACACGCATTGACGGGGAGCGGGTACCCACCCCCTCATGGTTTTCGGAGAAAGCATCAAAACGACGGCGCGAAGCGCCGCTGTACTTGGTATACATTTTTCTGATCATTTTTACGACTTTTGGAAAAAATTTAGGTCAGGTCACCAGTACAGGTCAAGTGACCTGACCTCAAAAAACGTTTAAGATAGCATAAGTCGGAACAGGGTGAACTTAGCCGATTGAAACTCATATCACATAATGGGCTCACCAAATTCTCTAAAAATTTTCCGATATTTTTGATATCGATGACCTAAGGTCAGGTACGAGCCATGACCTCTCCATTGGATATACATGGGAAAAAATGGTTTTAACTGAATAACTTAGTAACGGATGGTGATACGGCGTTTATTTTAGCTGTTTTATAATAACCTTGTCTCTACAGTTCTAAGGATATGCATTTTATCTAATTTGGCCATGACCTGACCTCAGGTCAGGTCAAATCCTTGATTTGACCTAGCAAGGTCATTTTATATATCATTCGATTCGGTTTGATGCGAGGATTTATATTGTTTAAGTTGTTTTGCTCTATCTTTATATGTTCAGATGTAATAGCCGAAAAACCTTCATTTGCATATTATCTCTATGACGGCACGTTTTGACCTCTAGTGACATACATACATACATACATACATACATTTATTACATTTATACATATATACATTTATTTCGGTTATCAACAAGTACAATGACAGTTCTGATTTCTATCGATTGGCGCAAAGCGTCTAGCGCTTGACTCTTGGCGCCTCTCGACAACATTGGCGAATTCAAGTGCCACGGTCGCACCACCCTTGGCCCATGGCCGCTCACCCGACAGTCACCTTAAATGTGACCGGACAAAGATGGTTTAAATATTTTCGATGAAGAAGTAGATGGGCTACCCAACATCGTTTACCGTTTTGCGCTACCTTGCGTGGTTCTCGAGATCTTAGGGGGGCGGGTACCCGCCACTCCCCGTCAAAGCGAAGGTGGCTCAGACCCCCGTCAATGCGCGTGTTAAAACTAACGCTCCTCGGATATGGCATGATGCTAGTGATATCCACAGAAGGATGGCCTCCCAGAACGCTCACTGCCCAGATATCCCCAGGATGCTCACTGCCCCGGGAGACGTCAGCAATGAACCAGGGGCGGAAGTGATCAGCCAGGGGCGGCGGTGATCCGCCAGGGGCGGAAGAGATCAGGCAGGGGCGGCAGTGATCAGCCAGGGGTGGCGTTTATCAGCCAGGGGTGGCAGTTATCAATCCACCAGGGGCGGCGGTGATCAGACAGGGGCGGCAGTGATCAGCCAGGGGCGGCAGTCAACAACCGAGGGCCGGAAGTTATCAGTCAGGGGGCGGCAATAATCAGTCAGAGGGCGGCAGTGATCAGCCAGGGGCGGCAGTTATCAGTCAGGGGCGGCAGTTATGAGTCAGGTGGCGGTAGTAATCTGCCAGGGGGCAGCAGTACTCAGCCAGGGGCGGCAGTTAGCAGCCAAGGGGCAGCAGCTATCAGTCAGGGGGCGGCAGTGATCAGCCAGGAGTGGCATTTATCAGCCAGGGGGTGGCAGTTATCAATCCGCCAGGGGCGGCAGTGATCAGCCAGGGACAGCAGTTATCAGCCAGGGGGCGGCAGTTATCAGTCAGGGGCGGCAGTGATCAGCCAGGGGCGGCAGTCATTAGCCAAGGGTCGGAAGTTAGCAGTCAGGGGGCGGCAGTGTTAAGCCAGGGGCGGCAATGATCAGCCAGGGGCGGCAGTAATCAGTCAGGGGCAGCAGTTATCAGCCAGGGGGCGGCAGTTATCAGTCAGGGGCGGTATTGATCAGCCAGGGGCGGCAGTCATTAGCCAAGGGTCGAACGTTATCAGTCAGGGGGCGGCAGTGTTAAGCCAGGAGCGGCAATGATCAGCCTGGGGCGGCAGTGATCAGTCAGGGGGCGGCAGTGCTCAGCCAGGGACGGCAGTTAGCAGCCAAAGGGCAGCAGCTATCATTCAGGGGGCGGCAGTGATCAGCCAGGGGGTGCCAGTTATCAATCCGCCAGGGGCGGCAGTGATCAGCCAGGGACGGCAGTTATCAGCCAGGGGGCGGCAGTTATTAGTCAAGGGGCAGCAATGATCAGCCAGGGGGCGGTAGTGATCAGGCGGGGGCGGCAGTGAGGTGGCGTCACAATTCATGGGGGAAGTGATAGTCTGGTAGCATCGATGAGCTAGAGGTGGAACCAATCAGGGTTCATTACTTCCAAGTAATGAACTCGATACGGGAAAACTTGCCAGGGGCGGCACGAATCAGGGCGGCAGTCATGAGATGGGATGGCACTGTTCAGGTTTGCGGTAATAAGCCAGGGGCGGCACATGTATTGGGGGTGCTCAGCACATGATTGGGGGTGCTCAAATTAGGATTGGGGGTGCTCGGGCACCCCCAAAGAAATAGAAAATTACACCCCTGTATCAGAGTATATATTAATCAGCCTAATAGAGTAAAGTGATCTCAAAAGCTCGATGGGAATAAACTGGGTCGCTTTTTTAATCGGTGTTGCTTTTCAGCAGCAATGTTATATTGAAAGCGGGTTCATTTTCCACCTTGCCAAGATATTTCTACGCTGGGAATTTCACATTTTAATATATTTTTACTCCCTCACTTCCAATTTACACTGTTCCGGTTTAGATGACAATCTTTTTACTCCAGCGGTATAATAATATTCCCTCAAAACACATGCATTTCTGCATTGCATCGGTGTAAAATGGGTTGTGGAATAATGCTGGAAAGAGGAATTGATTTTGGCACCGTAGAAATAATCCTAAAAATGGCGTATTTTTTCGTAGTTGATATTTTCGCAACCCACGGGTTGGGGTTTTATTATTCCTGTTTCATGGCATTTTACGCTTCTCAAACTAAAACTATCGGGTGTAAAATATTCACAGAAAGAAGAGTGGATTTTGGCACCATAGAAAAATCCCATTTCTGGCGTACTTTTTTCAGTGCATGCGCAAACTCGGGCGGAAGCATGACGCCTACAAGAAGTTCAACATCTGGCGGCTGCCACCTGGGGTGAGTATGCGTTGTAACGGCTTGCCTACACGAGCAGTGCCTTGCGCAAGACGCAGACTTGTGTCTCTTTTAGTGTCACCTTAACGACCCCGACCTCAGTCTGATGGCTATAGGGCTTCTACCGATCTCTGGTGGCCTTTGCTTACCTTTTGATAATTTGATCGCCTATTTCGTGGCCTAGTTTTACCTTTTAGCAGGTGAAATCGATCTTTTAAAGATTATCACTTCATTGATTATCTTTGGATTACAGAAATTTACAAAAAATGCGTTCTGGCTGTAAATTCAAAAATATTGCCACCAAAGATAGTTATGCGGGCTGTCTGCAGACTACAATGGCATTACAGCTATGTGTCAAATACCGCAAATAAAGGGACTAATTGTTTAATCGGCTCGATAGCACCCTGAGCCCGAACATAATAATATAACATTATCTTCACGTAGTTTTCTTTGCAAAATGTCACAGTTTATGAAAGGTGACACGCACCAGTACAAGGGGTGGGTATCCGCCCGCATAAGATTTTCAGAGGTAGTAAAACATTGGCCATCACGCAACTCCACCATACTTGACATGTCTGTTATCGAGTATTTTTGCAGATGCAAAGAAAATTGTAGGTCCAGGTCATACCAGGTCATTTCGTCATTCCAGGTCGTTTCCTATCCTGGAAAAAATGTTTGGAGGTGCATCATTAAGGTCAAATTTAATCTAACGATCTTAAAATCACATCACATAGTTAGGTCTCAGAGGACGGCAGTTTTTTTAGCAGGGTCATTATATCGATTACGTAGGGGCCAGCTCAGTGTCATTGTCCTTCCATAAAAAAGCCTGGGGAAATTGGCTAAGTTCTATAATTCCGTAGAAAATGGCGTTAGAAAGTTTATATTGACCTAGTCTTGTCTAGTCTGCCACTGCAGTTCAAAGCATGTGCACTACGACCTATATTCACTTCGACTTGACCCTAGGTCAAATAAGGTCAGTTTTTAGAAAGTGACGACAAGATTATGAGTTACATCACCCGACCGGGGTCAATAAGAGAATTCAAATGATGCGGATATATGTTCCATGGCTCTTATCTGTCAGCCCTTGTGATACAAAACTTAGGCTTTCATTTTATTCATTTAAGGATATACCTTGACCCCGAGTGACCTTTAAAGTGACCTGGCGAAAAGCCCTTATATAAAATGGCCGGTAGAGATAAAGACGGGCTATCTAACGCCGTGGCTCCCAGAGTACTTTTCATTTATCCATCGCTTACTGGAGAGCCGGCGATGACCAACCGTTAAGCGAACAAAGCTTCTCCGTGATATCAGACTGTGCGAAACACAACATCGCGATGGCGAATGTTTTTTTACACTTATTCATGAAGTACAAAAAGGAGTGAAATGACTCATGAAAGTGCAACACTTTACGGACAGATGTGCTGCTCAATATAAAAGTAGATTTAACTTCATAAATTTTTCTCCCACGCACACGATTTCGAAGCGATGCAAAAAATCGTTCCAGTGCAAAAGTTCCATCAATGGAACTCTCTTTTGATCTTTTGCCTCAATTGAGGCAAAAGATTGCATTCTGTGAATGAAACTGTTTTGCTCCTCCTCATCGCAAGGGTGCCTGCAGCGGTATTGCTGACACGGTCAAACAGGCAACATATCACTAAGGTTTCAACCGGCCATTGAAAGGCCGGGGCCCAGTTCGGTCAGACACACTACCACGCTGGAATCGCCTAGTGACACACCTAAAGGCGAGAAGGCGAATCGAGTCCGCTCAGCCACACCAGCAGCGTAGCGACACTTACTGGTCAGGGCGGGGCCGCTTGGGAGGGTGGGCCCTCCCTCACAGTCGCGCTGAGCCGCTGGGACTGCCGGTCGCAAGGCAGTTCCCGTCTGATCGGTGCATTGTAGCACGCACTTTTATTTCTAAGTACCCATTTGAAGTGTTCGTGGAATAAAAAGGATCTATAACATGACATGTTACTATGCACAACAATTCTCAGATTTTCTTTGCAGCGAAGACAAAAGCTTAAGAAGTGAACAAAAAGCAGGATAGGATAGCAAGCTTATTCACCTGTCTTGGCTTACTTATAGTTTCTTCGATTGTAGGAGTTAAACAAAAATTGATATCAATTTCTTACAGCTGTCATCACGCAAACAGGGGAAACAATAACTGAACTGATTTATTCGTACATCAACTTTCTGCCATTCTCTATTTACTGCATTGTCAAATATTCATATCTCCTTTACGGATTTCGTTAGTATGCTAGTGGCTGTCAAGTTTCAAAATGGTTTGAAATTTTCAAAGCAGTATTTCGGACGACAAAAATAGTATCGTATTTGTTCATTACTGTTTGCTAATTGTAGCCAGCCCTGGGAATTGGTTTTTGCTAGGAGGACGGGAAAATAAGGGCGTGAGCTGTGAAAGAAAGCTCAACGGAAATTAAAACATGAAACAGCGATGAGATGCATTTTTCTTTCACGTTATCCACGGCGAGGAAAGGCGAGATAGGGCAGGACGTAACTTAGTTGAAATCAGACGTTAAATTCTACTGTTCATACAGCCTTTTTAATAGTTACTTTCAGCCAACGTCCTCGCCATCGGAAGGCGTCAGGGCCGCACTCCAACGGCCTCGCCATCGGAAGGCGTCAGGGCCGCACTCCACTGTTTTTTTTTCTAGAAATGAACGGCCTTCCGCCTTTATAGCATATAACCACTTACACAAAATACTCGTTAGCACCACACATATAACAAAGGCAGGCTGATAATTGGAAAACCAGTTTTGCATTTAAATGTGATACCGGGGCTTTTAATTCCAAAAAATTTGCCCTGATCTTTTGATGAGTAAACATATGGAAAAGAGAAGACGCCATTTTTCCTAAAAATATGTGATGACGCACTTGACTTTGGAAGTGTGTAAAGTAGCATTGCGACAAATAGCGTCTTTGGCTGCCACCACCCAACGGAGCAGGGAAGCACACTGCATCTCTGTGGCCTACTGGGACTGGATCCCACGTAACGAGGAGTGCCGGAGACTGTACTGCAGCTGGCTACGCACAGTGATGCAGCGGGCCTAAAGAATGGGACGAAAATGCCAAAAATGACTTGCTAGAATTGATATCAAATGTAGGCGATGCGTTTGAGAATTGTTTGGAACTCGGAAAACCATCGTTATTTTCTTCCTCTAGCGTACCACATTGGTTTCACAGGAGTTGAAACTTATTCCGCCTCGCTATATACGGGTATCTGGCAAGAAATAATAGCCTGATCTAAAACGTTAATAACAGGTACTCACACCTCGCCATCCATAAAAACATATACTAGCGTAAAGCTTGGGATATTTGTGACCTTCTGGTTACATAACTACGGTTCTAGCTGTTCCGGAGAATGCAGTGACTTCGTTTTAATAAGCATATGTTTCGGAACTAAAATTTATAACATACATCATATTTTCTTAGACTGGCAAAAAGGCACACTCAGCATCAGCTAAAAAATATTACCATGTATTTTGGGAAGTGTCTTCTTTACATTGACGGCATCCGTAGGTCGGCAACCGACGGCCGAAAAAAGTTGACAGTTTTGGTGGGCGCACGTTCTACCCGTAGTCGGCGGGCGGTTGTGGCAATGACGCGCGCGGCTTCCAAAAATCGACGCGTATTATTTCATTTCTCCAAACGAATGACACATTTAAATGGGGGAGGAAGGGGGTAAAAATCTCAAAATATGCGTAATGTTATTGATGGACGGCCTCTAATTGAAGGAGGCAATAAAGTCGAGAAGCAGGAGGGTAAATTGAGACAACGAAAGCATGTTGTTCAATAGCTATTAGGGCACTGCGAGACCAGGCAGTGAATAAGAAAATTCAGGTTTCAACTTCGGCTCACATTCTTACCCTTTGTAAAATGATATGTAAACCGATTTTCCGTTAAATTTTGGCCTCCGCCTCCTTTTAAAACTGACTGGCATGTATGTACGACCGGTTCCACAGGAATTGGTAGGTATTAGTGTCAGTTATTTTAAGAAATATTGTAAAAGCGATTACTCTTCTCATAAAGGTCCATCCCTAGCAATTAATTTAGATGAGCTCTTTAAACTTGGGACCCTGCGAACTGGATGAGACGTCAAATTGGAGAGTTATGGACAAAAAACTGTTTTCGCCGATCCCGATGATTTTCTGTGTCTTTTTTCAATTACTTCCGAATTTTGGACCTTATGAAACATTTTCCACGTCAGTTCATGCATCCAGGTAAAACGCAGCAGGTAAAGCAACAATGGTGTCGGCAGGGACCATCACTTGAGAGATATTTTGCAAAAACGGCCACGGTCTAATACCTACCAATCAGTATGGAACCGGCTGTACATACTACCTCTCTTGGATTTATGAAGAAAATCGTTTGTCGCACATTTTGTTGCGTTTGCCGGCTGTTAAAGTTTAACAGTGATTATCTTCTTATGTTTTGATACCCGACGTTCCCCTAAATGTGTTCCCAATGCTAATAAATACGAGGTGAGATGAGAATGCATTTTTCACTTTCAATGTTTGCCGGCTAACAGCGGGGGAAATCTAATCATTATGTCAAATTATCAATCATAAGAATTGTTTCTTATACTTTTACCTTTATTCAGCTTATCGCATGGTCAGATGTGCGACTATGTAATTATTTCATAAAGCTACAGTCACTGTCAGAACCGTTAAAACCCCTCGATAGCCTCTGCATGAAGTAGCGCACCCAATGGGTGTCCAAGGGGTGATCTGGTGCCTTCGTTTGGACCTGACCTAAAAATAGATGTCACGCTCTAGATTTTCATTTACAAGAGCTTTCGATTGGTGTATAGAAACTTGATCTAACTCCTCTAGACTCAAGACTCAAGACTCAAATATATTCGATTGCGGTCCACGGCAGCGAAAGGGATTTTCGCACGATCACGTCAAGAAGATAAAACAGTAGGGTGACAAAAAGGAATAAAATAATCAAAGATAAGAGACACACACCCTGGCACACACAAACATAACACGTAAAAGCACAACACGATGACTAGATATCTAAGTTACATCCGGCGCCCGTGATAAAATATATTTTAAGATGGCCTTAAAATTAGAGGTGCCAGGTACCAGCTGGAGGCTGTTGAGTGCGCTAACGCCGCGGTAACAGAGTCGGCGCCGGCCTGCCTCTGTGCGGATCCGAGGGAGTGTGCGTTGCCCGGCGTTGCGAGTGTCGTGGTTGTGTACACGAAGGGCTGGCTCTCCTATAGTTGCCGCAACACAAGAGGGTCGTCCCCAGCTAACAATCCTCTCAACAGCGCTCACAGAGTGATACGTGATCAGCTGGCGGGCAGAAGGCCATTGTAGAAGCTCCACAACGTCTGATATGTGGTCATATCGACGTCGGCCCTAAACCACACGCGCGCAGAGATTTAGAATTTTTTTAGTACGGCGCACCTGAGTTGCACCACAGGAACCATACACAGAGATGCAGCACCGGACGATTGAAATGGCTAAAGATTCAACAACTAATTTTAAAGCCGAGGTAGGGATCACATGTCGCGCATGATTTAGAGCCATGAGAATGCCTGTGCACTTTTTGTGATTGAATCAACATGAGACTGATAAGAAAGGTGTCTATCAATAACGATTCCGAGACTTTTAACAACGCGTGAGTCATGAATGGTATTACCACAAAAATTTAGGGTGACCGGAGGCAGACCGCGGAGCATAGCATGGGTACCTATCACAACCATCTGCGTCTTCTGAGTGTTGACTTTCATGCCATTATGGCAGAACCAATTGAAGGCAGAACTGAGGGCAGATTCCAAGCGGGTTACAACCAAATGTAAATATTGTGTTTTACCACAAACCATGATACTCGTGTCATCTGCATAACAGACCGTCGTTACTCCCTCACCTATACACAAGCTCAGGGCGTTCGCAAAAAGCGCGTACAAAATACAACTTAGCGCTCCTCCTTGAAAAATACCAGTTTTAATATCCCGTGTTTTAAACAAATTTTGACCCCCAGTTCTGCAGAAGCAGCTGGTTAGACAAGCACCCCCTACTCGGCAGCTGCCGCCGCTCCGCGATCGGCGCCGGTCACGTTTCCACGCAGCTGCACCTGCTGTGTAAGGCCCTCAAGGTAGCTGCGGAACCAGGCAGTGTCAATTCCATACAGGGCCAGATTTTCAAGTTATTTGGTATGCTAGAAGCCGATTTACTCTCGGCTTTTGTTAACCTTCCTTTGAGAGCCAACATTGCGTGACATCAGTTTAGAATTGACATCATAACTCGATGACCGGACCAGACCTTGGATTGAAATTTCGTCATGATGTATCGAATTGATTTTGGCTTGCTCTTTCCACGCGGCATTGCGCTAAACCGAGCCGTTTTTCTTTCATCGCGAAAATAAAGAGGGGGTAAAATCTACCCCTGGTAAAAGAAGGGTTAAGAGGAAAAACAAAATATGGTGTGCTTGCTTGAGCCGCCTAATGAAGAGCTTCAATTTGAATCCAAAATCATCGTTCTATCGTGATTAGCTATTGAGCTATGGATTTCGTCCCTTTTTTCAGGCCTCCTGCATCACTGTGCTACGGCTCGTTTTAGTGCGGCTGACCGAACTCACTGAGCAAGTCACCCTTGCAAAAGTCTCACTATAGTGGAAGGGTGGCACTTGGTTTTTAGTGTGGCTGCCTGAACTGGGCCCAGATGCTGGATGCCAAAGGAACGCAGGGTTTTCAGACGGATATTTTTTCGGTACGATGTGGTAAATGTTTAGACGTTCAAACTATTTTTATTTCCATAGTTTTGCCCGTTTTGTCTTTTCGCCCAGTGTTCCTACAGATTGTGAAAAAAACGACAGTACATATTTGTTCTAAGAGATGAAAAGAGCGTTACCTCCCGCAAATGCCTCGGGCTATAACTCGGCCAGTTTTCTGGGGGAGGCTGGGATTCTCATGGCTGTGTTCAGGTCCCAAAAATACCTCGCAGAAAAAGCTTCGGATTTTCTTAGCGACCCCTCCAGGTAGTATTCCACCTTACTTTACCCTCATCTATCCTTATCCTTACCGTCTCCTTCCATAGTTTGCATCACTTCATGTCCATTACGACGGTGCTTGAAAAGCCACCTCATGTGTGGAAGTGTCCGCAGCTGATAAATAAATAAAAATAAATAGACATGGTGACGACGAATTAAAATATTGTTAGTGTTTTGTCCAAGAATACTCCATCAGCCATTTGGCTGGACGAATCGAAGAAGATGCTACTCTCGCGGTTGCTGGATACCGACTGCAGAGCCTCTGTAACACCTGCGCCACTGCGCATGGGCAAGTAGTGACCTTGGCTTCGGTGCGCCCACTGGTTGGACGTGTTACCTAACATGATTATAGGGTACCTTTGGTTCAAGACAAATGCAAACCAAGCATTGACGGAGGAGGAAAAGTGAATTAAAACCAGAAAAAGAAAAGTTTCACCGAAATCTCATGAAAATACCCAGAACACGACTTTTTGGGATAGATTTAAGGACAAATCAGCCAACTCATGCAAGTACTGGACATCAGAGAATTCAGCGGAGCCTGTGATATCTGGCACTACGTGCAAGATAAGACATATTGGAGTCGAAAATTCATTTGTTATGCCCACTGGCTGTGTCGTGACGGGTAAGCCCTGGTTGAACGCGGATTAAGTTCCGCGGCTCCCACAAGGGCCGTGAGAGGAGGTGTGGCATAGTGACATTGGACGGATACAATTTTTTGTTGCCGGAATAATTTGGGAGATACCAGGATCGGTCTCAGTTGAAGTAAAGAAAAATTAAACAGGCTGGTAGCTTGGATAGGGCTGAAAATTGTGAGAAACTAGTTCTTCATTCATTTAGATTAATTAGTACAAATCCTGGTTCAGGCGACTGTGCTCTGAGCTCAGGGGCACATGCCTTTTTATCACCCCTCCCCAGAATCCACCAGTATGATAAGGAATTCATTTAACCCGGGGTGCCTAGGCATCACAAGCCGTTTTAGCGATGACGGCTCATTCTTCATTAGCTCCATTTTACAAGGGAGCTTGCACTGTGTCCTTATTCCACATCTATTCAAAACCAGCTCAGGGGCCTCCTAGTGTGGATCAGAGTTCACCAGAGCAGCTGCCCCTCATTCCCCAAGTTGTGTCCCCTGGGATTAGACTAGCCACGTGACCCCCGAGGTGATGGGAGTTGGACGGACTCGTGTTCTTATTCTCTGTCTATTCAAGACCAGCTCAGGGGCCCCTGGTGTGGATCAGAGCCCCCCCCGAGCAACTCATGCTTGGCCCGGGACTAGACTAACTCAGTGGCCCCAAAGATGGGGGGGTCATCAGACTAGCTCAATGGGCCGCAGATAGGCTCATAGGGCCATGCACCATATTAGCTCAGGGGGCACCAGACTAGCTCAGAGGGCATCAGATGGGCTCAGAAGGCACAATGATGACACATGAGGCAAGATCAACTCAGAGGGCATTAGTTTAGCTCAGGGACAATATACCTGCTCAGGGGGCACCAGATCAATCAGCTCGGGGGCCCAGATAAGCTCCTAGTCCCTAGACCAGAGCAGGGGTCTAGATCAACTCAGGGAGCTCCATATCAGCTCAGAGAGAGGGCAATGGATCAGCTCAGTGGTCCCCGATCGGCTCAGGGCACAGATCAACTAGGAGGCACTAGATCAGGCCAGGAGGCATTTAATCAGCCCAGGAGCCCCATACCAGCTCAGGGGCCTTCATCAACCTCAGTGGGCACAACTCAGCTCAGGGCCCCAGAGCTTCTGAGGAAATTACTCAATCAACTCAGGAGGCCCAGATCAGCCTAAAAGGCACTAGATTGGCTCAGGGGGCATCACACTAGCTCAGGGGGCGCTAGACGAGCTCAGAGGGCATGAGATGGGCCCAGGAGGCAAATTGGCTCAGGAGGCACCAGATCTACTCAGGAGGCATTAGTTTAGCTCAGGGGGAAACATATCTGCACAGGGGGAAAAGATTGAGCAACCCGGGAGCCCAGATCAGCTCCCAGACCCCAGACCAAAGCAGGGGCATAGCTCAGCTCAGAGAACACAAGATCAGCTCAGGGTGCACCAGACCAGCTCAGGGGGCACCAGATCATAGCTCAAAGAGGCACCATATTGGCTCAGGGGACAGTAGAGCAACTCTGCGAGGCATGTGATCAGCTCAGGGGGCCCAGATCAGCTCAAGGGGCACTAAAACAGCTAATGGGGCACCAGGCGAACTCGGAGTCATCAGACTAGCTCAGAGAGCATTAGCTAGGTTCAAGAAGCACAAATATTTGCTCAAGGGGCACCAGATTGACTCACCGGGCACCACATCAGCTTAGAGGGCACGTGATGCACTCAAGTGGCCACGACCAGCTCAGTGGGCCCCAGATGAGCTCAAGGGTCACCAGATTAGCTCCGCCGGTGCAATTATTGGCAACGATGAGGCATTAGTTGGTCACAAATTACGTACCCATATTCTCCCGGGTGCTCGGAAAGGCGACAGAATGCCCTATCTGACCAAAAATGGTAATAAATTATCAAACAATAGTTTTAATCGCTCAATGTGATCTAATTTCATCTAGGTACGACGCCGTATGGCAATAAGTTTCGAGCGGCACAGCCTAAGCCGGGTTAACCGCTTAGCGATCAAAGGGCACTTCGGCACCGATGGGGGGCACGTGTCCCCCTGGCTGCACCTCTGTCCACGATTGAAATGTATCAGTTTTGTGGGGTTAAATTTTACCTTGAACATGGCAGAGTGGATGGAGATTGAAATGAAAACAAAAGAATAAAAGGGAATGTGGCACCTTTATAGCGTGATTTTAACTGAGATACCCAAGTTGTATAGCATGCCCGGAAAACCCGGTACTCTATATATATCATTTGTCTTGAAACTCAAACTTTCTGAAGAAAAAAGCTAAAAACTACTTGAAATGTACCCCTTATGTACCCTAAGCAGCAGGCCACGTTGGTGTGACGACATATGCTGACGTCACGGTGAGTATCAGCCAATCGAAGCCCTTGAAGCCTATTGAATATCGTAGTGGTTACCAGATCATGACAGCATCCACAGACAGATATTTATTTATTTCCCTAGAGGAGCATTTTAAAAATAAAAATATTGAGCCTACTGTACATTTTTCAGAGAAACAATGGACGTCTCCGTGATTTTCGGCTAAAAGTTCCCCTAATTATACTAAATTTCAGGATTAAACCAAGGTGCCGTATTCCCTTTAAATGGATTCCCTTTAAAGGGAATCCCTTTAAAGGGAATGTGATTTTCAGAAAGTTCCCCTAATTACTCCAAATTTCAGGATTCAACCAATGTGCCACTTTCTTCTTAAAGGGATTCTCTTTAAAGGGAATTCCCTCCAAAGGGGTTCCCTTTAGCACGCGCATTGACTGGGGGGCGGGTACCCGCCCCACCCTTGGGTTTTTCGGAGATAGCAGAAAAACGGTGGCGCGTAGCGGCCGCCATACTTGGCATATCTTTTTCTTATCATTTTTACAACTTCTGTGAAAATTCTAAGGTTAGGTCATCTCAGGTCAGATCACCAGTACAGGTCCAGTGACCTGACACAAAAAAAAAGTTTAAGATAGCATAAGTCGGAACAGGGTGAACTTATCTTATTGAAACTCATATCACATAATGGGCCCACCGAGTTCCTAAAATATGTTCCGGTATTTTTGATATCGATGACCTAAGGTCAGGTAAAAGCAATGACCTCTCCATGGAAATACATGGGAAAATGGTTTTGACTGAATAACTCAGTAGCGGGTGGTGATAGAGCGTTTATTTTAGCTGCATGAGACTCGCCTTGTCTTTGAGGTTCTAATGATATGCACTTTATATATTTTGACCTTGACCTAATAATAATTTTTGGGGTTTAACAACGCACCAACTGCCAGGTTCATACGACGTCGCCAACTCTCACCCTGTTGGAAGGGATTTTGGGGATCAGATGGACTTATTCAGAGGCTCCGCCGGGACTTGAACCCGGGACCAGTGGCTTAGAAGACAAGCATGCTATCCACTAAGCCACCTCATCCCCTTTGACCTTGACCTGACCTCAGGTCAGGTCAAATTCTTGATTTTACCTAGCAAGGTCAAATTATATATCATTCTATTCGGCTTGCAGCAAGGATTCATACAGTTCTAGTCGTTTTGCTCTATCCTTACTTGTTCAGATGTAATGGCCGAAAACCTTCATTTACATGTTATGCCTATGATGGCATGTTTTGCCTCTCGTGACCGTAAATGTGACCTGAAAAATGGTTCAAATATTTTCGATTGAGAAGTGGATGGGCTATCCAACGTTGTTTACCGTTTTTCGCTACCTAGCGTGGTTCTCGAGATCTTTCAATGCGCGTGTTAAAAGGGAACCCCCTTAAAGGGAATGTGGCACCTAGGTTGAATCCTGAAATTTAGTGTAATTAGGGGAACTTTTAGCCGAAAATCACGGAGACGTCCATTGTTTCTCTGAAAAATGTACAATAGGCTCAATATTTTTATTTTTAAAATGCTCCTCTAGGGGAAATAAATAAATATCTGCCTGTGGATGATGTCATGATCTGGTAACCACTACGATATTCAATAGGCTTCAAGGGCTTCGATTGGCTGATACTCACCGTGACGTCAGCATATGTCGTCACACCAACATGGCTGTCAACTGTGGCCTGCTGCTTAGGGTACATGAGGGGTACATTTCAGGTAGTTTTTAGCTTTTTTCTTCGGAAAGTTTGATTTTCAAGACAAATAATATATAGAGCATCGGGTGTTCTGGCATGCTTTTCAACTTGGCTACCTCTGTTAAAATCACGTTATAAAGGTCCCACATTCCCTTTAATCACTACGTGGAAAGAAAGCAAAAATACCGATAGTGCTCCAAACAACGCGTGTATTGTTCTGTAAATATTAAGAAATATGGCAACTCCATTGTACCCGTGCATTCCCTTTATTTTTGCCCTCCCGCCTTTTATTTTACCCTAACGCACAGTGGAGGCAAGCATTAGTGCTGCAGTGATGAGCCCAGTGCGGCAGTTATGGACTAAGAACGGCGCAAATTAGGATGAAAGTGATAAGCTGGAGGCGACAGTGATTGGCCGGGGCGGCAAGAAGCAGGGCAAAGTCACAAGTCGAGGGCGGCAGTGATGAGCTAGGGCCAATATCTATGAACTAGGAGCGGCACGAACCAGAGTGAAAGTGATAAGGAGAGGGCGGCAGTGAAGACTCGGGGGGCGGGAGCTATGAACTAGGGGCGGCACAAATCAGGGCGGAAGTGATAAGTTGGGGAGGGGTAGCATTGATTAGCCGGGGGTGGCACGCATCAAGGCAAAGGGCATAAGCCGATGACGGGAATGGTGAGCCGTATGTAGTAGCTATAAACTACGGGTGGCACAGATCAGGGCGGAGGAGATAAGCTGGGACAGGGACGGCGGGCTCCGGGCGGGGAGGGTAGGGTGTGCAATTGCACACCCTGAAAAAATGAGGGTGTGCAAAAATATATTTTTGCACACCCGGTTTTGGCGTCGTCCGGGAAAGCGCCCCGGATTTAGGCGGCGCCCCCGGCCGGCCAAGAAAACATCAGACCTAAACACCGCCTACCTGAAGAGGTAGGGCCCTCCGTGCGAAATAAAAACAGTTTCAAATATGAATGGTGCCCTCTTTCATCAAAGCCATCCCATGGAGAGCAAATAGACCCAATTTATCGACTCAACGCAGGGAAATGATGTCAGCGCCCCTCCCCCTGAGTGGGCACCCCAAGGGAGCCAAAGGTGGCCCTCTGGGGATGGAACCGCCCCCTTTCCCCTTGAGAAGGAAGGCACCCCCTCCCGAAAATCTTGTACAACCACCCGAAAATGGAATCCGCCGTCCCCGAGCTGGGGGCAGCAGTCGTGAGCCCACGCGTGGTAGGAGGCGTCAGTGATGAACCCTGGCGGCATAAACCAGGGTGGTAGTGATGAACCGGGGGCGGCATGATCACAGTGGTAAGACGGAGGCGGCATGAATCAGGACAGAAATGCTGAGTCGGGGGGCGAAACATGTATTAGGGGTGCTCTCATTGTGAATACGGGTACTCGCACGCCCCAAAGAGGTAAACAAATTTCACCGCTGGCTGACACTAAAAGAGTAAAAGCACGGCAGCAGCATTCTACCATTTACTAGGCTCGGAGAATTCCTCCAATAGACAAACAGATAACGATTAGACGATTGTGGGCTGCTGCTGGCTTTCTGGAAGGGTGTTAGAGATTCCTCCTGACAAAACTGTGCCTACAGCAGGACCTAAATTTGACCGGTTTTGGGGGGCCATGGCCAGACTGGTCTCCTCGGCAGTGATATACCAGGGGCGGCTGTGATCAGCCAGGGGCGGCGTAATTCAAGGCAGCAATGATTAATCTGGGCGACAGTTATGAACCAGGGAGACAGTGATCAGCCAGGGGGCGGCATTGATGAACCAGGGGCGGCAGCGGTGAGGTGGGGTGGCGTGCATTTGGGTCAAAATATGTCAGGGATAGCATCAACGAGCCAGAGGCGGCATGAATTCGGGCGGCAGTGACGAACCAGGGGGTATCAGTGATCAGCCGTGAGACGGTCCATCATCATATTTGAGGTTTTAGAGCACACCGACATCTAGGGTCATACGGTGCCCATAACACTAAATAAAATACGCAACTAGGACATTTTCGCACGAATTTTAACAAGTCAGGTGGTAAAACAGGTCAGGTTGTGAAAGTTGTATCAGAAAACGATAGAAACATATAAAGAATGAAATGAAATACAAATACTGAAAAAATGATACAGACAATTTCACACGATATACTAAAGTCAGAGACTATAGGTAACATGAAACTCGACGGTATGTAAAACCTGAAAGACAACTAGGATGAATATACCATAATAAAACTAACGCTCCATATAACATGATGTTAGTGATATCTACAGAAGGATACTCCCCCCAGAATGCTCACTGCCCAGAAGGGCGGTAGTTATCCGCCAGGGGGTCGCAGTTATCAGTCTGGGGGCGGCAGTGATTAGCCAGGGGTGGCAATTATCAACCAAGGTGCGGCAGTGATAAGCCAGGGGCGGCAGATAGCAGCCAAGGGGCAGAATTTATCAGTCAAGCGGAGGCAGCTATCAGCAAGGGGCAACAGTTATCAGCCAGGGGGTGGCACTTATCAATCCGCCGGGGGCGGCAGCGATCAGCCAGCGGCAGCAGTTATCAGCCCATGGCCGGCAGTTTTTCAGTCAGGGGGCGGCAAGGATCAGCCAGGGGGCGGCAGTGATCAGCCAAGGACGAAATTTATCAGGCAGGAGGCGGTAGTAATCTGCCAGGGGGCGGCAGTTATCAGCCAGGGGCGGCAGTTAGCAGCCAAGGGACGGCAGTTATCAGTCAAGGGGTGGCCAGTGATCCGCCAGGGACTGCAGTTATCAGCCAAGAGCCGGCAGTTTTCAGTCAGGGGGCGGCAATGATCAGCCAGGGGGCGGTATTGGTCAGCCAGGGGCGGCAGTTAGCAGCCAAGGGCGGCAATAATCAGCCAGGGGGCGGTAGGAGTCAACCAGCGGTAGCAGTTAGCATTCAAGGGGCAGCAGTTATCAGTCAAGGGGAGGCAGTTATCAGCCAAGAGCCAGCAGTTTGCAGTCAGAGGGCGGCACTGATCGGCCCAGGGAGCGGCAATGAACAGCCAGGGGCGGCAGTGATCAGTCAGGGGCGGCAGTGATCAGTCAGAGAGACGACAGTGATCAGTCAGGGGCGGCAGTGATCAGCCAAGGGGCGGCAGTCATCAGTCAGGAGGCGCCAGTGATTAGCCAGGGGGCGGTAGTGATGACTCAGGGGGCGGCAGTTATCATTCAGTGGGCGGAAGTGATCTGCCAGGGGGCGGCATCGATCTGCAAGGGGGCGGCAGTTATCCACCAGGGGCGGCAGTCATCCGCTAGGGGCGGCAGTTAGCAGTCAAGGGCGGTATTTATCAGTCAGGGGGCGGCAATGATCAGCCAGGGGCGGCAGTGGTAAACGAGGGGCGGCAGTGATCAGTCAGGGGGGCGGCAATGAAGAATTCGGTGGACCACAGTAACTAACCAGGAGGGGCAAGTATATGGATGTTGAAATAAATAAAGCCTTTAAGCCGTGAGTTAGAGTTGAATTGACTAAAAAAATTGAGTCATCAACAAGTTTGCTTATCCCCCCTTCGTACCGCCCTCAGGCGTGCGCCCGACGCTTTCCGCCGCTGCCCGCGGACACCGCCGGGAGGTGAGAGGTATTTAACTTGGTCTAGAAAAGTTTCGCGCACGTATGCGCACCAAGTCTTTGTTGTGACCGGTAAAATAAAGTGTGGTGATTAAGTTCCAATAAATTTTGGCGCGGATCCAAGCGGATCCCATCGAATAATCTTCCTCTGAAACATTTGTTCAAGTTCATTTTTTCCGCATACATTTTTATTTTTCATTGCCTGTTGAGAAAAAGTGTCAAGATTTCGACATTAAACAATATCACCATGAGAGCAGAAAGTTTCAAACTTTCGAAAAAGTGGGTTATATTTAAAGTTTTTCATCGACATTGTTTTCTCAAATGGATGCAAAGTCGAGCGTTAAAGGGAATGTCGCACCTTCATAACGTGATTTTAACTGAGAAAGCCAAGTTGTAAAGCAAGTCGAAAACCCGGTATTCAATATATCATTTGTCTTTGAACTCGAGATTTCCGTAGAAAAAATATAAAACCTACCTGAAATGTACCCCTTATGCACCCTTAGCAGCAGGCCAGTTGTCATGGCTGTAGGTGTGACGACATATGCTGACGTTACGGTGACTATCAGCCAATTAAAGCCCTTGAAGTGGACCGAATATGGTAGTGGTTGCTAGATCATGACATCATCCACAGGCAGATATTTGTTTATTTCCCTAGAGGAGTATTTTAGAAATAAAAATATCGCGCTTATTGTACTTTTTTCAGAAAAAAACATTGACAATTCCATTATTTTCGGCTAGAAGTACCCATAATTACACTAAATTCCAGAATTTGACCAATACAACACAAGGTGCCACATTCCCTTTAAATGGACGAAATATCCGGTTGAACGTGATCTGTCACAACCTCTCCCTTTAGTAAGCAAGACAGCCCAACCGGTGATAGGTGTGAAGCAATAAGGGCCAGATTCCTATTCAGAGGACAATTTTATTCCAGTTTAGGTTGTCCGCTGGCTCCATTCGACAAAATGATTTTCCGATTAATGGCTGTGTTTTGGAGCCCGCGGGCCCAGAGTGCAGTGCCGGAGTTTCAACGGGTGACCTTGACTGTTGCATCAGCGTCCCTACTCCATACAGCGTTGCCCGGCGGCGCGTCGCGGCGCGGCACCCTCGGCTTCTGACGACTCGCGCAGTCGTCGTGTTGATGCCTTGTGTGGAGGTCGCTGCTGCCAACTGTATGCATTTTGGGCCTATCCAGCATAACACACTGGGTAGTATTGTAGTGCGAACCAGAGTTTCGGTCAGCAGCTACGCAACAAAAGTTGGAAGGGGCTGGGTGTAAGACCTTCCACGAGAGCAGGATGCTGATTGCGGCGGCAGTGCTGGTGGCGCTAATAGCGGTAGTAATCTACTACCGTTCAGGGAAAACCAATCTTCCTCCAGGTAAGGTTTCACGCAAATTTTCCAACCATGGATTCCTATATAAATTTGTAAAACTCCCTTATTGGACAGGGATCTAGCCTTAATGTGTATTGGGGGAGAGGTCAGTCATATTACATATTATGACATATATATATATATATATATATATATATATATATATATATATATATATATATATATATTCTTTCAGGCAGATGTCGTTGAAAGGAATAGCGTTTCGAGTTTTTGAGAGTTCTCCGTTGAGTTTCAGTAGCTTGTTGACTATTTTTTTGTCTGGTTCGGTAATGGTGTTAAGTACTTCTATTATAGTCATAAGTCATTTTTTCCGACGCGTTTCGATTGTATTATTCCAATCATTATCGAGGACAACTAACACTTCATTTTTAGTTTGTTACCTACTGAGGCTAATCTTAGTTTACAAAAAGCGAAAATTTTCAAGAAGGAGCAGAGCAGGGGTGTAATTTTCTATCTCTGGGGGTGCCCGAGCACCCCCAATCCTAATTCGAGCACCCCAATTCATGTGCTGAGCACCCCCAATACATGTGCCGCCCCTGGCTTATCACCGCTACCCTGAAGAGTGTCACCCTATCTCATCACTGCCACCCTGATTCGTGCCGCCCCTGTCAAGTTTTTCCCGTCCGGGATTCATTACTTCCACTCTGATTGGTTCCACCTCTGGCTAATCAATGCCACCTGACTTATCCTTTCCCCCTGATTTGTGACGCCGCATCATTGCTGCCCCTGTCTGATCAATGTCGCCAAAAATTAATCACTGCCGCCCCTCCTCCGGATGAGTACTGCCGCCTTTTATTTCATCACTGATCAGCTGGCTGATCACGGACAACCCTGGTTTATCACTGCCACCTTGATTCATGCCGCCCCTGGCGAAAAAAACGGTTTATTTCAACATCCATATACTTGCCCCTCCTGGTTAGTTACTGTCGCCCACCGAATTATCATTGCCGCCCCCCGGCTGATCACTGCCGCCCCTCGTTTACCACTGCCGCCCCTGGCTGATCATTGCCGCCCCCTGACTGATCATTGCCGCCCCCTGACTGATAAATACCGCCCCTTGACTGCTAACTGCCGCCCCTAGCGGATGACTGCCACCCCTGGGGATAACTGCCGCCCCCTGGCAGATCGATGCCGCCCCCTGGCAGATCACTTCCGCCCACTGACTGATAACTGCCGCCCCCTGAGTCATCACTACCGCCCCCTGGCTAATCACTGGCGCCTCCTGACTGATGACTGCCGCCCATGGCTGATCACTGCCGTCCCTCTGACTGATCACTGCCGCCCCCTGACTGATCACTGCCGCCCCTGGCTGTTCATTGCCGCTCCCTGGGCCGATCAGTGCCGCCCTCTGACTGCAAACTGCTGGCTCTTGGCTGATAACTGCCGCCCCTTGACTGATAACTGCTGCCCCTTGGATGCTAACTGCTACCGCTGGTTGACTCCTGCCGCCCCCTGGCTGATTATTGCCGCCCTTGGCTGCTAACTGCCGCCCCTGGCTGACCAATACCGCCCCCTGGCTGATCATTGCCGCCCCCTGACTGAAAACTGCCGGCTCTTGGCTGATAACTGCCGTCCCTGGCGGATCACTGGCCACCCCTTGACTGATAACTGCCGTCCCTTGGCTGCTAACTGCCGCCCCTGGCTGACCACTGCCGCCCCTGGCTGATAACCGAGGGGGGGCGGGTACCCGCCCCCGTCAATGCGCGTGTTAATATTTACAGAACATTACACGCGTTGTTTGGAGCATTATCGGTATTCTTGCTTTCTTTCCACGTAGTGATTAAAGGGAATGTGGGACATTTATAACGTGATTTTAACAGAGGTAGCCAAGTGGTAAAGCATGCCAGAACACCCGATGCTCTATATATTATTTGTCTTGAAACTCAAACTTTCCGAAGCTAAAAACTACCTGAAATGTACCCCTCATGTACCCTAAGCAGCAGGCCACAGTTGACAGCCATGTTGGTGTGACGACATATGCTGACGTCACGGTGAGTATCAGCCAATCGAAGCCCTTGAAGCCTATTGAATATCGTAGTGGTTACCAGATCATGACATCATCCACAGGCAGATATTTATTTATTTCCCCTAGAGGAGCATTTTAAAAATAAAAATATTGAGCCTATTGTACATTTTTCAGAGAAACAATGGACGTCTCCGTGATTTTCGGCTAAAAGTTCCCCTAATTACACTAAATTTCAGGATTCAACCTAGGTGCCACATTCCCTTTAAGGGGGTTCCCTTTTTAACACGCGCATTGAAAGATCTGGAGAACCACGCTAGGTAGCGAAAAACGATAAACAACGTTGGATAGCCCATCCACTTCTCAATCGAAAATATTTGAACCATTTTTCAGGTCACATTTACGGTCACGAGAGGCAAAACATGCCATCATAGGCATAGCATGTAAATGAAGGTTTCGGCCATTACATCTCAACAAGTAAGGATAGAGCAAAACGACTAGAACTGTATGAATCCTTGCTGCAAGCCGAATCGAATGATATATAATTTGACCTTGCTAGGTAAAATCAAGGATTTGACCTGACCTGAGGTCAGGTCAAGGTCAAAGGGATGAGGTGGCTTAGTGGATAGCATGCTTGTCTTCTAAGCCACTGGTCCCGGGTTCAAGTCCCGGCGGAGCCTCTGAATAAGTCCATCTGATCCCCAAAATCCCTTCCAACAGGGTGAGAGTTGGCGACGCCATATGACCCTGGCAGTTGGTGTGTCGTTAAACCCCAAAAATTATTATTAGGTCAAGGTCAAAATATATAAAGTGCATATCATTAGAACCTCAAAGACAAGGCGAGTCTGATGCAGCTAAAATAAACGCTCTATCACCACCCGCTACTGAGTTATTCAGTCAAAACCATTTTTCCCATGTATTTCCATGGAGAGGTCATTGCTTGTACCTGACCTTAGGTCATCCATATAAAAATACCGGAACATATTTTAGGAACTCGGTGGGCCCATTATGTGATATGAGTTTCAATAAGATAAGTTCACCCTGTTCCGACTTATGCTATCTTAAACTTTTTTTGGTGTCAGGTCACTGGACCTGTACTGGTGATCTGACCTGAGATGACCTAACCTTATAATTTTCACAGAAGTTGTAAAAATGATAAGAAAAAGATATGCCAAGTATGGCGGCCGCTACGCGCCACCGTTTTTCTGCTATCTCCGAAAAACCCGAGGGTGGGGGCGGGTACCCGCCCCCAGTCAATGCGCGTGCTAAAGGGAACCCCTTTGGAGGAATTCCCTTTAAAGAGAATCCCTTTAAGGAGAATGTGGCACATTGGTTGAATCCTGAAATTTGGAGTAATTAGGGGAACTTTTAGCCGAAAATCACGGAGACGTCCATTGTTTCTCTGAAAAATGTACAATAGGCTCAATATTTTGAATTTTAAAATGCTCCTCTGGGGAAATAAATAAATATCTGCCTGTGGATGCTGTCATGATCTGGTAACCACTACGATATTCAATAGGCTTCAAGGGCTTTGATTGGCTGATACTCACCGTGACGTCAGCATATGTCGTCACACCAACATGGCTGTCAACTGTGGCCTGCTGCTTAGGGTACATGAGGGGTACATTTCAGGTAGTTTTTAGCTTTTTCTTCGGAAAGTTTGAGTTTCAAGACAAATGATATATATAGAGTACCGGGTTTTCCGGCATGTTATACAACTTGGCTATCTCAGTTAAAATCACGTTAGAAAGGTGCCACATTCCCTTTAAGTCTTTTGTTTTCATTTCAATCTCCATCCACTCTGCCATGTTCAAGGTAAAATTTAACCCCACAAAACTGATACACTTCAATCGTGGACAGAGGTGCAGCCAGGGGGACACGTGCCCCCCATCGGTGCCGAAGTGCCCTTTGATCGCTAAGCGGTTAACCCGGCTTGGGCTGTGCCGCTCGAAATTTATTGCCATACGGCGTCGTACCTAGATGAAATTAGATCACATTGAGCGATTAGAACTATTGTTTGATAATTTATTACCATTTTTGGTCAGATAGGACATTCTGTCGCCTTTCCGAGCACCCGGGAGAATATGGGTACGTAATTCGTGACCAACTAATGCCTCATCGTTGCCAATAATCGCACCGGCGGAGCTAATCTGGTGACCCTTGAGCTCATCTGGGGCCCACTGAGCTGGTCTTGGCCACTTGAGTGAATCACGTGCCCTCTAAGCTGATGTGGTGCCCGGTGAGTCAATCTGGTGCCCCTTGAGCAAATATTTGTGCTTCTTGAACCTAGCTAATGCTCTCTGAGCTAGTCTGATGCCTCCGAGCTCGCCTGGTGCCCTATTAGCTGTTTTAGTGCCCCTTGAGCTGATCTGGGCCCCCTGAGCTGATCACATGCCTCGCAGAGTTGATCTACTGTCCCCTGAGCCAATATGGTGCCTCTTTGAGCTATGATCTTGTGCCCCTGAGCTGGTCTGGTGCACCCTGAGCTGATCTTGTGTTCTCTGAGCTGAGCTTTGCCCCTGCTTTGGTCTGGGGTCTGGGAGCTGATCTGGGCTCCCGGGCTGCTCAATCTTTTTCCCCCTGTGCAGATATGTTTCCCCTGAGCTAAACTAATGCCTCCTGAGTCGATCTGGTGCCTCCTGAGCCAATTTGCTTCCTGGGCCCATATCATGCCTTCTGAGCTCGTCTAGCGCCCCTGAGCTAGTGTGATGCCCCCTGAGCCAATCTAGTGCCTTTTAGGCTGATCTGGGCCTCCTGAGTTGATTAATTTCCTCAGAAGCTCTGGGGCCCTGAGCTGCGTTGTGCCCACTGAGGTTGATGAAGGCTCCTGAGCTGGTATGGGGCTCCTGTGCTGATTAAATGCCTCCTGGCCTGATCTAGTACCTCCTAGTTGATCTGTGCCCTGAGCTGATCGGGGACCACTGAGCTGATCCATTGCCCTCTCTCTGAGCTGATATGGAGCTCCCTGAGCTGATCTAGACCCCTGCTCTGGTCCGGGGACTAGGAGCTTATCTGGGCCCCCGAGCTGATTGATCTGGTGCCCCCTGAGCACGTATATTGTCCCTGAGCTAAACTAATGCCCTCTTAGTTGATCTGGTGCCTCATGTGTCATCATTGTGCCTTCTGAGCCCATCTGATGCCCTCTGAGCTAGTCTGGTGCCCCCTGAGCTAATATGGTGCATGGCCCTATGAGCCTATCTGCGGCCCATTGAGCTAGTCTGATGACCCCCCATCTTTGGGGCCACTGAGCTAGTCTAGTCCCGGGCCAAGCATGAGTTGCTCTGGGGGGGGGGCTCTGATCCACACCAGGGGGCCCCATGAGCTGGTCTTGAATAGACAGAGAATAAGAACACGAGGCCAACTCCCATCACCTCGGGGGTCACGTGGCTAGTCTAATCCCAGGGGGCACAACTGGGGGAATGAGGGGCAGCTGCTCTGGAGGACTCTGATCCACACTAGGAGGCCCCTGAGCTGGTTTTGAATAGATGTGGAATAAGGACACAGTGCAAGCTCCCTTGTAAAATGGAGCTAATGAAGAATGAGCCGTCATCGCTAAAACGGCTTGTGATGCCTAGGCACCCCGGGTTAAATGAATTCCTTATCATACTGGTGGATTCTGGGGAGGGGTGATAAAAAGGCATGTGCCCCTGAGCTCAGAGCACAGTCGCCTGAACCAGGATTTGTACTAATTAATTTAAATGAATGAAGAACTAGTTTCTCACAATTTTCAGCCCTATCCAAGCTACCAGCCTGTTTAATTTTTCTTTACTTCAACTGAGACCGATCCTGGTATCTCCCAAATTATTCCGGCAACAAAAATTGTATCCGTCCAATGTCACTATGCCACACCTCCTCTCACGGCTCTTGTGGGAGCCGCGGAACTTAATCCGCGTTCAACCAGGGCTTACCCGTCACGACACAGCCAGTGGGCATAACAAATGAATTTTCGACTCCAATATGTCTTATCTTGCACGTAGTGCCAGATATCACAGGCTCCGCTGAATTCTCTGATGTCCAGTACTTGCATGAGTTGGCTGATTTGTCCTTAAATCTATCCCAAAAAGTCGTGTTCTGGGTATTTTCATGAGATTTCGGTGAAACTTTTATTTTTTCTGGTTTTAATTCACTTTTCCTCCTCCGTCAATGCTTGGTTTGCATTTGTCTTGGACCAAAGGTACCCAAAAGTTGATATTAACTAAGATATAGTAAGTTTTTTAGGTTACCTTAAAGTGCCCTTTCTCTCCCGGGGTGCCCCTCAAAGGTGGTTTGCCCCCACACCAAAGCTCTGGCTGCGCCCCTGATCGTGGAAAGATTTAAAGCTCAGATTTGATTATTTTAGGACGTGTTTGTAGTTTTGGGATGTCGCCTAAAAAATATCTGGCCAACATTAAAATAAAATGTTCCCTGTGCTATAAAAGGCGCAAAAAGCGATGAATAACAGATTTGGTGCAATGAAGGGATGCCGCCCCCCCAACGCCGCCGCCCCTATGGGGTGCCGCCCCCACCGACTGAGCACCCACAGAGGTTTTCGGAAAATTACACCCCTGGAGCAGAGGACAATATCTTAGCAACTTTCACTGAGCAAAACCACAAAGCATAGTCTTAACGCATTCATAAATCACAACCATACTAATTACATTCTAATGCATACTATACTACGTACTATTGAGTCACAGTTCACACACCCCACAGTGCTAGTGAAATGTGTGTATGTTTCTGTATGTTGAGGTGTGGTTTTTGTCGTGTGATGTGTATGGCTTCATGAATGAACAGACGGTGATGGTCGTGGGCGGAGTCGATGATTTTTGTGTTGTCTTTTAGGAGTTTGTGTGTTGGTTTTGTGTGGTGTTTGTGTAGCCAGTGTTCTACGGGGCTTGTGTGGTCTTGTAGGTGCATGGTGAGGCGGCGTGATAATGTCGTCGTGGTCACACCAATGTAGAGTCTATCATGAGGCCTGCAATCCTCATGCGGACATTCAAACTGGTACACTACATTGGTGCGATTGGACTCTCGTACTGTGGTTGGATTGTTTTTCATGACTAGTTGACTTGTTTTTTTGTTCTGATAGTATATGTTGAGCTGTAGGCGTTCACCATCTGTGTTGCATGATGTGGTTTTTTGACGATGTCTTTTAGGATTTTTTCATCTGATTTGTAGTGGGAACTCATGTGATTTTTGTAGTATAAAATCCAGACAAAAAATATTCAACAAGCTACTGAAACTCAACCGAAAACTCCCAAAAACTCGAAACGCTATTCTTTTCAACGACATCTGCCTGAAAGAAAATATATTGCCCAACTACACGAATATATATATATATATTTTTTTTCTAAAAGGTCCGCCACCCCATTTTAAAAGGCAGCCAGGCGTGCCCCCACCGCGATCCCAACGACAACAGCACCCTTACGTTAACACCAGAAACATAAATTTAAACGAGTCGCGGCACGCCCTGCTAGGAAATGAAGCAAAAACTTAAGATAGCAAAAAACAACTATGTTACTATTTGAGTAATTGTTATAAAAAAAGGTTGCTTAAAGAAGGCTTCTGTAAAATGCTACAAAAGCCTCGACCATTAACCCACTGTTAATAAAAGAGAGACTAATCACACCTAATCGTTTAGTGTTAGTGCTCATTTCCATGCAAACTACCCCATGCGGATTTAAGTTAGTAATTCCCTGGAATCTAGCAGACAGGTAGACGAACTAGTAACATCTACTAGAAAACAGGGGTTGACTGAGGGGGATTTGCGGGGGAAAGTGATAGTTGTAAGGCGAATGACAAGGAAGCGGGAATTTACTAAGAAAGATCACCACGAAACAAAAACAAAAGACGAAATTCGAAGATAAGTGATGACACTCATAACCATGCACATACATACAAAAAAAGAAACAAACGTTTTTCACACGCACCAACAGAGACTCACGCACGGCTCATTCACACGTACACACGCAAGAACTATAGCACCACAGCACGTTTGACTATTCATTATCTCTGCGATATTTCAGGAGGTAGAAGTTTCTAATTTGTTTTTTTAGAGTAGCCTTGTTCAGGGGCACATCATCAATATTGGGAAACAGCGAGCATATAATTTCGTTCCATGCACTCGGAGCTGTATATGAAAGGGAAAATCTACGATAATTAATTGGAGTAAGGGGAATTTCAAAATGTTGAACCAACCTGGTTATCCCTGGATTTTGACGACGGAAAAGTGAACTCAAAATAGGAGGTGACAAGCCAGCAACAACCTTTGACAGAATTATGATCTTTTGTTCCGGAAACCAAATCGGGGAACTTTAGGATGCCTAACTCTAAGAAAATATCATTGGTGTGAGAAAAATATGGTTTCTTTGCGATAATTCTGACTGCTCTTTTTTGCAATTTAACAATTTTGTCGAGTCTGGATTCGTAATTTGTTCCCCAAACAATTGCACAGTAATTTAAATGAGGTAATATCAACGTATTATATAGACACATCAGTTCACGGGTTGAAAGATAATGTTTTGCCCTGCTCATTATTCCGAGATTTCGACTTATTTTGGATGATAAAGATGTTATGTGAGAGTCCCATTTGAGGTTTTCATCTATTAGTATTCCTAAATATTTAATTTGCTTTAGTCTCAGGATTTTCACTTCATTTATTCTTAAGTCTATATCCGCAACAGTGTTCCGAGAGTAAATTTGGTAATTTGATTTCAAAGCATTTAGTGACAGTCTATTTGATTCAAACCATTTGGACGTTAACGAAAGAACATGACTAACCTTTTTCTGTAGCTCATTTACACTATCAGCTGATATCAGAATGGCCGTATCATCTGCAAATAGGTAAAACTTACAAATATTAGTAATTCGATGAAGATCATTTATATATATTAGAAATAGAAGAGGCCCTAGGATGGAACCTTGCGGTACCCCCATAACAACCGGCATTGCATTTGATGTAGTGTTCCCAATGCTTGTTTGTTGAATTCTGTTTGATAAGTATGAGCAAAGTATTTCATAAAGTTTTCCTTGAATTCCAATGTGCTGTATTTTGGCCAAAAGGATGTCAAAACTAACGGTATCAAATGCCTTTTTTAGGTCCAAATATATTCCGCAGATGAATTTTCCCTTTTCTAATTTTTTGGTTATTTCATCATAGATAAGGGCAATGGGCATATAAGTTGAATGGTGTTTCCTAAAGCCGAATTGAAGGGAGTAGAGGACGTTGTTTGAGTTAAGATAGTCAAATACGTAGCAATATATAAGTTTTTCCAGAATTTTAGATAATATTGGTAGCAGAGAAATTGGTCTGTAATTTGTGAATTGATCATTTTTGCCTCCCTTAAAAACTGGAATAATTTTAGCTATCTTTAACAAATTTGGGAATACTCCGGTCCTTAAGCAAATGTTAAAGAGGTGCACGAGATGGTGTATGCATGATTTATAGGTTGAATTTAGAATAAACGAACTGATCTGATCAATGCCTCCTCCGACTGCTTTAAGTGAAGTAATAATTTTTTCAGTTTGTTCCGAGGTTGTACCAAGATTTAGGTCAAAAGGTTCATTAGTTGTATATTCTAAGTAGTGAGTTGGATTCACTTGCGATGCTGGAATGTTCCGCTCTAGCTTAGTTCCGATCTCCGAGAAAAAAGTATTGAAACCATTTGAAATTTCCTTTGTAGTGTTGAAGTTTGTTCCGTTTTCATTGAAGGTTACCGGATATGATCTTTCTTTTGATGATGTTTTGTTCATAATTTCGTTCAGAAGCATCCATGTTTTTTTCCCATTATTTTTATTTGTGTGGAAGGAGTTTGCGTAGTAGTTCTTTTTTGCATCTCTTAGTACTTTCGATAGAATATTCCTGTGATGTTTATATCTTGCTTCAGTTTCCATAACTTGTTCACAGTGTTCAGATTTATGCCTTGCTTTAGATAGTATAAATTTTTTATAAAGGTTATTTTTATGGTTAATGGAGGTCAAAATTTCAGGTGTGATCCATGGTTTGATTGGAGTCTTTCGTCTGCTAAACTTGAATGATTTAGAAAACTTTTTTATTCCTTGCTTGTATGTATTAATCAGTAGCTGACAAGCCTGGTTTGGGTCGTCTATTGATTGAAAATTTTGAAGTTGGGCGACAAGGAATTCATTTAGATCTGGAATTTTGGTTTTGTCAAATACTTCTATGGTCTTTTTATCAAATTCGTGCCTCATATGTCGTTCTCGTCGCAGTACAGCAAAGATTGGTAAGTGATCAGAGACATCTTCATAAATAATTCCGGAAGAACAGACTTGATACATGTCATTAGTAAGAAAATTATCGATCAAAGATTCATTTTGTTTTTGTATTCTCGTTGGTTTCGAAATGAGAGGATGGTAATTATAAGCAGTAATTAGATTAAAGAATTTAAGGGCACCCTTATCACTGGGTAGTCTCAAGAAATTAACATTAAAGTCACCTGAAATCAGTGCTGTTGAACGTGTTCTGTCTAGTGTATGCAAAATTTTCTCCATCTCATCAAGGAAGGTATCGATACTAAGGCTAGGGGTTTGTAGACTTCTCCAACGACCAAATGTTTCTTTACAGCCGTAACCCCTGACAATATTTCAACAAAAGTAGATTCAACTAACTTGCTTTCCAGTTCATCTCTTCTTTTGGAAATAAATTTCTTGCTTACATATACGGCTGTACCTCCTCCCTGAAGAACCAGTCGACTGGATGCGAACATATTATAATCAGGCAGTTCAAAATATGTTTCAATTTCTTTCTTTAGCCAGGTTTCTGCAACACAAACGACAGACCATGGTATACCAGAACTAAATACAATATGCTTGATATCATCGAACTTGTTTTTAACAGACCTAGCATTAATGTGGAGGATTGATATACTTCCATAGGTGTTCACCGAAACAGGCATTTCATGATAGCGGCAGTTTTTAGAAATTGAATCAAACAATTTGTCATCCTCAGTCAATTCATCGGAAAGACAGAATTTAAATGGATTGCAAATGTCACTTTCTGAACTCATTTAAGTGTTAGGTTTACTGGGTTCTATATGGCAAGACTAGAAATGAATGTTTTATAAAAAAAAAACATAAAGGCAATTTATAACGAAAAGTATTTTCCTGCAATATACTATACCTTTTACTTCTTCCTCTTGTCAAAACTAGAACCATCGCATGTGCCAAGGTGCTACACACTCGGAAACAGCATACAAACGCATACACACAACATACAAACGCAGCAGAACAGCAAAACAAAATGATTTGGAATGAGTGATAGGGGCTCCTGGACGACACCTCATGTCTAGCCCAACCCCAGAGCGATCGTCTTCGACAATAGATGATCTCCTTAAGTCCCTAGTCTCGCACCCCAGCTTTTACGGCCCACATCCAACGCAGCGAAGCTAGTGTCGCACCACGCGGCGGACAACATAACATAATAAATTAAGGGCATATAGAGGGCAGGGGAAGCGCGAGTGGGCAGGGAGAGTACAGATTAAGGTTTGGAGGGCAAAGAAATCCCCCCCAGTGACTCAAGACATGCACTGGAACAAGCTGTGGTTCAAATAAGAGGCAATTACATATTTCAAAGGGACATAATATAGCAAAAAGGGATTTGATTAAATCATAACTCTAAATGAGAATCATCTATCTAATCTTTTTGGCCCAAACAGAATTGAAAAAAAGACTGAAATACCATGCATTTCAAGGCTCTTTGAAGGCGCTCATGTTGACAATAAATATCTCCATGACACAAATCATACAAATCATAACAGATTTGAGCTTCCCCCGAACACCACCTGCATCAACGTGCAAGTCAGCCTCTCAATATTCCAAAAGATCAAAAAAAAGTTAGGAGGCTCCACAGGCTCACAGGCCCAACAGGCGGAAAAAATGCAATCTTGATATTCATTACAGTGCTCACTAGTCCACGGCTCGGTATTCCCAACTCTCACCTCAAACGACCATCAGGAACCCGTCCTGATTCGTCTTTCAGCAGCCACTCCAATCAGTACAGCATTTGTATTCCTTTAGCATACAAATGATGTTAAGACCATTTAAATGGTCTTAAAAATATATATACATATACATATGTATGTTTGGTTCATAATGACGATTATGTAGAAAGTGGCAGTGACAACGATGCATCTAGAAAACACTTTTTTTATAAAAATAATAGGTATATTTTCTGGCACAGACGCGTACTCACAAAAATATAGTCACCAGTCTTGTTTGAATTTTTATAACACCTCATGTGAAAGTTTAATCTGCACTCCCCGCCCCCTAAAAATATATGGACACAAACACCATGGTTGAAATACGTCTCTTCTCGTTCATATATGTCCCACTGGATCCCTCCGGTCCTCAATCGTTTTCTGCAAAATTCCAGAAGGACGAAAATTTTGTGTTAGATAGGTCACGTGACCCCAATATGAGGTGATCTGGGCTTCTGATTGGTTATTTGTGATTTCTTTAAAGTCCTATATTTCTGTTTCAGATTATTTTTGGAATGTATGTTTTTAGAATGATTTTTGTCTAAAATAGTTGTAAACTTTTGCCTCACTGTTTAGGACAGCATGGCTCTTTTTCTTAGAGAACTTAATAAATTATGAATTACAGCCTTAGCCGACGGCACATCATTTAACTGAAACTGAGGTATATCGATAAGTCGTCTAGAAATGTTGACTTTGAGAGTGATTTTAACGCGTTTGCAGGGCGAATTCGCAAAAATGGGAATAGGACTCCTGAAACAACTTTTTGTGACCTTTTGATCTAGCCAATACCATTTTTTCGCGTATCTCCCTTTAAACGATCGACGGTGAAGACGGTTTTCGGGACCCGGTCAGTCGGGTATTGAGGGGCAAGTGTAAGCTGTTGGTTTAACGGAGGTAGTTTGGGAATGTAAGTTTCTAGCGATTGGTAAATCTCGAGATCCCGCGATGCCGATACCGAGATTTCGGGATTGCACCAATCCCGGGGTCTCGGGATCCCGATCCCAAGATTGAATCCCCTAATTGTAGCACATCATCGCATGTGTGTCTGAGAGTTTTGTATCTTTCGAGGATCTTACCTGTTGTCACAGTAGATATGGCCGAGACATGTGCAATTATTGAACATTTGACTACAGGTATATGAAAACTAGTTGTTGCAGACCAATACTGCTACTGCCAATGGATTTCTCACAT
The DNA here is from genome assembly GCA_034440635.1 of Lepas anatifera. Lineage (NCBI taxonomy): Eukaryota > Metazoa > Arthropoda > Thecostraca > Lepadidae > Lepas > Lepas anatifera. The sequence goes on from JAOTON010000509.1 coordinate 93,250, forward strand.
TGAGAGAATTTCGACAGAGCTACTTTATGCATACTTTTTCTCAACTTGGTGAGAAGTTGATTTTGTCGTTTTTTTAGTCGAACGTATAATTTTCGCCAATTTTGCGTGACCTCTAAATATTAAAGCATTTCGGTAAAAACTTGCACATGCAATAGCAATGAACCAAATCACGGGATAAAGGTTTCCCACCTATAATTTTCAAACTTCGATGTTTTCTGGGCGGGTTTACTCACCAACCCCTCAAAGAGATATAAATCCATACCCCTGTGGCCTTCGCGAGTGTGTTTTAGGTGGAGAACAATTTTGCCTGTGACGGTCAGAATAACGTAGGCGTGGAAACAGGGGGAGCAATGAGGACATACTGGTACCCCCCCCTCCGGCCCACCCAGTATTTAATATTTTTAACCTTTAGCTCTATGGCAATGACAGGAGAAATTATTTCTAGATACACCTTAGCAACACCCACCCATCCCTCCTCCCTCCGATGCTCTGGATGTTTCTACACGTATGAGCATAGTCCACATGTAAGCGAATCTTAAAAAAGGTGTGGTTCATCATGCCTACTATGACAGATTGTTGAAGGAAATATTGTTTTCCCGTGCAGAACTAATCACGAATATTACATCTTTTGTCCCTTACTTCTGGCTCTTCAAACAAAGTTTGTCAAATTTCCCGAGGGGCGCATTCCAGCAGGTTCGTGATATGCAGTATGCAGTATGCAGGTATGCAGGTCCGTATCTATGCAGGAATATGCGATGTGTAATTTTTCGACTGCCCTGACGAGCATCTCCTAGCATATTGGGACGACATTCAGTGTTTGAAAATGATGTAGTCCTGTCTACATGTGATGACTGACCACTTCGCCACTCAGTTGCCGCTCTCTTCTTCATCAGCCCTCGCTGCCGCAGCTGAGAGCGCGAGATGATTACTATGACAAATCAAGTGCGCCTTCAGCTCTGATATGATTGGGGCATAAAGAAAACATTCGATTTTTGTTTTAAAAGATGGAACTTGAGTCTGGAAGAAAGCAACGGCTTTTCATGCGGAAGCCCAATCTTACAGGTTGCCCCGAAAGTCACTAACAGTCAACGTGCATGCACACCTCTGCTTCAGGGCTAGGGAAACTGAGTTGTGGTGGTGCTCTAACTGGCGTCTCCCTGCAGGGCCACGTGGACTACCGCTACTCGGCTGCACACCCTGGATGAACATGTCACGACAGGAAGTCTTCTTCCTGAAGTGGTGGCGACAGTTTGGCTCAATATTCAGCATTCCCATGCTCGGTGGTGTCACGTCCGTGGTCCTGGCTGATGCGGACCTGATCAAAGAAGCCTTCAGTAGCCCCAGTACTACCGGTCGCAGAACTATACCTGCCTTGGAGGACTTTTTCTACCTGGACTGTGGTCTGCTAGCCTCCACCGGCGAGCTTTGGCAGCAGTCCCGCCGCTTCACGCTACACCATCTTCGAAACCTTGGCATGGGACGGACTCGGTTGGAGGCCGTTATACTTGACCAGGTAACGGAGTTCCTTGATGAAGTTCTAGCTCCGTCCCTTGGTCAGCCACTAGATATCCAGGACACCCTCAAGATCTCCATTGCAAACATTATATGGGGCACAGTTTCTAGTGAGCGTTACAGTATTCGAGACGAGCGAGCCCGGTCGCTGCTAGCCGTTTCCGATGATGCTGGGAAACAAGAGTTGCTGATATTGGCACTCATATTGTTCCCCTGGATCAAGCGTCTGCCACATCACTGGACTGGACTGGACCGACTAAGGGGGAATTTTGAGAGACCTCTTGACATTTTGATGCGGCCTGCATTAGCTGAGCATGCTAGAACAGTGAACATGAGCGGGGAACCCCGAGACTACATCGACGCATTGCTACAGGAGCAGGCGCGAGATCCAGGTGCATTCACTGAGCGTCACCTTCTGAGAAGCATTTTCGACCTGTTTGTGGCCGGTTCTGACACGACCACCAGCACCCTGCGCTGGGCATTCTGCCTGCTGGCGGCTCACCCTGAGCAGCAGCAACGCCTGCGAGAGGAACTGCAGCACCAGCTGGCTGGTAGAACACCCACTCTGGCTGATAGACACAAACTGCCATTCACAGAAGCCACACTCATGGAAGTTCAGCGTGTAGCAAACGTCGCTCCATACGGCGTGGAACACGTGGCCAACGAGACTCTCGAACTAAGAGGGTACACTGTGCCGAAGGGCACGCTTCTGGTCTCGCTTCTGGCTGCAGTGCACATGGACCCGACCAACTTCGAGAACCCCCAGCAGTTTCAGCCGGATCGCTTCCTGGACGCCCAAGGGAAGCTGGAGCCCAGCAAGTTTCTGATGCCGTTCTCCGTGGGGAAGCGCGCCTGTCTCGGAGAGGCTTTGGCGCGGGCAGAGGTGTTTCTCTTCGTGACATGTGTGCTGCAGAAGTACCGCTTACGCTTCCCGGACGGATTTCAGCACGACTTCGGCGTTATTCCATACAAAATGGTGATTCGAGACCTCACGCCCTTTGAGCTTGTGGTAGAAGACGTGGCAGTACCCATGTAACTTTGTGTACCCCCTTGAGGTGAAATGCACCCCTGAAAAAGGTGGACCTGATCAGGGCAAAATTGCGTACACACATGGGCCCTGAAAGCGGGGGGGGGACGGGGGGACGCGTCCCCCCTGTTGGCCAACCAGGGGGGACGTCCCCCAAATTTTTGGGTCAATGGTCATTAATGCTGTCAGTTACCGAATATACTCAAAATTCGCCTCCCCGGTCAGCACCAGCCCGGGTCTGTCCCCCCTGCGAAAATTCCGTGGCGGCGCCCCTGCGTACACACCTAAGACAGGGACTAAAACCTATGTTACACGGTTAAGAATTCGATGATTATAAGTGAAAATATTGAACGCTTGTCACGACAGAAAATTAATGATCGATCGTGCTGTTTCATATGGAAGACTTCTCGTGTAGATATGCATAAAGAGATTGCAATCTAAGGAACTCGCGGTGTACTACCAAAGTATATCACCCCCTTAACCCAAATGGATGCTGTTAAGAGTTATTATGCCGTAATGATCCAGCTGGTTGTTCATGCTGGGATTTCGGTCCATAATTAAGGCAGCCTCGAGAATTTGCAGTCTTTTTCTGTTGTTTTCCTTTGCTAAGATCGTGGTGTTGCTGTTGAGGTCCTGTCTAGTGAGTTGGCGTTGGTGATTCTGTTTGGTATGTAGCAGTGGACCACCGGCTTGTAGGTGGCAGGTGAGTCTCCGAGAGAGCGTAGTTGTTGTGTGTCCTATATAGCTAGACGTGGACTGGAGCTTGCAGTCTCCATACGGGAATTTATACTGATATACCACGTTGGTAGCTACAGGAGCTTGTCTTTGGTGTTTTGTGGGTTGTTGCACATTACAAGGTGGGCGGTCTTATCAGACTTGTAGTATATGATTGTTTTGATGTTGTGTCCCACTTTTGGCTTGATGTTCCTTTTTAGAATATTCTTCAGGGCTGTTTCGTCTTCTTTGTATGCCGCGGTTATTTGGTTTTATAAAACAGTTTGTGAGTCGTATTTTCTGGTATGTCAGTCTTTTTGTTTTGGACGTCATGTGCATGGTTCGGATGGAATTTGTCCAATGCAGTTTTGATTTCCGCATCGATGTCATGACGCGTATAGCTGTTGTTCACGAGCATTTGCTTTACGTGACTGAGTTCTTTGTGAATAAGTTCCCAGCTGCTGCAGGTGTTTATAGCTCCTCTTACATAGGTGCGGATTACGCCCCGTCGATACCTGTCGGGGCACGCACTGAGGGCGTTCATGCATTGTCCCATGTTTGTCTCCTTCCTGTGTACACTTGCGATAAATTGTCCTGTGCTGGCATCCACATTTAGGTCGAGGAAATGCAGCTTTCTTTGATTTTCCAGTTCATAGGTGAACTTGAGAACTGATTATTCCTCTAAGATGTCCTTCAGCTGCTTTAAATTCTCTGCACCTTCGATTTCCAAGTAGATGAAATCCACATATCGCATGAAAATATGTGGTTTTTGCTCGAGTTTTTTCTATTGCTACGGGCATATATATGAGTTAGCGAATAGGACTCCCAGCGGGGAGCCCATGGCTACTCCATCAATATGTTTGAATATTTTTCCACTTGGGCATCGGAATGGCACCTCCGTTGTGCATACTTGAAGCATTTTCTTAAGGATTTTTTCGAGGGAGTTTGCTTGATGGTGGAAGATGATCATGGTTGTATACATAGTTCAATATAATTTCTATAGTTTCGTTTACCGGAACGTTTGTGAACAAACTTTCAACATCCAGCGAGGCGATGATACCTTGTGGCTTGTGAGATCTTAAATTTTCAAGGAATTCATCCGTGGACTTGATCGTGTATTTCTCAGGGATGAATGGGGTCAGAAGGGTGTTCAGTCGTTTTGCAAGTTGGTAGGTGGGTGTTGGTATTTGTGAAATTATAGGCCTTAATGGATTTTTTAGCTTATGTGTTTTCACCGTACCGTAGAGGTAGCCTGGCTCGAATTGTCCGACAACTTTTTTGAAGTGCAGCCATCTACCACAGCGGTTTCGATAATCGTATTTACTTTTTTCTTGAGAGGTTCTGTTGGATCCTTAGTGATTCTCTTCAACTTGGTTTAATCTGCTGGTATATCATTGATTTTGCTTACATATTCTTTACGGTCTAATACGACGTAGCTCAAGGATTTATCGGCTTTACGGATAATAACGTCTGTGTCTTCCCTTAGTTTTCTCGCGGCCTCCCGTAGCTTAGGTGATATAACGTTCGAACTTTTTCCGCCCCGCTTTTTAGTTGCCTCCGCCAGGAATTGAACTCTTAAGTCGGGGTTAACAGATATGTGACCACCTTGTGCTAGCTTAGTTGTGGATTGGTATAGGAGTTCTAGCTCCGTAATCTTCTCATGTCTTTGGAATTTGTTTCCCAGATGAAGATTTAAGCCTAAGTCTAGAAACTTCTTTTCATCTGGGCTCAACTGTTTCTTTGAAAGATTAACGTGAGCTACTGTTTGATCAGGTATCAGAACTGTTCCTTCGTATAGACTATTCAACTTCTTGATGATCTTACTTTTGACTAAACCTTCAAAGTAGAAGCTGTCTTCCTAAAGAATGGTATCAATCTGGGTTCTAATTGCGCGTGGTATATCAATAGATTGGCACTCAGGTTCAATATCATTTAGCTCCTCGGTGGCTTTCTGTAAGTTATCGTCCTTTTGTTTCATTATGTAATATGTAGTATTATATATATATATATATATATATATATATATATATATATATATATATATATATATATATGTATTCTGGCCGTATTGGCCGTACATGATTTAAAAAACTGTTAGGTATGTATGTATGTATGTATGTACGTTTCTGATGTATTGTAGGGCAAAGTAGGTGTATTGTGCCCCCTAAGGTGAATCGATTGCTAGACGAATGTCTCCTATTTGATCTCGCTAGTGCGGATCAAATTACAAAATCTGATAATTTTTTTGTTATTGACAAAAAAATGCCTGACCTGAAAATAGCGTATTCTAAGAGTGAATTCCGATTAAAGTGAAACTATACAAAGGGCGCATTTGCCAAAGTGTGCGGGTAACTGCGCCCGGGAGAGGGCGCATTTAGATTTAATTGCGCCCTTCCCTCATACCATGTTAAGTCAATGGGACGGCAAAAGTAAGCATTAGTGTAAGAGCAAATGGGGCTCGGCTGCCTTCCAAGATTTTCATCTGGAAGGTCTGGAAGTCATTTTAATATAATATTCTTTCATTCATTATGACTTGTAATAATAAAACCACACTCATACAGAAAGGCTTTGGATTTGATTTTTCAACATATATGTTGATAGGGCGCATTTGACCAGGGCGCAATTACTTTTTTTGCATTTAAATCAGAGATCTCTTCTTTAAAAATCTACCACCAGGGATAATCTATTGATGTTGATTTCAGAATATGCGATACATTTCTGGCTTTGAAATTAAAACAATCGATTTCCGAATGTAACAGCCGTATTCTTATTTTCCGGGTTCATAAAACCGTGCAGATTTAAGGAAGTACTGAATTTACTTCGCTGGCTGACTAAAATACATTCTTAGGCACGAATTCATCGAAACGTTGGAAAATGTATAGATTAGAGGTGGGAACTGGATTAAGGTGCCCAAACAAAACTTCCACTTGTACCTTTCTCTGTTTTCAGGGGGGCGCAATCCACACTTTTCCCCTACACCTTTTTCAACATGACGGCAACTCCTGCTCCTTTGCTACCCTACCTGCAAGTAACAACAAATATACCTCGGCCTGCGGCCTCGGCTAATGCCGTTTTGGCGCAGGAGAACCACATGACAATGTGGGGAAGCAAGTCAGTTTGAAATTTAAATCTAACCCTACAAACATGTGGGAAATAGTAACCTTCGTTGTCGTCGTGGAACGAAACAAAAAAGTGTTTGCTCCCCGTCGGAGTCAATCCCAGTCTCTCGCCCAAGGTAGACCAGTACTCTCTCCACTAGGCCAACGCAACACTTTCTTCAGTATCCTTTCTGGTATAAAACCTGACCTATCAGGAGGTCACTGGGGTGAACGCCAGCCAGCTCCCCGGCAACCGATAATTGAAAAACGGGGAGACGGGAGGCGCTGGGAAATAAATATGACCGCATATTGTATGCTCCAGAAGGCAAACCATGCAATGCATCGAGCAGAAACCAACTCAGATCAAGATGCACACTTCTAACTTACCCTAATATTAGCTGTCATTCACCAGCAACGGTTCTAGGAATTTGAAGAAAACCTGGTGTGATACAAGTCGGTCCCGATTGATTTTCTTCTTTTCCCACTCTTTACTCGGAAACTGTTCACGACAGGTGGGGGATATATGTGTATGGAATTAAGCTCATCATCTTCCCTATCCAGACATAACACGCTCAACTTTATGGGTGTGATATTCGGGAAGCTAGGCAGCTGCAGAGGAAATTTTTTCTTCGCATTATATTTTTGTTATTTGTTGTAGCGGCATCGGTTTGCTTTCAAATTGTGATGTGGAAATTCGGCAAGTTTTTTTTTGCTTCGTCTATATTTATTTGTTCTTCGCTGATATACGACAAAAATTATATTGGTGAAATGTTTAATTTGTTCCTAATGCAATATATGGTACGCCATCTTTCAGCTATAATATATAAAATGGTCTTCGTTGCGTGCTAGGAAATGAAATTTTCAGTACCCGCACTGCCATCTTAGAATCTCAGAACATTCTAACGGTATCGATTCACTTTCAGAATCTGAAATAAGAAAATCGACAGTTGAATTGATATTTTTAAGATATTCACCTTTAAACTACATCGGAAAGGGCTCAGGCCCCGGGAAAGCCTGAAGTTCAAAGCTATCTTAAAAGCCATGCGTTCGTTTCATTCCTCGCGTTATTACTAATAAAATCATACATTAAGCAACAGCCTCAGGTAAGTCTTTTGATGGTAACAAATGCAATTGTGAGCCTCGGCCTCTCTTGTAAACCGAGCAGCAATGCTTCTGAGTGAACATGCTATTTACCAGTGTCTCAACTATAAAGCAGTCACCGTACTCTGCATATTTTGACATTGACATCTTTACAGAAAACCTTTGCAATATTTGACACCGCTTAATATGGACAACGCCAGAGCAAGGGGAGCAGGATGCCTTTGGTAGGACAGGTTCGCCGAAAAGTAGCATCAAGACATGGAGAGGTCCGCTTAAAAAGCAACGTAGTGACATTTAGGCGAAGTCCACCCAAAAATGAATCTACGGTGTGGGAGAGGGTTGTCCCAAAATGACGATATGTCATAGGCGCAGAGATCGCTTACGCCACGTTACGAAATTATTTTTCCGTAACCATAGCTCTGGAAATGAAACGTAGCGTAGGTGGGCGAATTCTGTAGCGTACTACGCCAAAATTTAGCGTATCGTAGTGTACTACGAAAAAAGTTACGTCATATAGGTATATACCTTCTTGTGATCGATCGCGGTACTAAGGATTCTTGGTAACGGTTTGCTTTAATTCAGAGCTTTAAATTGAAGTGATAATATTTTAAAAGGTAACGACCAAACCGTTACTTTAAAATTACAAACTTAAAACAATCTCCCCAGAAATGCACAAATCGCTAACAATTAAGATCGGGACCTTTTGGTGGATAGTGTAAATCACGGACACATTTTTGGCCTGTAAAAATCAGAAGTCGGTTTATTTCTATTTATGATTTTTTTAAACTGTAGACAAGAACTCCCAACCATTTATCACACACATCAGGTCACCCATCAGGTCAAGCAATTGCTCTCTCAAAGGCATGGTTGTACCTCAGCGGTGAACCAGGTTTATGAGAGAGCATTTGCTCCATGTTCCGGTGGCATGGGTGGAAACAGTAAGGTATGGTTTGTTTTCGCGGGCGGTGCTGTGTTTTAACAGTCATGTTGCGTGATATCCGGAAGCCGACCGTTTCAATTAAACATTGGCAGCTTTTAAATCGAGTGTTATGAAACATATACGAAGCCATCCACTTGGAATGTTTAACACGCGCACTGGAGGGGGGCTTCGGAGGCCCCCCACCTGTTTTTCCGAGGTGGCCGGAGAACCGCTCGTAGCCGAAAAACGATACGTGGCCACGTTTAAAGGGAATGTAGCACCTTGGTGGAATCCTGAAATTTAGTGAAATCAGGCGTACTTTTAGCCAAAAATAATGAAACCACTCATGATTTCTCTTAAAAAATGTACAATAAACTCAATATTTTGTTTTTAAAAATACTCCTCTAGAAAAAGAAATAAATATCAGCCTGTGAATGATGTCACGATCTGGCAACCACTACCATACTTGAATCGCTTCAAGGGCTTCGATTGGCTGATGCTCATCGTGACGTCAGAATATGTCGTCACACCAGGAGCTCAAAACAATGGCCGCCCGGCGACGGGCTGATGAGGGGGCTGGTGTCAGGTAGGTTTTAGCTTTTTTCTACGGAAATATCGAGTTCCAAGACAAATGACATATGGAGTACCAGGTTTTCCGACTTGCTTTACAACTTGGCTATCTCAGTTAAAATCACGGTATGAAGGTGCCATATTCCCTTTAACAGAATTGAATAGCGCGTCGATTGGTGAAGACTTTTTGAAAGTCGGTCGGAATTTTTTTACATATCGGCTTTCAAAGTCAGACCTGCATTTTGAGATCGCCGTAATCGCGCCATCGGACCAGTTAGCTTGCATTGGAGACCGAGTGGTGACGCCATAACACCATATAACTGGGATTATATGTCAAGGTCACCTCACATGAAAGTCAAGGTCAAGTTCAAAGGTCACAGGTCAAGGTCATATCTGCACTTTCAAGGTCACTCACCACTGTGCTTCCGGCAAAATGACGTTACCGGGTCTGACATACATTATGCTATGACGTCATCGAAAGGTACCCAAATACAAAGGTCAAGGTCAAAAGTCAAGGTCAAAGGTCAGTCCTCATTTCCCGCCAATCAGTGGCTACAGTGTTAGTCAAAGTGTACATTATAAGTAGTATACCATATGGTGACCTTAAAGGTCAATGACCTTGAATGACCTTGACCCAAAAATTTTTGGGAAGCCTCTTTGAGACCTCTTCTCTATGAAACTGGTCCGCCTTTAGCTTATTCCCGCCATTTTCTCGCATAATCACAGCATTTACCAATCGGTCCCCAGCATGGCCAAGATTTGACCTTTACGACCTCGTTCGACCTTGAAAATATTGACCTAGGTCAATGAAAATTGTTCATCATGTAGATCACCATAGCCCCCCCTCCCACCTCCATAGTGGCGTTTTTCTAAACCTCTTAGTTTCCGAGATCTTAGGGGGGCCTACCAGGCCCCCTCCAGTGTGCGTTAGTGCCAGACCCCCCTCCAGTGCAGGTGTTAAAGGACAGTAGATTTATTTGTTTCCGTGAGGTGAAGTCAAGTGTTTTTCCGTTTCAATTTAAAATTTTCACCTGTACAAATTTACAGTCTTACTATCTTAACGTGTCTCATGCTTACTGTCATTAATCCGATGTTGACTTTGACTTCAGCTATAATTGGGTGCATACCTGTTGCTGATTATGCTCAATCAGGATTTGTTTTTGCGGGGGGGCGGCTGACGAGAGGGGGCAGAAGGCCGGTGGAGGGGTGCATTTTACCTCAGGGGGCGCAGTTGTTCACCCAAAGGGCGGCCAATCTTTGCATCCTGGAGGGGGGTGGGATGAGAGCGGTGATTTGTTTGCTCCACAGACCTAGTATATTTTTTTAGGGGGAGGCGTGTTGGATGCAGGGGCAGCAAGGTCAGTGTGGGGGCGGCATATTGGGTTATCCTATCGGTTATCCTAGATCAACCTATGTACAGTTCCACGACAAACCTTGATACTTTAATCCTCCGTCATTAAAATTTCAGAAAAGGCATGACCCCCTTTGACCCTTTGACGGAGAAGGTAAGAAAATACCCCCTTCCCCGCGGCGGACGACAGTCACCTAGTGCGTGAATGCCGATGGAAATCTTCAAGGCCTGGTTCAATCACTTTATTCATGATGTCCATCTTTCCGCATGGGACTTTTGGTATTTTTTTATAACCTTTACGCGAATTTTAATGTGATAATTACAGACAAATAGCTGCTTGCACAGTGGTTAATAAATGTCTGGAGTATCTCTACACCCAAAATAGGAACGAAACAAGCTCATTAAGTCACCGAAAACTCACACCATCGTTACGTTATACGTGACCCCCCACTTTCCCCTACTCGGCAGGCCCATTATGTGGTATCAGTTTAAATCCGATAGATTCACCCACTTCTTACTTACGCTATCTTAAACTTTTTTGGAGGTGAAGTCACTTAACCTGCACTGGTGACCTGACCTGAGATGACCCAACCTTAAAATTTTGGGTAAAGCTGCGAAATTGATCAAGGATAAGGTGTGCTAAGTATGGCGGGGCTTCGCGCTGCCGTTTTTCGTGCCGTCGGTAAAACCCGAGGGGGTGCTACAACCCCCCGCATCGGGGCGAGGGTTAAAGTATGAGTGTGTGAACAACATGTTGATTTCGAGTACGATATAATTTTACGGTAGGCGTAGTTCAAGTACCGTAGTTCCATAGTCGATGAAATATAACGTAGCGTAATTCCGTAGCGTAGTTTTGGCCAAAATCGAATCGTAACGTAGCGTAATTCGGTAACGTACCGTAGTGTAGGCTATCTCTGCATAGGGGAAAGCATCGACGTCAAAAGAAAGAAACGTCTGTGAAATATTTTCTCTTTTAATTTCCCAGGTGTTCTTCCATGTAGGTAACCGAGCTCGGCATTCATAAACCGCGATTATTTCTGCACAACCCTAAGTAAGAATGGCGATTGATACAGAAAATGAATTTATTTGAGCAAAATTTTCACAGGGATATGCCAAAATTATAAGGAGCATCGAATAACGTTCCAGGTAGAGCGTTACCAAAACGCATGAGGGCTAAATACAATTTAGTAATGGCTCAGCGCTCATTTCGCTGCAGTTATAGTAAGGATACAACGTGGATGATATTTGGGCGCTATATGACCACACTGGTTGGCGAGCCCCTTAAACCAAAAAACGAACTAAGGATGCAGCAATAATTTGATTCATTAACTCATCCAAATTCAACCGCAATTTATCGATCATAAACAGCTCGTAGAAATTTCCGAAACGAACAGCCACAGCAAGCTGAATGTACACCGAAACGAACACCCAGCTCACTGCACATAGAAATATACGGTGGTTAGATTTCGTTTGTAACTCCTGCAGCCACTTACTCTGAGTTGACATTTCCTCCAGGGTTGGCAGGTTTTTGCCACTGGGTGGTTTTTACCGGTATTTACCATGGTTAAAACCGGCTGGCATAAACTAGTTTTTGCCAGTTTTTGCCACTTTTTGCCACATTTTTTTAAGAATGAAAATAATGAGTGAATTGTTATTGATGATACAAAAAATATTTCTTTTAGCCCTTATGCCTAAAAAATCTTCAAATCGACTTTACCTTTCTACTCCATTTTGAACGGTGCAGCGGCGCTGTTCGGCATTATAGGAGTTCCTCATCTCTTAGCTGTCTTTCTCGACTTTTCGCTGGTAAGACCCAGCAAAAAATAAGAAATGCTATTTCAATATATCTTGAATTCCTATAGCTTAGGTCAAAGAATGGTTAACGGTTTATTTGGAGTTACTTTTCAGTCTCATTACGATACAGCAATTAACTTTAAACTAATTCCTAAATGTGTATAATGTATCAATAATGTATGTGTGCCCCCCGCTGTTTAAACGCTCCTAGCCGCACAGAGCAAAATAATCAGCACCAACCATTGAAATATACGAAACCACGTACGATATAGCATCAATTAGCATGTTAATGCTTGTATGGGCTCAGCATATGAATAGATAACCACCTCAGTGAAACTTTAAAGTAGTGACACCCAGCAGCAATAGAAGAGAATACTTTAGTCCTACACTCTCAAGAGCCCTGTTCCAGCTGTCAGCACAGTTTTGTCAGCACCAATCAGGGGCCGCGTTGCGCCTACGTCACAGGATTGTAGCCTCTCCCCGGGAACTAGTTCTAGAGGTTTTACGGGCTGATGGCCTGCTGTTTTTGCGCTGATAAAAAATAGTAAGTGCACGGAGCGGTAGCCTTATATTTCTTAACACGCGTCTAGTTGGGTTTTGAAGTGAGCCAACGGCAATTTGCATCACTCCTGGCCTGCTCCTGGGTACCCGAACAGAGGTGTGTTGGACTGCTGGCAACCTACAAACTCCTTTGTAGTGCGCAGGAGCAATCCTGCATATTACGGGCTGGCTGCCGTCTGCATTCTATAAAAATGCAATATTGCGCATGCGCATTGCAAAAAAACCTGCCAGTCCGCCTGCAGCCGAACACATCTCCGGTTAGGTCGGGTCGGACGGTAGATAGAGGTTGATTTACTTTTTTAAAATCTTCCTTGAAGGATAAATTTGCACAATTAATGACTAAAAAAGTATAAAAAAATATTTTTAATACGAATACATGATATAAGAAACATCAAAACACAATTTTAGTAACCATGGCAACGAGAAAAGACTGTCCCTGGCTAGTGATGGAGTGCTGGGTTTAATACTCGAACTTCTATTGATAAATATTTCGATAATTGGGATGTGGCCTCCCAAAGAATTGGTCGAAGATACAAAAATGATTATTGGTTTCAGGATCAAGATTATTCAAATATCAAGAAACCACAATAAAAATTTTTCCCGTATCTCCCTTTAAATGAGGAGTAACAGTATATAAACAATTTTGTTAGTTGACCAAGTACCGGTTTGGTACATTTTTGGATTTGAAAACGTCTTCTCTTAATAATGTTTGTTTATTAATGAAAGCTTTTCACATCATCCACAAATATAAGACTGTCTCATTATGGGCCAAGGACGCCAGACGTGTGTGCAGGTGTGCCCAGATGTACCGATTGCAACCAGTGCCGGATCCGGGGAGGCAAAAAGGCACGTGCCCCGCTCAAGCGGAGAACCTCGAGGCAAAACTGCCCCCCCCAAAGCTGTCGCCCTCCTTTTTGCCCCGACTCCTTTTTGGTTTATAAACAAGTTTTTGGCCCTTTAACTCTCAACTTCATACAGAACCGGTCAACTTCTGTGTAAATATTGACCCTTTGATAGCAAAAGAAGAATTTTGTGGCCACATGTTTGACCTTGCAACCAAGGCCCTAGAGAGAGAAGGTAGAACGCTCTGCCTCCAAAACATGGCAACCGTTTGTTTTCAAGGTCATTTTTGTTATTGTCGAGTGATGACGAAATATCAACCAAACAAACCGAGACTTCCCGTCCAGATAGCATGGGGAGAGGTGAGATGGAGATTTGTTATGGGCTGTGGTGAGCAGATGCGGGGTAGGGTGGTATTGTAGCATGGTTTTCTGGATAGAGAAATGATCGAGGAATAGGTATGTCCAGTATAGAAAATTAAAATTTTACATCATAGTTTGTCACTAATACCTGTTTAAATTCGGGGGTGCGTAAGTGGCGCGTTGGAGTTTGATAATATGCGAGGAGTTTTTGGCCTTTTAGAAGCCTGGAAATCGAATTTTATGTGCCAGTAGGATGGGATGGTGATTTTTACATTCTGTGGACCTGAAGTGACAGGCCCAATCGGGATTTAGCAGAAGAAATGTAGGATTTTTCGTATCAGAATACTAAGCTTTCCAAGTGAGCCTATCGCCATTTATTTATGTGTGGTTTATTTATTTTTCCCTGTCCTTTCCATGTGATTAACTGATATTTCCTCAATTGCATGATAATTATCAGGAAGTTTCATATCATCCAGCAAATCTGGTTATATTACAAGCCGTATTATACTTATACTACACTACTATTCATGTATGCAATACATCAATGGGCAAGCCATGACTATAATGGGTGCTGCCCTTAAACCCAAATAAAATGCATATTCAATGCAACTTCAAATATAAAATAAAACATCCATTTTTGGACTGAGTGTCCGTACATGTTGAATGAGCAGTTCTGAATTGAAGGTTGTACTTGGAAGTTGTTGGAATTTGTTATGTATTGGAATTGTGCTGTCCCGCCACATAGGCATGCATCAGCCATGCTTTGTCATGGATGCACATGTTGGCATGGGAATTCATATCCTCCTGAGACCCCACGTATAGGTATCTTTACGCAGGTTTGAATGGCTCTACCACCTCTTACCAATGTAGCAGCCTTTTAAAGCTATTATGCATAGACAGCTTGACATTTTAGCTTTCTTCTGGTGTCAAAATCATAAACTAGACCCAAGGGCAAGTGAGTCCAAATTTTCTTTGTTTGATGATGGACGCAGGCGCCGGACGGTTTCGCGGCTGCTCCGAGGAAGGTAGGTAGTTAAAAAAATGTTACTGACAGAACTTAGTTTTGATAAGCGTATGAACAGAAAGCTTAAATTATTGGAAATTTGTTAGTTTTCGTCCAGTGTTTTTAGCATTTTTGGTTGCCGAACAATCTCCTTCAAAGATGGTATGTATAGGATTTTATAAGCCCAATAAATTATATTTATAAATTTTGGAATTTAAATTTTTGTTCATTATTGAGTTCCTTGTGTCTCAAACACCAAAAATCAAAAAGGGTTTGTAGTTGCATCAAATACTTTGGGCTCGGGTCTCAAGAGGATATTATTTTGTGTTAAGAGCAGTGTTGCAGTGCTAAAAGGGTATCTCCAATGCATTGGCAATGGGAGATATCCCATTTTCTCCTGCACAGTGGAGAGCCACTCTGCAAAGTATGGCAGCAGGCCAGACGAGTCGCCCTAGCAATCTAATATTCTTGCACCACCAGCCTCCAAAAAATTGCACCAATCTGTCATATACCAGGGAGAAAAATGCACACATTGCTACCCACACAATGCAATACTACCTCTCTTATTAGTTAGTTAGTTAAGGACTTTTTACAAGGCCCTCTCCTGTGTTTTAATAACCATTCAGCCATTATTTATTTGGTTTAAGTGTCAACTTCCTCGCACCAGTCTTGCAAATTCACAACAGGTTGATAAAATGTGCTCTACTCGCTCCTGTCTCCAAGGGAATTCGCGCTGATGAGATCTCGTTGAAAATGCCATACTTTGCTCACTGGGTGGAGAGGTCACGTGCTGAAATAGGTTCTCCAGAAAGTCACCCACTTTTTCAATTACTATGGTCAAATACAAACTTGCTCCTACTTTGCCTTGATGTTTCTTTGTGTATGGTGAGGAGGAAATGCTGCTGGTAATTTTAAATGATTTTAAATTTCAGCCTCAGCATACTCAAAAGCCTGTTTAAGAAGAAGCTTTATGTGCTTTGCAACAAACCAACCGCGGAAGTAATGGTGCTGCCACCTTTCAAAAGGATAAGGAAATCCTTACTGTTATCACTTGGTATTTGAACCTGGGTCAACAGTAATGAAGCTAATGCTGCATTCTTTGAAGTATTCCAAACTGAGTGAGGCTTGAACCTTGGATACTGTTGAAGCATGTTACTGCCTTTTGACTTTAAACTATTTAATCTGCTTTCTTTGGAACAAAACTTCAGGTTGTTTGTTGGTTGATCAGCTTTTTCTTGCTTTATGTACATTTTGTCATTTTGCTTACTTATAGATGCCAGGGAAGCTGAAATATGAACTAAAACTACAATGGTGGCATGGAAGTTAAACAAATAGAGCAGTGAATAGCGTTAATTTCCTGGGCAAGAGACAGGGAGCACAGACCATGGTTGTTTTGCACGATTTCTGTGTAATATATAATGAGTTTGTCCAGCCATGTCATGAAAAACATTCACATAGGTTTTCCTCTTGTGTTTCTACCTGTTTATTTGCTGCTAGATCCATCGAGAATTTAAATATGTGCGGAGGTTTGTGTAGCCTCCCCAAAAGGTGGGATTCTGTTCTGGGCTTTGCTTCTCGTTGAAAATTATTGGCCAGCTCTCATATCCAGGGGGGTGGGGGGGGCAGGTTTCATACCGATCGACCCTCGTCGCCCCCTAAAAAGGTAGATGCCCTCTCCACCTGAAAGGTTGATGGTGCCCCTTTGCAATGCCGTTCCTTCGATGCGAAAATCGGGTGCCCACTGATAGGCTGGCGCCCACCCGATAGGTTTTTCCAGTTAAAACTTGCGCCCCTGGTCTGGATGGCGCCACCCAATTGACAATCCTGGATCCAGCTCTGCCAGCTCTTTCATGAATTACTTAAATATCAAGCAGGTATTAGCAGAAATCATTATTACATTACTTTAACTTTATATGAATTCGCTTAAAAATGCCTATGGGTGGTGGCACGATTCAATATTGATTCAACCCACAGCCTCACTCAACCATCCTCTTTCTGCCTTTGCTTAGATGGTATGGATGAAAATGGTAATATCATCTTAGATGCTTGATAATCTTGTCTCCAGGGTCTGCAAATAGTCTTGTGTAATGTGACTGCAGCAGTTTTCTCCGGGTTTGTTCCTCTCGATAATTTAATGCAATTTTTCATATCCAAGCAACGTCAATTGTTACGCTTTTGGAATTTGCCCGTTTCATTCTTGTAGGCAGACAGGAAACATGAAGTTTACTGATTCTTTGCCAATTTTAAAGCCCACTTAGAACGAACACATTTAAATGAATGGCGATTGTCTGCTGTTATGTCTACCCGCCGCTTTGAATAAGCGGTAATGTTTACTTGCTCTTTTAGGAAGTCTTCGCTGCTGGCATGCTCAGGAGGCGATGCGTAACTGACATTCGAGTTGCCAAACAAAGCCTGCAAGAAAGTTTTCGTAACTGAAGAAGAGAGCACATTCAGCATACTAGTGTCGTCTGTACAATTAAGGCTGTGAACTAAGAGCAACATTTATCATGGTACATTGCCCGTTTGTTGTTCAAGGATGAGTTGTTGGTTGAAATAAATATATTAAGCTCTTATTATAATTTTTTCGTCTGGTCTGTTCATGCAAGTTAGCGTTTTCAGATATATCAAAGAGACGCAGTGCACCGTTGTCCCCCATGCCTCCATTCGGCGCTGACGTCCACTGCACCATCAATCTCGTCAAAGATAGCACCATCGGCCGGATACGGTATTCCGCCACTTCGTTTCGTGGTTTTCGTTCAATACTGCTTCAGCGGGAAGAAACTCACGTAAAATAGTAATTTGTTAACTTAACAAGTGATATATATTCAATAAGTGCGTACTGTGAATATTCGTCGGTAATGGATACGACATGACTAGCAATTTCTGAAGGTATATCACTACAGCAAAGGAAAGTTTTTTTACGAAGATTGATGTGCCCAAATTTGGAAACATATTAGTACCCCGATATTAAAAGAGAAAGTATAGAATGAAGCATGTGATCTATACATAATGAGGCCTGTGGCCTACGAATCTATTGGACTGCCTCGAACCGAGTTCAAGACATTAGAAAATGAAAAAACACAGACTTAAGGGACATTTTTAACACCGCTTGCAGGTTTCACTTGAGTTGTCCCAAGGACATACCAATCCACACCTCAGCGATATTATGCAGGAACTAGTATTTTACGCACCCAATTATTTCTTTAATAAATAACACAGGAAAAAACACTTCTGCAATAAAATTTTATGCAGGTAACAATAACACTTAACAGGTGTATCAGATAAGCTGAACGATTAGCGTCACAGCGTCATGTTGAATGTACAAACTGAAGAGTATCACTTTGCATCACCCTCATGAGTTCAGCGCACTTTCCCCGACATTTTCGTAAGAGTGTCTTTGCACACCCTAAATTTTTGCGGACAGTTTGCCTTCACGGTCATTATAGTTTCGTCCACGTTTGACCGTGAGGGAGAGAAAATAACACAAAGCCAGGTCGGATGAGAAGGGAGGTTACTGCAGCACAGCAAAATTATTTACCGAAGGCTGTTGGATGCTCAGAGAATTGAGGAGATGCGTTGCCATCAGTCGCCGATGAAGGTGCCGGCAATTGTCTTGTCACAACTCTCGCCTCTTCTTCCCCAGCGAACGAGAAGTTTACTCGCGACAGAGCGGGCATCACCATCATACTCAGTTTGCGTCCATACACTGAGGGTAAAGGCGAACGGCGTCGAACCGACGATGACGACACCAACCCGGCACTACGCACGCCTCACCTCAGCTTATCTGTGTTGCGATTCGGACGAAAGTGTGGGCATCGACCAGGATGGCACAGCGGGAAAGCAGCGGATTTCCCATCCAGGGAGTCGGCTCACGCATTACCCACAATATTGCAGGGAAAGTTCATTACATAAACAAGCAGTACTGGAAAGGGTGCTGGGTGGAGAGCGGCACCCGGTCAAGCCGCATTTTCCACTCACTGCTGTGTTATTTGTACAAAATTTTCCGCTCACTTATCAAGTGGAGCCTTTCTAGCACAATTAAATCATCCCGGTGTATATAAACCAGTCAAAAATATGAGACTGAGAAAATATTTAATACAAATCTCTTTCTAAACTGTAAATAAGAGTTTAAATGAGGGTCTCAATGTACTTTCATAATATCGTAAATTTCGAATTTTCCACTCGCCAACTATATTTTCCAATATGAATTTTACACCCAGCACCCTAATGCAAAACCAATTTGGGGACACTGGAATACTATCACCATTAAACAGCGCAGCACGAAGCTGCGGTGGCTGACTTGGCGTCTAAGAAGATGGTGATGCAGTCCGTATCATAGTTTGCCACGGCCGAGCACAAGTAGAATATCTTGGCACGGTAGCGAGAGCACAGCTGTCCGTCTGTAATCTTGTCACTGGCCACTCAGAAGATCTCTAGTTCGAACGTGGAGAGCTTCCATTTTCTTAGCAATCTGCTGCTTATGGCCACAGTGCGGACAAAGCTGAGAGCAGAGATAATTATTACCGAGCTCTGCGCCGGCCCAGAACCCGTAGGTACCCCGATATCCTACCTTGCAGCCTCGCACCTGGTGAGAGAAGAGAGAGAGAGAGAGAGAGAGTAACGTCAGTAAGAAGAAAACTGGAGCAGTGATGATGACTTTGAGCTGCCTCATAATCCTACTATTTGAATTATTCTGAATGGTGGGGAGTGCATTTTGAAAATTGTTTGCATGTTGGAATTGTTGTTGTTGGATGCTGGAATTTTGCATATATATTTATTAACATGGACAGTTATGAAAATATGACTCAAATAATATGTGTTGTTCACTTGTCTGAGCATAATTTCAGCGAGCAGTTCCGAGTAATACCTTCAGTGAATGTCAGATAAGAAATACAATTAAGAGACTAAATGGCAGGTCGGTCACTCATGTTTTTGAACTTATTGGCTTACAATGACTTCTTGTGAGCGAGTTCAACAGAGAAAGCCAAAATGGAGCAGAACAACGCACAAACAGCACATAAACGTATCTAATGAAAACCACTGCAAAGGCTTTTCAGACATATCATGAACACCAAAATAAAAATCAATGAGATGGATCTAGAACTACTTATATCTTTTCAATAGTGCCCAAACTGGAACCACCTCATGACAAAAGCTTATTATAGCATTTTTTATTCTTTTCAGTTAAAATATGGATTCCCTAATGATACAAAATTACATTCAGCTGAAGCCTTCTTTGGTTAGAGTTTGAAGCCTTTTATATAGAGTTTGAAAATTTTAATTTGCAAATAGTAGCAGTATGACTGAAATTGGAAAGTGCTCCAGAAATGATTAAGTTCTTGTGTCACACAGGCTAGAAGCATAGGCGGATCCAGGGGGGCAAAGGGGGGCACGTGCCCCTCCCGGATCGACCCTCGGCGCCCCCTGAAAGGTCGATGGCGCCCCCTGAAATGTCGCTTCCCACCCCCTCCCCAGGATGCGAAAATCGTTGCCCACAGATAGGATTTGGCGCCCACCTGATAGGTTTTGTCGGTCAAAAGTGGCGCCCCCTGGTCCGGATGGCGCCCCCCCGGGAAGGTGCCCCCGATTGGCAATCCTGGATCCGCGTATGGCTAGAAGTACCTGGAATCTATTTGTGAATTGTGTTTTCAAAAACTACAAGGCCCTTAAAGGGAATAACTACTTTGTCAAAATTCTAAAAAGAATGACTGACGGAGAATATAGACATAATTTAGGCATAATACCACCTACAATTCACATCAGTGTCCACCCAGATCACCCCTAGGGCCACACCTAGCACCAGGGTGCTAGAACTATCTCTGAAAACTATTTCAGGAAAGCTTATGGAAATGTGAGCTTTGGTTTTGCGGACTATTTTTCTGCCAACTGTTTTATCACCAGGACGACTTTCTGCATTATTATTTGTTTAAAAAATGGCAAAGAAAGCTTAGCCAAATTTTGTAAATGTTCTTTCTTCACCCTCATATTTAGAGGATTTAGCAATCACTGAATATTCTTCGCAGTGCCCCACAACTGGTTTTCCACTCGGGTGCTAGCTGTAAAAGCCACCCGGGGAAAATATAATCAGTGGGTGGAAAATTGAAATAAAATGAGAGTCAAGCCCTTACCTATGCAAATAATTCAAACTACTATTCAAAGTTTTGGAATAATTGTTAGCAAAATGTCTTTAATACCATATTTATTAAGAGTTCATAAATTTACAACAGGAGCATTCAAATGTGTTAAAAAGACCACTTCATATCTTGCAACAATCTTATTGGTAGTCTGCCAACATTCACGATTGGTACAAATAGTCAGTATTTACAACAAGAAAATTAGGGCACACCCATAGGGTGTCTGCTCCCCAAGGACTTCATAGTTGAACCCAGTTGATACTCCCTGCCTAGTTGCACAGATTTACAAAGACCCTGTTTCCATGCACAATGCTGATCAAGATTGCATGATTGATCTGGATGCATTTACAACATGGATAAAGCTCTAGGTAAAAGAAACCAAAGTTTCAATCTGATTGTCATCTATCCATATCCAGCCAGGTCTGGCAGCACATGGCAGTGTGGCGTTTCATATTTTCCTTACACTGTAAAGAGAAATGAGAGTAGTCGACAAAGAGTAAAGCTTGCTTTGTTATTAAAAAATTATACTAAGCATTAACAAAAACTATTCAGTACACAACATTCATGAAACAAAACTATTATTAAACACATGAATGAAACAAGCTTGTACAAAGAATAAAAACTATTTCTTTAAAGAAAAATTGTACATTTGAGTGAAGGGAGCAAAAGGAGATATAAATGGGGCACTAGAGATGTAGCCAAAAACAGAGATAAAAGACTACTCTATACATCAATGTCAGAGCTCTATCCATATCCATCCAATCTATCCATATCCAAGCCAGTGCCGTGATAACCACAGTTGTTGCATCCTGATTCTCAGCTCTATCTGAGTTGGTCCATTGTGCATGGCAACTGGGTCATGCAGCAAATGGAAGTCTTTTACAAATGTAGGGCAAATCATACAAATGGTTTTAAAGGACCACAAAAAGGAACAAAAGGGACTGCATAAAACACTATCATTCTGCATGGAGCAAAAACAGGATGCCAGACTACAAGAAGCATTGCTAAGCCAGACACAGAAATAAGTAAGTGCAGTTTACTCTATTACCTAAGGTGTAGAAACAAATAGTACATAAATGGGTGCAATTTACTCTATTACCTTCGGTGCTGCTGCAATCCTGTGTTCGAGGTAATAAATATTCCTGCGCCAGATTCGTAACGCTCCATTCAACACAGAATTACTATAAAATCACATCAAAAATCCCAAATCTTTGTGGCTGAAATAATTTTCCAGTTATTTCTCTATCAGAAAAACTAAGTTTTATTACCTTACTCCCACGGATAGTGCAAGAGAACACACAAAAATCCTACTCGAGTCACAATTCCCGCCCACTTTTAATGGAGCCGTGCCGTTGCATGGTTGACCTGACGTCATCGCAGCCGTTAGAGGTCGCCAAACGGTTGCCACTTTCCGCCAATGCTGAAGGGCCGGAGCGCACCCCCTGCTTGCAACCTTTTTTTTGCTTATCGACTCCTGGGTTTACCGGTGAAATTAACACGCGCATTGACGGGGGTCTGAGCCACCTTCGCATTGACGGGGGGCACCCGCCCCCCTAAGATCTCGAGAACCACGGTAGGTAGCGAAAAACGGTAAACGGCGTTGGGCTGCCCATCTACTTCTCCATCGAAAACATTTGGACCATTTTTTGTCAGGTCACATTCAAGGTCGCGAGAGGTCAAAACATTCCGTCATAGGGATAACATGTAAATTCAGTTTTTCGGTCATTACATCTGAACAAGTAAAGATAGAGCAAAACGACTTGAACTATATGAATCCTCTCAGCAAGCCAAATCAAATGATATATAATTTGACCTTGCTAGGTCAAATCAAGGATTTGACCTGACCTGAGGTCAGGTCAGGGTCAAATTATATAAAATACATATCATTAGAACCGCAAAGCCCAGGGGAGTCTAATGCAGCTAAAATAAATGCTCTATCACCATCCGTTACTGAGTTATTCCGTAAAACCATTTTCCCATGTATTTCCAATGGAGAGGTCATGCCTAGTACCTGACCTTAGGTCATCGATATCAAAAATACCGGAACATATTTTAGAGAACTTGGTGTGGCCATTATGTGATATGAGTTTCAATCGGATAAGTTCACCCTGCTCCGACTTATGCTATCTTAAACTTTTTTCAGGTCGGGTCACTTGACCTGTACTGGTGACCTGACCTGAGATGATCCAACCCTAAAATTTTCACAGAAGTTGTAAAAATGATGAGGGAAAAGTTATGCCAAGTACGGCGGCGCTACGCGCCGCCGTTTCACTCCTATCTCCGAAAAACCCGAGGGGGCGGGTACCCGCCCCCGTCAATGCGCGTGTTAAACATGTCAATAGTCGTTTCTCGACACGTTCTCAGCGCTATTTCAGTTCAAAACCTCTAATAAAAGTGGGACACTCCTTTTAAGGGTGTGTAAAAGCTTGTGCATCCGGATACCCATAAACTAACAAAAATAATCACACGCCTCAGCACATTGCCTTCTGCGTGTCTGGTATTCCCTCGGGGCTGTCGACCCTGCAGGGGTTTGACGCCCAGACAGCACTTGCAGGGGTTGACACCCACACTGAAAAAAACAACACCTCAAGCGTAGAATTTCAATTTGTCTGCTCCTAAAATTACCCCATTATCAATATTTTGTTTAGAATTCTTGGTAAATATATTCCGACATCCAGCTTAACCCTCGCCCCACCGGGGGGCCATCGATGGCCACCCCTAAGGTTTTTCCGGGATAGCAGAAAAACGACGAGGCGCAGCACCATGGTTGAGGGCTCTACCTCTCACTGCATCATTTTCCCATCATCCCTGAAATTTTTTACCCCGGGTCACCCAAGGTCAGGTCACCAGACGAGGTCAACCAAGGTCACCTCACTTTTCCTTTAGAGCTCTGTAAGAGCTACATTTCAAAGTCGATCGATTTGAAACTTCCTACACTTCATGACCCCTCCAGGGTCTACAAGGTGTATATCCGGGATTTTTTTATTTCGTGCCCTGAGGTCAGGTCACGAGGCGACCTCTCCCATTGGAAAAGCATGGGGAAAAGCTATTTCATGATATAAAAGCCACAAAAATGATTGCAAATACTCAGACTGCTCAGAACAACGTTTTTGGACACCCTTTCACGGATCCCAGGGGTCATATTTGCCCTTTGACTTTTCCAAGGTCATCCAAGGTCACCAGAGGTCAAAAACAGTATTTTGACAATAACTTTTGACCTAATTGAGCTAGAGCGGTGAAACAAACACCATCGTGTTTGTCTTGTCACTGGCTTTCATTTGATATACGGCAAGGTCACTTTTTGACCTTTTGTGACCTCAGGTCATATTAGGTCACGAGGTGACCTCTGGCGGTCAAACCACTGGCGGGAGGTCTTTACGTTCCACATAGCGGAAAAAGTACTGGCAATTTGCTATCAAATGTACTTTACCAGGCCTCAATAGCTCTAATGACATAAGAGTTATGCCCAGTTTGCTTAATCATTGCATATTTGAGTGAAAATAGCCGATCTTGACCTAATTTGACCTCTGGAGGTCAAACCATTGACCTGAGCACTAAAACATGCGAAGTAATTTCTTACCGAATTCACGCGAGCTTTCTATTGCACTTTGCAGATTTGCGCTAACGCCCATATTTTCGGAGTTAGAGGGGGGCCATCGATGGCCCCCCGGTGGGGCGAAGGTGGCGCCGGACCCCCGGTGGGGCGCGGGTTAATATTAGAAGAAAAGGTGTAATATTATACGCATGTGGTAAATTAATCACTATTTCATTTTAGCACAGTGCAGTTCCATTCCTACTGAAAATGCAAAGGTGTAAATGTATCACCTCAGAGTATTTCTATGGAACTCACAAACTGCCCCAAGAATAGTTTCACTCTCCTATGGTGAAACAATCCTGCCAATAGATTAAAACAAGTTCTTGAATTATAAAACTACCCTAGATGAGGGTATTTATTCTTCTGATTTTTGTTTGGATGTGTTTCTATGATGGAGGAAGGTATGTTTTTACTACAGTTTACACGTGGGTGGAATCGCGCCATTTCCTTTCTGCTTCAATTCTGAGCTTGAACTACCCACCGCAGTTCCGCATTCAGAGGATTGATCACGACTCGTACAGGTAGGAGAGAGTGATGAGAACTGGGACGCAGGAGAAGTGGGACACCCCCATTTTTGAATCCACGAGTGAGCCAAAAATATAATTTTCAGCTGATTTCCGCACTATACGTGCCGCTGCACATCACTAGGGCGTCAACTTCCTTTTCCGGTGGGTGCTGGAAGCGAGAGGTGAGTGCTCCTTAAAAGTTAATTTTTACGTTTTCTTGAGTGGATGTTCTGTTAAATATGCAACCGAAAAGTTCTTTATTTTGGTGCAATCAAGTTGGTGTCGCATTCTCCATCGATCTGTCCCAGCTTCGAACAACGAAAGGGGTTTTAATTTTGCTGACATCGCAATTCTGAAAAATGGCGGGCTGGGGAGAACTGGGACAAGTTGTCCCGCTTCTCCCCTTGCTGTCCAGCCTATCCTTGTACTGTACTTGGATTGATTGTACCTACATATTTCTACTTTGATGGAAATATGATTGTATCGTATTTTTAGCTACAGATATCATGGTCATCAACTTGTTTTTTCTTCTCCCGTGGTCAGGGGCGCAGCCAGGGGGGCACAGGAGGCACGTGCCTCCCCCATCGGTGCCGGGGTGCCCTTTTGATTGTCAGGTGGTGTACCCTATTTGGGCCGTGCCGCTCGAATTTTAGTGCCCTACGCCATTGAGCCTAGATGGAACTAGACTGCATTTAGCGATTTAAACTATTGTTTGACAATTAAGTGCCTTTTTTGGTCAGTTAGGGCATTCTGTCGCCTTTCCAAGCACCCGGGAGGAGTATAGGCACATAATCTGTTTCCAGAAAATGCCTCATCGTCGCCAATAATCGTACGGGCGGAGCTAATCTGGTGTCCCTTGAGCTCATCTGGTGCCCCCTGAGCGCTGGTGTTGGCCCCTGGAGCTGATCAAATGCCCCCTGAGCTGATCTGATGCCCTCGTAGTCAATTTGGTGCCCCCCCTGAGAAAATAATTGTGCCTTCTGAACCTATATAATGCTCTCTGAGTTAGTCTGATGCCTCCGAGCTTGCCTGGTGTCCTATTAGCTGTTTTAGTGTCCCTTGGGCTGATCCGGGCCCCCTGAACTTATTTAATGCCTCCCGGAGTTTACTGTCCAGGGGCGCAGCCAGGGGGCACAGGGGGCATGTGCCCCCATTGGTGCCGGGTGCCCTTTTGATTGCCAGGTGGTGTACCCCGTTTGGGCCATGCCGCTCGAAATTTAGTGCCCTAGGCCGTTGAACCTAGATGGAACTAGAGTACATTTAGCGATTTCAACCATTGTTTGACAATTAAGTGCCTCTTTTGGTCAGCTAGGGAATTCTGTCGCCTTTCCAAGCACCCGGGAAGAGTATGGGCACATAATCCGTTTCCAGATAATGCCTCATCGTCGCCAATAATCGTACGAGCGGAGCTCATCTGGTGCCCCTGGAGCTAATCATGTGCCCTCTGAGCTGATCTGGTGCCCTTGTAGTCAATCTGGTGCCCCCCTGAGAAAATAATTGAGCCTTCTGAACCTATATAATACTCTTTGAGTTAGTCTGATGCCTCCGAGCTTGCCTGGTGCCCTATTAGCTGTTTGAGTGCCCCTTGAGCTGATTGGGGCCCCCTGAGCTTATTCAATGCCTCCCGGAGTTTATCTACTGTCCAGGGGTGCAGCCAGGGGGCACAGGGGGCACGTGCCCCCATCACTGCCGGGTGCCCTTTTGATGTCCAGGTGGTGTACCCAATTTGGGCCGTGCCGCTCGAAATTTAGTGCCCTATGCCGTTGAAACAAAATGTAACTAGACCGCATGTAGCGATTTGTTGGACAATTTAATACCTTTTTCGGTCAGCTATGGCATTCTGTCGCCTTTCCAAGCACCCGGGAAGAGTATGGGCACCTGGTAGGTGTTCACCTAATGCCTCATTGTCGCCAATAATTGTATGGGTGAAGCTAATCTGGTTCCCCTTGAGCTCATCGCGTGGCCTCTCAGCTGGTCTTGGCCCCTTGAGCTGATTACTTGCCCTCTAAGCTGATCTGGTGCCCCTGAGTAAATCGAGTGCCCCACTGAGCAAATAATTGTGCCTCCTGAACCGATATAATGCCCTCTGAGTTAGTCTAATGCCTCCCAGCTTGTTTGATGCCCTAATAGCTAATATAGTGCCGCTTCAGCTGATTCGGCCCCCAAGCTGATCTCATGCCTCCCCAAGTTGATTCTGTCTCCTAAGTCAATATGGTGACTCTTCAGCTGATTAGGTGCCCCCTCAGCTGATTATTGATGTCTCCTTAGATGGCCTGGTGCCCCTGAGCTGGTTTGGTGAGCCCTGAGCCCACCTTGTGTCCCCTGAGCTGTTATGTTGCTCCCTGAGCTGATTTAGGCACCTGCCATAGTCTGGGGGGCTGGGAGCTGATCTGGCCCCCGAGCGGATCGATCTGGTGCCACCTGAGCTGCACTAATGCCCCTGAGTCAATATGGTGCCTCCTGAGCCCATCTGATGCCCTCTGAGCTAGTCTGGTGTCCGCTGAGCTAATCTGGTGCTCTTTAAGCTGATCTGGGCCCCCTTACGTGATTTCATGAGCAGCTCTAAAGCCCTGAACTGAGCTGGGCCCACAGAGGCTGATGAGGGCTCCTGAGATGGTATAGAGCTCCTGACCTGATTAAGTGCCTCCTGACTTGATCTGGTATTCCCGAGCTGGTCGGGGACCACTGATCTAATTGTTTGTCCCCGAAGCTGATCTGGTGCCCTATGGGCATCTGGTGTTTCCTGAGCAGCTCTGGGGCTTTTGAACTGATTGGGCCCCGAGCTGGTGAGGGATCCCTGAGCTGATTTAGTGCCCCTAACTTGAACTTGCCCCCTGCGCTGATCGACCTGGTGCACCCTGAGCAGATATACGGCCTCCTGAACTTACCTAAAGCCCACTGAGTCGATCTGGTGCCTGCTTAGTCATCAGTGTGTCTCCTGAGCCCATCTTATTCCCTCTGAGCTAGTCTGGTGCCCCAAACCACCCCATTCACCTCTTCTTTACTCTTAACTGGGACCGATCCTTGAGAACGTGGAACTTAATAAGCGCGTTCAAAAGGTATCTCCCAGATTATTCCGGCAGCAAAAATCTGTTGTTCCAAAGACACTATGCCACTCCTCGTCCCACGGCGATTGTGGGAGGCAAGAAACTTTATCCGCGTTCAGCCAGGGCTCACTCGTTACGACAAAACCAACGGGCATGACAAATAAATTTTCGACTCCAATATGCCTTAACTTGCACATGGTAACAGATATCACGTGCTCCGCTGATTTCTCTGATGTTAAGTACTTGCATGAGTTGACTGATTTGCCCTTAAATATATCCAAAACAGTCGTGTTTCGGCTACTTCCATGGCATTTTGATGATTTTTTCTTTTTTCGGTTTTAATAGAGTTTTCCTTCTCCGTCAATGATTTATTTGTATATATGTATATATATATATATATATATATATATATATATATATATGAAGCCACTTAAGGGCTACAGAGCTTCAAGTGTGGGGCAAGATCCACGGTGGGTGGGGGTAGGGCAGGGTCTGTCATAAAGGGTTTGTGGCCACTAGGATTAGGCTTTTTCGATGACATTACAAGCCAAAGGTGGGGAGCCGGTCTCCTCATCTCCGACAGCAGCGGAGAGGGGTGGCGGGGTTAGCCTTATAGACCCACAGGGTAACTGTATCCGGACCAGGGGCTCCGATTTTGGGCGAAAACCGGCTTCCTGTGGGCTCCAAAACCTGCCAGGAGCCACCAGATCCCATTGCGAGGAAACAAATCTCGTTTCTTAAGGCATAGGTATGAAAACTATATTTCAAGGGGCGCCATCGACCTTTCAAGGGGATTCGTGATCCCCCTCAAAAAAGTGTGCTGCGCCTCAAAGAAGTGATCTTCGGTGATGGGTGGTGATTGTCTGGTGTTAATGAATGATACAACAGGAAACGTTGCGAGGAGCAAAACCAGCAAATCCCATGGCATGGCGAAAGTTGTAAGCCTAAGCCATGTCTGTGCAAAGACAAACGAAATTATTGTAGTGATTGATAGTCAATTTCAATATGGTTCAAGATTAAAGTGCTAATTAGAGGTACTTAGATGATTGGAAGTGATTATAAGTACAAGTGATTTAAACTCTCCGTTGGAGTGTATGTTCATCAAAGTGTATATTAATCATTGCTATCAGAGTAAACTAATCTTAAGTGCCTAATGAGAATAAACTGGGTTATTTTTAATCCTTGTTTCTTTTCAGCAGCAATGGAATATTGAACGCGGCTTCATTCTGCACCTTGCAAAGATTTTTCTACGCCGGAAATTTCACATTTTAATCTATTTTTACTCCCCCAATTCTAGTTTAAACTGTTCCGATTTGTCTGATAATCTTTTTACTCCAGTGGTGTAGGAATATTCCCTCAAAACACATGCATTTTTGCATTACACCGGTGTAAAATAGGTTGTGGAATAATGCCGGAAAGAGGAGTGAATTTTGGCGCCGTAGAAAGAATCCTGAAAATGGTGTACTTTTTGTTAGTTGATATTTTCACGACCCACGGGTTGGGGTTTTATTATTCCTGTTTCATGTCATTTTGCGTTGATATCGGGTGTAAAATATTCGCCGAAAGAAGAGTGGATTTTGGCACCGTAGATAAAATCCGCTTTCTGGCGTACTTTTTTTCAGTGCAGGGTTTGACACCCAGACAGCACTTGCACAATTGAACAACTGGATTTTAATCCTTCTTACCACTCTGTTAGAACCTGACTTACGATACAGACTTCAACGCCCTCCCTTCCCAAGCCTTCGACAGTGTCCGTTACTGCGCTAGCACTCGCGGGAAAAAGGCGTGAAATGCACCGGTGTAAGTACACCACACACTGGGGCAACCGGGCTTCAAAATAGGCCAAAACCTCGGTAATTAAAAACATACTTTGATTAAGAATGCTTTTTTGTGCTCAAATGAAAGCTGTTGCTCTGAACTTCATTACCCATCCACAAAACATTGGGTATCTACACCAGGTCATATCAGATAGACTATTTTTCATGGTTTATAAATATCGGAATTCGATTTCGTTCTTTCCAGTTTTGCAGGCACTCAATGAGACAGAATCAGATAAGGCGGGTCCAGTGACGGTTAAAATGTAAGAAAAACAAAAGTAATATTTCAAAAACCAATCCAACATATTCAAGGTCATCATAGGTCAGAGGTCTTGCTGAGCCTTCACTCTGGTTTAACTATTAAGTACCACATGATAAATAATGGCAAAAATTCACTCTTTCACTATTTGACATCTTTAAATCCAGTACCGAACCATATCGAAACTGCCCGGGTCATGTGCGGTAGCTGCATTTATTGACACAATAATGTTAAGCGCGATTTCAGGGAATGATTACCGTCACTCTTCTCATAAAATGAGCACAAACATGCGGAAACAGACAACACATTAAACTCACAGGGAATGTTCATTAAATCATGCGACCTCTTTTGCATCTTTGTGTAACTCTCCTATTTAACATCCCGCGTCCCTTTATTTAGCCTTCTATCCATTAGCCCCGAGAATTATCGTTGAAGTCTAGGTAAGTTCTTAAAGCAGTCTTACATCCAAGTACCCACTTACGCACCATCGAATTATTAATGGTTAGTGCCACTATCTTTCAGCTTATAAAGAGGGTTACTGCCAGGCTCGAAACCTCCGTTGTCATGGGCCTTCTGGATTTTTTATATCATCGGAGATCATGTTACCACGAGGTCATTGATGATAAGCAGGTACTGGTACTGATCAGTGATTGTCAACTATGGATGACTTTCTGGTATGATATTGCCTGAATGCAAGGTGATCTCTATTCCTTGCCTCCTGGGCCTCCTCCATGTATGCTCTTATGGAAACTTTCAGGTTCTCAGTCATAAGCGTGCCACCGGCAAAGAAGTGGGGGGGGCAGCCAAACTTCAAACTGACGCTGACAAAAAACTTTCCACGTTAGGACCAAATACTGTTCGAATTTGGGCTCCTCGTTGCCTTCTGCAGCGGCTGGTTATAAGAATGTCCGATTTTCTCCCATTTTGACTGAAATCGGGAAATTTTTGACCAAAAATTGGGGGGGCAGGCCCCCCTGCCCCCCCCCGGTGGCGACGCCCCTGCTCTCAATTACATCTTCCCCGTGGATTTGCACCTTATGCATGGTTGCCGGCATGCTCTACCATGGGTACACGTTTACAAACAGCCTCGCTGTCTCTACAGCATAGGCCGAATACTTCTCAATTTCGATTATTGATGATGATGATCAGGGGCGTAGCCAAGGGGGGGCAGGGACAGCTTCCCTCTGAGGGTCTGAAGGGTCCCCCTGAGGACACGATTCTGTAACAAGCATGGCCCTTTTTACCCATCAGGGCCCTTTTGGCGCTGTCGCAGGGGCCCTTTTCGGGGCGCCGCCCCCCCAGTGAAATCCTGCCTTAGCCCATGATGAGGATAGTGCGACTAATATTAACGAAAACCTCTGTAGCAGATCCAGGCTTACCCCAGTAACCTCGCTGAACTGTCGGACGTTCCCGAAAGAACGGCGGGTTGTGTTTCCTTCATTAGCTGTGCCGTTCCCCCCCTCCCGCCTTTGGCTGATCAACGACCAGACTCATGGTAGCACGAACAAATTCCTGTAAATCTCTTTTGTTTTTTAACAGCGTCCTTCTGGTCGTAGTTTTGAGCTCTCCATGAACAAATGGGTGACTCTTCTCTGATCTTCCCTCGTCCTCAGTGCGCGCGTTAAAATCGGTTTTTGCACAGATTGAATCTCTGCCCAGCGTCTTGCAAGTCCGCCTTCCCCTGTCACGACTCGACCACGGCGCCCTGTCAGCCGTCCTTACTCCAATTGCCGCGCAACATGAGCCGACAGCCGCCGTAGCCGCCGGCCTCACCGCGCTACTTG
Organism: Lepas anatifera; assembly: GCA_034440635.1. NCBI lineage: Eukaryota > Metazoa > Arthropoda > Thecostraca > Lepadidae > Lepas > Lepas anatifera. Next base: position 125,244 of record JAOTON010000509.1, read on the forward strand.
GACTACATTGCCGCACAAAAAGTGGCATATCTCCCCTGGGACAACTGATGCCGAGCTAATTTTTCCACGACTGGTTAGAGGACACAACATTGCATCACTAGATATAAATTCATAAGTGAAACTCGCTGTGCGTTTTTTTGCAGGTCTAACGAAGTGTAGGATTTGAGAATACGTTAGAAGCTTTACATGTCCTAATAGTTACACCTATCAGAGTTGTGCGTTTCAGAATTTTCTTGAGTCGACTCAACTCAACTCATTTGCTGAGAGTGGTCAACTCAACTCTGACTCAACTCATTGTCAAGAGTTCAGTGAGCCGACTCAACTCCGACTCAATGTTAAATCATCCCGACTCAACTCCGACTCAACTCACGACTCAATCCAACTCAAACTTCGACTCAGTTTCAAAATATATAAATAAAGGATGAATAATATAAATAAGTAACAAATTAATAAACCACTAAAAGACAAGCTGTACAGAAAGTCATACAGGAAAATGAAGATTAATAGATGGTAGATACATTAATTGAAACATTAAAAATTCATTATAGCCAAGAGCCATGGCTATCTTTTTTTCTTCCAGACTGTCACTGCCAGATAAAGCTGCCACACTATGTTGCAATGATTTCTGAAAGAAGCCTTACATGTTTAACCAGGTGCATGGAATGGAAAGGAACTTAAATGAGTTAAGGTTACAACAAAATAGGGAAATAATTGCACCTCCATACTATCAGAAAAAGGTCCAGCTAAAAAAACATGATCTAAACTGTATTTTCAGGAATGATAAGGGTAATGCTTTTTGTTTCTGTGAAAAAATGATGCTAGATAATTTTTCTAAATGAAACATTCCTATGCCATGAGCTGAACCGAAATCTAAGCTATAATTACTAGAGTACCTAGTTGCAATTGCAAATTCTAAGAACTACAGCAAAACCTAGGAAATAGTATACCATATCAATACCATAGGACAATAGAAATGGAAATTGTATCATTGTGTTGCATTAAATACATTCATATTTTTAAACCCAATACCATTTTCAGCTTGAAAACCTTCAATGCAGCACGCACCTACCTATTACACTTCAAAATGGGAGCAGCAGTTTGATAATTGCCAATGTATACGGCTTTCCAAATAAAATACGGACGACGATCAGACACAACCAGTAGCAAGAAATAATTCCTCTGATTCACGCAATAATGGTATTTCAATATTTTGTCAAATCAGAGTTCAAACTTTTCTGTGCTGACAGTAAGAATGCTTTTAATAGGTAAAATTAAAGCAGTAGCTGCGGACGGCGCATTTAAGACAAAAGAAACGATTTCATATATAGTTTAGAAATATTCACATCACTTTATTAATTATCACGTGACTTCTACAATGCTTTGACCTGAAGCTACTTTTGCTTCATCCTATCCTTGACTAAATTTGTTCTTCAAAGACAGCAATGGCGCACTCTCTTGCCTATGGTTATTCTTTTATATTAGAGTGAGGGTGGAACGTTTGAGTGTGGTTGTTGAAAAGAAGTAATACTAGATATTGATGATGAGGAGTTTTTGAGATATTTGAAATGCGTTTCACAGTGCATTCCACCTCTTGAAATGCTTAAGACAAAGCCAGAGATAGGAGCCTGTTTAATTTTTCAAGTACATGTATTATTTATGCATAGGGATTTCTTCAGACCGAATGGGCCTTTAAAATAAGCAATTGAACCGTATAATTAATTTGATATATTGAAACAAATTAAAACTTTGATGGAAACAATTAAAACACTGGAGGAAAAGGTATTCAAAGGAGGTTTCCAAAATGTAAGCAAATTCAAACTTATTCAACATACATGAGTCACATACTGAGTCAACTTTTGTCTTCAACTCATTTGACTCGCGTCTTCACAACTCAACTCAACTCAACTCATTGACGTGGTGTGAACCGACAAAACTCAGCTCAACTCACCTGTCTAATTTTTTCGACTCAATTCAACTCAACTCTGAGTCGAACGAGTCGGAATTTGAGTTAAACTCCGACTCCGACTCATGAGTCGCACAACTCTGCCTACTATCAGGTTCTTATTGTCAAATTTCGTACTTTTCAACATTGAATGTCTTCAGGGCGTTCCCAGCATTCCATTGATATAAATAGATAACGGTTTTGTGACTGCGACCATGGATGATAATGCATCAGAAAGTGTACCTCATCTCGAGTCAACTTGACGCCGAGCTGCAGCGTATTTAATGCGCTGTGTTCCAGCATCTGTGCAAGCGGCTAAAGAAGAGAAAAATGAATACAATTATGCTTTTCCAAGGTTTTGGACATTTCTCTGTCAGAGCCAAAGGATTAAGTCCGAGTTTGAAGATGTCAAAATTGGAGGTTTTGGCCGGTTTTGGAGGCCATTTGCCCCAGTCTGCACCAGCCGGGTTTCCAGTCAGCTAGTTCAGCCCAGCCGCTATCCGTATTGTTCCGGCGATCCGTGATTAGCTCCAGTGGCGGATCTAGCCGGTAAGTTCGGACTGTGAAAGATTTTGTCATAATTTAACCACCCGGTAGGAGTGCGGGGGCGGCGGGTAAACACAAGTCGGAAAGCAAAAAGAAATGTATCGGGGTGAAATAAGCGGCCACAAGGTGCTTGCTTTTTTCTATCCAAGGCTCATTCACTCAAAAGCGATTTTAACTAGCAAGAGGACCAAGGTCCAATGCTTACATTGAAATTGACTGGTTCTGTTTCAAGTTGCCTGGTTCACTTGAAACATCGAAATCTTGCTTATAACCTAAAATAGAGCCGGGACAAAAGGTCGACAGCTTGCGGGGGGGCAAAGTTAGGCATACTTTTGCTCCGAGCTTTTTCGTTTAGGTAGGGGCAATGCCTTTTGCCCCCCGCCTGGATCTGCCATTGATAACCTCACCTTTACGTGCAGGTATGGAAACTAAGAGACATGATTTATCTGCAAGCAACAAAAATACTAGAAGGGCGCTTAAGACCCAAATGGTTGGAGCTGCCCAACTAAATTACACAAATTTTGAAGGACTGAATCCTGGTATATGTATTTGCGATGGCAGGCATTTCGATATGTCATCAATGGCTCGAAATAGTCAAAATAGTGAGAATGTATTAAGAAACAAAGCGATACCATCAAGAAATATATAAAAGGACAGCACATTTGAAAACAAAATTGTGGATGAAACCACAACTTAAAGATTCAGCAACACAATCAAAATTTCACAGACACACACACTGTTAATGAAAGGGATCGCACGACACTACATATCCCGCCCTTGCATTTAGAAACAGGCATCACGGTACCGATAGGGCAATCAGCTGACCCAGCGCAAACTGTTTACAGGGGTGGCTCTCAAGGCGTATCACAAGTCAGCTGCTCAGAAGCTCGTTCACCGAGGAAGCGCCACGTCATCGCCGGCATCGTTCGACCTACACCTCCGCGGCAGATAAATACATACATCACTCACCCATACCTGCTCTAAAATATTGTGGACGGTATGATATGGCCAAGAGGAACTGTTTGTATCGGAATAATTGATTCAGGTTGGGAAAACATGGGGCTGTCACTGAAAAAGCTCACAGCCGGTATATGCTCGGAAATCGGCATCTCATTTCATGTAGAATTGTCATCCAAACAAAAAATTCAGCTTTTAAATCTTGATTTCATGGTTCAAATTTACAAGAAAGCCTGTTTCTGAATTATCGGGGTCCTGTTGTATTTTAGTAGTCATTAGTACTTCAGGAAGTTGCTGTTTCTTTAAAACCTAATGAATGCATTTTCAGGATAAGATGCTCAATGATATAAGATTGATTTAGTACATTACTTAAACCGAAATGTTAATTTTCCTTTGTGATTTTGCAGTGCAGCCAATCTTTAATATTTCATTGCTATTTTTTTCAAGAAGCAATGAAAAACGGTTTCTTGAAATAATGGGCCACCCCTACCTTTTAACAAAGTTTAGTTTCCAAAATACTAGAATTTTAATTTGGCTGGGAGACTTCCTCTATCAAATGCAATATCAGCAGCACTGCTGACGACTTTCACAGCTCGGGGGATAAAAGAAAACAACAGAAGAGATCAATGAAGTCAGATCTGTGAACCAAAATTACGGCTCAAATTGAAAAACGAAACGAGCTTTGATTCACATTTTTTAACATAGGCGTATCAGGCGAGGATCTAGGGGGTGCGAGGGCACGCGCTCTCTCCTGCTCCCTCCGGCAGCGTTCGAAGGGCCGCCCAGGTGAAAGCACCAGCACGTAGTTAGTGGGCGCGTCCCCTCCCCCTTGACCGAAGGCACTCCCCTGACCGAAATCTTGGATCTGGGTCTGCATACTATAATATATACCATTTGATTTAATGTACAAATAAAACACAATTCTGCTCCCTTTCAGTCAACTGTGCAGCACTGTAGTGTGGGGGGGGTCTACCTATAAGATGACCCTCGCCATATGAAGGGTCCCCTGGGCACCTTTATTCCAGCTTTCTAGAATTTCCAAAAAAGCGGAGGCGATCAGAACCTAAAATCAACGAATTAGCCATACACCAGTCTATTATTTACAAATATTAAAACATAAGGGCATCACTACTAAGTGGAGGCGGGGTGATACGAAGACGTGAGAAAATACAGTTGCGCAGGTGAGGCTCCCAAACTCATTGTGCTTTTAAAATGTTTTGGAGTTCACGAAAATATGTTTCCATGTCCCCAGGAAGTCAAATCAAATCCCCAGATGAGGTGACTTTTCAGATCGTGTCCAAGGATAGCATCAAGTTCGGACCATATGTAAAATGTCTTTCAAACAATATGTGTCGCAGTTTGCAAAGCACGCTTCAGGTTAAACGCGTATACTTCTCGCGCCACAAATTACCATTTCGAAATCCTCAGGCCTATCAACTCGAAGCAAAACATCTGGCGCCCCAGGACATGTCTCCAGTCGACTTGGCTTATGTGTTTCTTCAAATGAAAAAAGTTAATCTGATTGCAAAAAATAAATGCATAAATGTAGTAGCGCAGCATCCAGTTCAGAATGGTGGGATAGTGTTTTCTGACTGGGTGATTCCTAGGCAGCAGTGACGTATGCATGAATGTATGTACATAGATACATGTACATGTAGGGGAAGTCCGTGCAAGAGCACGCACTTAACTTTCTAAAGGCTCTCACTTTTTTCCTATAAGTCTAACAGCAAAAATTTTTATGTGGTTGTTTAGCCTGAACAATTATCTATGTATGGTCGTCTATGTTTCAACTCGGTGTCTCTGAAAGGAACTCGTCACGAGCCCATCAAAAATAAAAGTCACGTGCGTACTCTTGCCGGAGTGGGTCGGTAAGAGTACGCAAGAGGGGCGGCTGGAGTACGCATTGATGCCCCGCTGTGCTTTAGGTGCATAGGCCATGTCGCGAGGATTTTTGTCGCCAAACTAGGCGATTGTATGATTTTATATCGTTCTGAATATATCAGAACTATGTTGCAATGTTTGGTTTTCCAAATATGAATTGTGGACTCTGTTCCGAGCGAAAATTAAATTTTCCTATCTCTTAAGCATGCGCACTCTTGCCCAATGGTCTACTGCGTACTCTTGCCGGACATGCACCCTTGGGAAGAAATTCTTCAAAAACATGTTGGCAGGCGTTTTAGGGTGAGCTCCGGTCCTGGAGCACACTCCTAGCTTAGCTTTCATACTGATGACAGACCGTAATACAATAGTTTTGATAATAGAAGTATGGTCTATAAGTTCACCCAGTTAAAAAATATTACTTCAACGGTGCCCAGAAACTTATTTTGCTCTGTGCTCCCGCGGGAAGAACAGGAGCACGTTGAATTTTGGTGTGCAGCCTAGGCACTGACCTTGTTTTTTATACCAGGGTATCCACCATCTCAGTAGTTGCTAAGTAACCAAAACAGCTGCTGCGTACTCTTATCTCCTGCGTACTCTTACCCGCCCTTACCCTATGTATGTACATGTACATACATACATGTTTTACATGTGCATCCTCAAAAAATCGGCAGGATCCTGATAGAAGCACTCGTATTGCACACTCTAGCACCAAAAACTCTCGCATTCATATATATCTTTGGGTTATACTGGACACATTTCTAAGACAAACTAGAACACCAGTTTATCAAAAGCAGCATTATAAGCGATCAAAGGCTGAGGCAGTATTGCAGCCCTTCTGTGCTGTAAGACTGGACGCTACACTAGCATATGAGCTGTTAATGGCACGGCGGATGGTTGGCAATCCCATCACCCTCCTACCTGCCAACTTGCTCTCAGACGAGCTACACGCTCACACCTGCACCTCCTGAGTGGCTTCCTCCGGCTCGATGCTGGTGTACTGTCGCGCGCGCTTCACACTCTGTATGGCGGTCTGCAGCTGCGGCGGCACGGCAGCGGCGCCAGCCAGCAGCCGGCGCCGCTGCCGGAAGATCACCACACCAAGAACGACGCACGCGGCGAACACCGCCAGTCCCAGCACCACTGAGCTGGCCGATGTTCGCGACTCGGGCGCTGGCTTCGGCGCACACTCCATGTTCCTCAGCTGCATGATAGGAGCGTGTTTGTTGGTGGAGGGATGGCCGTCAAAGCAGCGGTACTCACTGTGACCCATCACCCTGGTGTTTGTTGTCATCAGCCAGTCGTACAGAGGCTGGATTTTGCAGTCGCACACGAAGGGGTTACCGGTTAGCTTGACGGCAAAGTTGGACGTGCGAGCGGCGAGCTGGTCCAACAACGCAGTGGCGTTGCCGTCAAGTCTTCGGATCGAGTTGTACTCTAAGTCTAGGTAGGAAAGGTCCTTGAGACAGATCAGGTCAAGCTGAATGCCGGTCAGACGATTGTTTCCCAGATAGAGATGCTGAAGAGCAGGGAGGTCACAGAATGTGCGAGAGTCGCCGAAGTTCCAAATCTCGTTTTGTTCTAGATGAAGCTTCTTCAGCCTGGTCAACATGCTACTCTGGAAGATTATCTCCAGACTGATCAAATACCAGTTGGAGTCGACCTCTTCAGTAAAGGCGTTTGTCAGATGCAAACTCTCCAAGTTGATGAAGTTGCTGAACACACGAGGGTGGTGGTTCGAGTCGACAATATACAAGCTGTTATGATTTAGTATCAGCGTTTTGACGTTCGCCACACGATGAAACGACTGTCCATCAATCTCTTTGATTCCGTTATTACTCAAATCGATAGTCTCCAAGTTCTCAAAGTTCGACTCCGTTCCGAATGTATTGGGAGGCAGACTGTCAATGAAGTTGCCGGTAAAAATGAGCACCTCCGCATTATCGGGCAGAGCGCTGAGACATTCGGCGTCGGTGAAGCCGGTGTTGGTGCAGTTGACGACATACTTCTCATGCCGCTGATAGGTGGACATGTGGCACAGGCACCGGCCCCCAAACGGGACAGGACATCCAGTGCTGTCGGTGCGGTAAATTTCGTCATCAATGTCCTCTTCTTCATCGTCAAGGACGCTGAGAGCCTTGTCGGAGGGGCGTCGGCGGCTGTTGGTGCCGGAGAGGCTGCCCGTCAGTTTGGCGGGTGCCGTGGAGAGCACCATCGCCAGCAGCAGGCACGTCCGCAGCTGCATGGCGACGGCAACCCTGCGGAACAACCTGGGGTCAGCTCCAGCACGCATGACAGGGAACTGCCAGATACTGCCGGCACACCCAAGTGCTCTTCTCCGAGACACTGGGGGAGTCAGGTCATCCCGTACACGCCAGACACGGGTTAGTCCAATGCTCAGCTCTGACACTCGGGGCACACTCGGGGCAGTAAGTCCGATGCTACGTTCCGAGACACTTGACAGTAGGTTGATCCAGGGGGAGAGGCTGGTGGTGGCAAATCCCTCCCACCCATCGATCCTAGACGTCCCCCTGAAGGGCCGATGGTGTTTCCTGCAATGCTGCTTCCCAACGCCTCAGGATACTTATAAACTCGATCCTCAGGATATTATTATTGCAGTATGATTTAGCGACCACTTGATAGGTTTTCTCGCCCAAAAGTGGCGCCCCTGGTCCAAATGGCACCCTCTCCGACCCCCATCCCCCACCCGATCGGAAATCCTGGATCCGCCTATGCATGTGACAGTAAGATGCTCCGCTCGGCGACACGTGACTGTCAGGCCGCTCCCTGAACCTAGAAAATGCGGCCGTGACTGACTGTCAAGCCACTCCCTGAACCTAGGACGTGCGGCCGTGACTGACTGTCAGACCGCTCCCTGATCCTAGGACATGCGGCCGTGACTGTCAGGCCGCTCCCTGAACCTAGGACGTGCGGCCGTGACTGACTGTCAGACCGCTCCCTGAACATAGGACATGCGGCCGTGACTGATTGTTAGGCCGCTCCCTGAACCTAGGACGTGCGGCCGTGACTGTCAGGCCGCTCCCTGAGCATAGGACATGCGGCCGTGACTGACTGTCAGGCCGCTCCCTGAGCATAGGACATGCGGCCGTGACTGACTGTCAGGCCGCTCCTTGAGCATAGGACATGCGGCCGTGACTGACTGTCAGGCCGCTCCCTGAGCATAGGACATGCGGCCGTGACTGTCAGGCCGCTCCCTGATCCTAGGGCATGCAGCCGTGACTGTCAGGCCGCTCCCTGAACCTACGACGTGCGGCCGTGACTGTCAGGCCGCTCCCTGAGCATAGGGCATGCGGCCGTGACTGACTGTCAGGCCGCTCCCTGAGCATAGAACATGCGGCCGTCACAGCCGGGAGGAACGAATAACTTTATCATTAGCACCGTATTCGTCATTTACCACTATTCATACCATTATTTATGGGCCATAAACATTTACGAAAAATGTTTTAATGGATAATCTTGTTGAAATTTTGTGACAGAGCAGAGCAGAAAACTGTGCCAAATAAGAATATGCAAAAATGTAATGCAGAGCTTTAGTTGAAATGAAATATGTCAATAGTAGTTTCTCGACGGGCTCTAAAAAAAAAACTGTTAAATCAGTTAAAAGCCCATCATAAAAGTGGGCCACTCACTTTGATTCAACAGTCATCCCTGATTTTCGCATAACCAATCGTATTTTGTTCTAACTCTGCCCTGCGAAACAAAACAGCTTCTTATTCAGTCACTCATCTTTACCCATATTCAGTATTATCTTCCCGTTTGGGGAGGATGCAACACCACCCAGAAAAACGGAGTTCGAAAGATAATGAATTATGGAGCGTGCATTGTTTGTGGGCTGCGCCGCCGCCGACACGTATCTTTAGTGTCTTGTTCGCTCCTTAATGTGACCTTATGTCGGGTCACGTCCCGGGCATCCTTAAACAAAAACGCCCCCAAGCCGGACCGACATAAGGCCACGGAAGTGGAGTGAGGATTGGAGAGGTTGTTTTATGTTGGGTGGGCGGGTGGTAACTCTCCGTCCGCCTTTCACCGAGACGCTGACGTGACTGCGTGCCCCTGTCCCCTGCCCACTAGTTACCTTACCTTCTCTGCTGCTGTACCTCGCTCCCGTCACTGACAATTAGCGTATTCGCCATTGTTACATTTCACCTTGGGGGCACTTGAATGAATGAGGTTTGATGGCATGTTGGAGGAGCGTGGTGTAGCCATAGTGAGAAGGTTGTTATGTATGTATGTATGTATGTATGTATGTATGTATGTATTGTACATACATCTGTCCCACCCTTGTTAGCACAGATCATAGTGCGTCTCTCTGAAGTGTCCAGAAGGACCACGTGGGGGAGCAGAGGCGGGCATACTCGAACTGCCCAGAGCAAGAACGGAGGCGACAAGCCGAGGTGTTCGCTTCCGGGCAGTCAGCTCGTGAAACAATAGGAGCAGGCTGACTCGTACTGAGGGAGGATTGTAGGAATGTGTAGCTCGTTAGCGTTTTTAGCTGTCTTAACTTTTAGATGCCTTGCTTGACTTTTACAGTGTTCTGCTCTTTTATACTTTGTATCTGACGCGAGGACTGAAAATCCATGCAATGGAGACCTCAGTGAAGTATGGCTTGGTATGCCGGACTCGGGGGGAGCAGGGTGTGCAGTTGCATACGCTGAAACACTGAGCGTGTGCAAAAGTATATTTTTGCACAAACGGTTTTGGCTCGGTCCAGGAGGCGCCCCCCCAGATTTAGGCGGCATCCCTCCTCCCCTGATTTAGCCGGTGCCCCGGCCGATCAAGGGAATATCATACCTAAACGCCGCCTACCTGGAGTCGGACTCGCGTCACTTCAATGTAGGCGTATCGTGTGTCTTGCTTTCTTGCCTGTGTGCTGTTAGTGCGCTGTGTGAGTATGTGCATATTGTCAACCGATGCCTGAAATACCCAATGATATTTGGATGGAATCGAATATACGAACGAACGAAGGTAGGATGCTCTGTGTGAAATAAAGACACTTTCACATATTAATGGTGCCCCTGACATCAAAGCCACCCTATGGAGAGAAAATAGGCACCCCCGGCAAAAGTACAAAAATCTCCTTTCCTTGCCACTTATGAAATGTATTTAAGCTGGGCTTAGGCCAGTGCAACTTACCACAACAGTTACCAATGCCACTCAAATACTTTACAATTCTGAAATTTGACCCAAATTGGGTGTGACCCATATTTGACCTTTGATCTGACTCGGTCAAATTTTATAAGTGCATGATTTACTAATTTGCCTGTTTCAAATGACATGAAATCTTACCATATGACTTACCTAACTATTGACTACACGTGTGCACAAAAGAAAGGCGGAGACTTGTAAAATTTCTGAAATATCGATATTTTGAGGTGGTAGTGTTCTGCGGAACAGATAGACGATAGACGATTATATCGTCTATGATAGACGATAGCATACGTTTTTTGTGCGATTTTTGACGAGAATATTCCAAATTCTTCAACAAATCACTTCCTTGAACAGTTTAACCCGTGTATGACTCTGGGTTCGATAATTTCACACAGAGCAGCGGGGTTTAAACCCCCCAACTGAACTGATTATATATCAATGAAGCGCATGGAAAAACTACTGGTGTCCAATGGTTTCTGAAAATAACGATTGGCCTGCAATGCCTGCTTTAACATCATATCAATCTTGAGGTCTCAGAAAGCTAAAAAATAATATGACAAGGGATAAATCTAACATGTCGCCTTTTAGCTTCTTAATTGTTTCTTCTAGACCACGTCCTGAGACATAATGGGAATCCCGGTGTCCAAGGCAGTGACAATACAAAAACCTGCATAACACGCAGGTAGGTAGTTTTTGTGAACTATTGACTTCTGTGCCACCACATTCTGTCAATGATAACTCGAAAGAAAACCACTTTTTAAACAACTCAACAGCATCTCTGGCTGCGTAACAGAGTATGTACGCTGTCTCCATTCTCTGTTCATCTTAGTTCAACTAAGGAAGTCTTATTCAAGTTTCTAGGCCTTTCGACTTTGAAGTCATTATTGATTATTTCATGTCATATTCCATCATAGTCAAATTCCATCATTACAAATACGAATCACAAGTGAACATTTATAATTTTAAAAGTAAGATCAACCGACATAATATAATGCCTGACCTTTACTCCCTTTTCGTCACTCGTACCTCCCTGCCTGTCTGACTGCTTGAATATAGCTTGACGAGCTCACAGCCCTCACGCAGTGAGGAGCAAACACAATGCACACTTCGTGTTCCTGGTTCGGTGCGGGCAGCAGCAAACCTGTCATTCAACACATTGTGTTCCTCTGCCATCAGATTTTCAGGAAAGTACTCGACAAACGTGGTTGATGAATGAATCTTTAGGACATCATAAAATTGTTCCGGAGTTTCTATGATATGCGTATGTAAGCTTGCTCGTTTGGCAAGCCTTTTTATTGGTCCTCCCACCCCATCACAGGGACCCTTTCCGTGATCAGTGGCAAAAAATGACACTCAGCATCCATGCCAAAATCTGACAAATGTTGGGCTTCATTTACAAATTTTTTTAAATGCCTATATTGCGAAGCAACGCCGTCTGAAAAATAAAAAATATTTTTGGACTTTTCTAAACTTTTTGTTCCAGATAATCGATTCGCTTTTGTTGGAACAGATGCACTGCAGCAGTATCATGGGTCAAACAGTCAAACATCGCGGGGAAAAAAGAGAAAAAGCGGAAATAGCGTCGGGGTTTAACACTGTTCCAGGTTTCGGATTAGTTTCTGATAGGCGGCCAGACGTTTCGTGCAGATGTTTGGCACATCTTGCTAGATGATAAGATGTGCTAAACTCAATGTTTCGAATAGTCCAAGTTCTTGGTACTATTGTCATCATTCTTATTTTGTCACTGGGTTTGGTCGAGTCTTTGAATTTTTTACGAAATTGGTTCATCATATCATCAAAGTTTTGTGCTTTCTCTTCCTGTTTGAGGAATTCAAAATGCTTCCTCTGGATCGATCCTCTCAATCTGCCTATGGAGAGAAGTCCGAATATTTTTTTATAATTTAGTCTTTCTGTACATCGTAGACCTTCTTATTCGCTTTTGCTGAATTACTGTTTCTCCAGGGGCCTGCGCCGATTGATTTATGGCCTCAACAGATTGATCCAAACCCATGGCGCCATCGCTGGAGTTCTGTGTTGCGGTGTTGAAGGGTCTGTTCTTTGAATCACACCCTGGAGCCCCGAAGATCCTGTTCTGAGAGAAGCTACTATGGCACTCGACTGGCTCCGCATGGACCTGGGACCATCCCTTTAGAAAGCATCAGTCAGCAAGAGGCGCATACATATCTGCTCACATTTAACTCCAGATCAGGATACTGAATCACCCATTTCGTAAACAAAGGCCTGCACCCTTTTTAATTGTTTCTCCCTCATCTCGATGAAATGGGTCAGAACATTTTGTCCACCTGTCACTCCGTCGTTCGTATCCTTATGATTTTCCCATTTCCAGTCAAAGAAGTAAAGACGCTTCAGTTCTAGGCTGAGTCGAATTCAGCCAACTCTGTGGGTGCGTTCTTCTTAAAGCCGTTCCCACTAAAGCCACATCCGCACAAGTAAGCCTCGCAGCAACGAAGGGCTGTGTTTTGTCGCTCGTGGGCATCGTCGTTAGCGACGGATCACCCTCCGACCGAGTAGGAGCGTCGCACCTGTCTTCTCTGACGTCTGTCTCAGCTTTCCCCCAACGCCATTAAGACAGGACACCCCAGATCTAGTCACAGTTTGCTGTTGTGATTATGTCTCACGCCAGTGTCAAAGCATCCTGGTACCAATAATTTCACGCCATGAACATGCGTAAGTTAGCATATTTTACCGGGTCATGTAAGATCAGGTCAACCTGATCATGCTACAAATGAGGCGTGTACTGTAAGCTTTTCATCATCCAAGCGTTTGTTTAAAAAAATTGGACAAAAGAAATATATTTAATCGCCACTCATAGCTTAATAGTCTCGGGGCACGTCCGAAACACAGTGCACTGCCATACTGAACTACCAGTATCCCAAAAAGTTTTCTAGTCTCCGCCTTTCTTTTTAGGCCTGTCTGCAGAGTGGTATAACTATTTGTGTGACAAAGTTTCATTGAATTTGAAGCAGGAGAAATGGGTCAAATTTGTTATTTTTTAATTTGACCTAGCTAAGTCAAGGGTCAGGTAAAGGGCAAGTCAAATTTTTGTATGGTTCCAGAATGGCCTATCATTTGTAAGTGATTCTCAAAAATTGTGCTGCTCAATCTATTTTGAGACCGGAAATATCTATACTTAACACGCGCATTGACGGGGGTCTGAGCCACCTTCGCATTGACGGGGGGGGCGGGTACCCTCCCCCTAAGATCTCGAGAACCACGGTAGGTAGCGAAAAACGGTAAACGGCGTTGGGCTGCCCATCCACTTCTCCATCGAAAACATTTGAACCATTTTTTTGTCAGGTCACATTTAAGGTCATGAGAGGTCAAAACATGCTCGTCATAGGGATAACATGTAAATTCAGTTTTTCGGCCATTAAATCTGAACAAGTAAAGATAGAGCAAAACGACTTGAACTATATGAATCCTCTTAGCAAGCCGAATCGAATGATATATAAGTTCACCTTGCTAGGTCAAATCCTTGATTTGACCTGACCTGAAGTCAGGTCAGGGTCAAATTATATAAAATGCATATCATTAGAACCGCAAAGCCCAGGCGAGTCTAATGCAGCTAAAATAAATGCTCTATCACCATCCGTTACTGAGTTATTCCGTAAAAACAATTTTTCCCATGTATTTTCAATGGAGAGGTCATGCCTCGTACCTGACCTTAGGTCATCGATATCAAAAATACCGGAACATATTTTAGAGAACTCGGTGGGGCCATTATGTGATATGAGTTTCAATCGGATAAGTTCACCCTGCTCCGACTTATGCTATCTTAAACTTTTTTTTGAGGTCGGGTCACTTGACCTGTAATGGTGACCTGACCTGAGATGACCTAACCTTAAAATTTCCACAGGAGTTGTAAAAATGATGAGGGAAAAGGTATACCAAGTACGGCGGCGCTACGCGCCGCCGTTTTTCTGCTATTTCCGAAAAACCCGAGGGGCGGGTACCCGCCCCCGTCAATGCGCGTGTTAATTAAAGTCAAGTTGGCAAAAACTGGTGACCTTCGACGACATCTAGACCTGACCCCAGAGGTCACTGGGCCATGGAAATTTGCATGTGGTGTTTTACTACATGGTAGAAGCACATAAGTTTCATAAAAATCAGAGGGGTCGGGGATTTTCTTGACCGATTTGACGCGGACAATCAAGATGCCCCTGGGCCAGACATTATAGCGGTGGGGCCTGCGCGGTCACTTCCAGAAATAAATCGCAGCGCAAGTTTGCCCAAGCACCCACCAGTGAATTCAATTCTCCATCCGAAATCGATCGAACCCATTGACCGTTGAGTTAGCCCACCCTCTCACACCCTTTCACTAATGGCATGCTGTCGCCGCCCCTGAACCGAGCAGCAGAGCCCGCTGAGTGGACAGGGGGAGTGGGGGGAGGAGGAGGGCTGGCGCCGCCGTCGCGCGGGGATCGGGTGATCTGACTTGTTCACGGACGGCGGCCTGGCGGGTGACACCTACACAGCCGGGGTCTCCCGCTCCACAGTCAAACGGGCAGTCTGCAGCTCCACAGTCAAACGGGCAGTCTGCAGCTCTACAGTCAAACGGGCAGTCTGCAACGGAGGCTGACTCCGGCTCCACAGTCAAACGGGCAGTCTGCACCGGAGGCTGACTCCGACTCCACTGTCAAACGGGCAGTCTGCACCGGAGGCTGACTCCGGCTCCACAGTCAAACGGGCAGTCTGCACCGGAGGCTGACTCCGGCTCCACTGTCAAACGGGCAGTCTGCAACGGAGGCTGACTCCGGCTCCACAGTCAAACGGGCAGTCTGCACCGGAGGCTAACTCCGGCTCCACTGTCAAACGGGCAGTCTGCACCGGAGGCTGACTCCGGCTCCACAGTCAAACGGGCAGTCTGCACCGGAGGCTGACTCCGGCTCCACTGTCAAACGGGCAGTCTGCACCGGAGGCTGACTCCGGCTCCACAGTCAAACGGGCAGTCTGCACCGGAGGCTGACTCCGGCTCCACTGTCAAACGGGCAGTCTGCACCGGAGGCTGACTCCGGCTCCACTGTCAAACGGGCAGTCTGCACCGGAGGCTGACTCCGGCTCCACTTTCAAACCGGCAGTCTGCACCGGAGGCTGACTCTCGCTCCACAGTCAAACGGGCAGTCTGCACCGGAGGCTGAGTCACTACCTGACAGGCAAGTCTGGCTCCGACCAGATCACAAATGGAAATGGTGAAATTTCAGTGCTGGATAATTATTTAGATGTCACCCATTGTGTCATTCAGCTTCAATTCCATCCACATACTAGTCAATCGCAATATGTAGGAACTCTACGAAATGTAAGTTTCCAGGGAAACATGTTAAGCATGTTTTCAACGCTAGGTCTACTATCAAATCATTTAGGAAAAGTGTTCCGTTTCCCATCCTTCTAAAACACAAGAAAACGGTGACTTCTACAATTGGTCTATATTGTTTAGATCACCTGTTACTTTCATGGACACTATCCATAAGAAAGTTCGGGCGCAAAAATTATCCATCAATGGTACTGCTTCAATGAGGAGTAAATAAATCTGGTTTGTTGCCTCTAAACTTAAGCCAAAGGGTGGTGAAAAGGAAGCCAGGCTGCGGGCCGGCGGCCTGGCTAGTGTCACGGCTGTGACCGGTTGTTTCAGGGCGTTCACCGCTGCACTGGCCACCGCGTGCCCGCGTGTCGCCGAACAGGCGGAGAGAGCGCGTGACTCCGCAGCTCTCCCTCCCACTCAGTGCCACGGAGCACCCGCTGCCGCCCATGCACGTTCAACTCTGTTCAAACTGACGTCAGCCACTTCACCGTCACGAAACAATTCTGAGAGGATGCTGCATGTGTTCCTGTGCATTTTTCTCTATACTAGGGACCAAAGGACAAAATAATAGTTTGAGGGCTCAAAGGGGCACATTGCAGTAGCCTAACAGGCACCTCTTTTTTCGTATCCGACAGTTGTTTTCGAATTTCGCTCGACAACGCCATCCCGGTCGCTCAGTTGGTAGAGCGTTGGGCTCCGGCTCGCTGCTCAGGAACATGTAGTGAGAGGGCATGTCCAGGCTTGGGATCGGTTCCCCTGAGACGCTCCGGCGCTCAATAGTTTATCCGACGTACAGGTCGGCTGGCAACCGACTGATTAGAGGGTGACCTGAGTGGGGCGGCCGTCCCTGTGCTTTGTGGGACGTTAAAGTTTGGCTTCTAAATTAACCCTTCATTGTGGGAGTTACTCGTTCGGGTGGTGGGGTCGGGGTCTCCGTGACAAGTCCCTGGATGACTTTAGTGAGACTGTGACTCCATCAGTCGTACTGCGAACAATTTTGACAAAATTTATGTTAAAAAACAGCCAGGAAGCCATTACAGCCTTAAGCAAAGGTTGCAACAGCTCTTGCGGAACAGGGAACATGTCTTCAGTTATTCAAGTCTAAAAGGGCACTGGTCCACATCCAGGGTTGGACTGTTTGCCAGAAAAGGGTGGATTTTTTCCGCCAGCCAGTTTTAACCGGTAAAAAAACTGGAAAAGGTGGAAAAAGTGCAAGAAACTAATTGAGGCCAGAATGTTTCTTGTTTGACGTATAATGATCCTTTGATGCATACAATAGGCGTTTACGACCACATGCCGCGAGGTGCACTGTACTCCTGCTATTCGGAAGAGCTTTTGACACATCACTTGGTCTTATATACTCTGCCCTGAGCTCAAGGGCAGCACAAACACTGCGGATCACATCCATCCACAGTTCAGTTACACGTCCCTGATAGTAGGCAAATCAAACTGCGGCCGATTCTGATGTTTGGTAGGCAGTCTACACAGTCCAGATAAAAAATTATCTATCTTATTTTGGCATATCTGTAGTAAGTCACTTAGAACTCACCAAGGCTCCGGTAATCCACCTACAGCCCAATATGGGAGGTCTCCCAATACCCTTCTCCTTCGATCTCGGCTCCTATTTGGGATAGCGAAAAACATGAATAGTAGTATAAATGGTAACCCATGAAAAAAACATGAACATGAGCCCATGAACATGAAAAGAAGGCTCGGAGCCCACCGCGGCGGGTGTTAATATATATTTTTTTACTGGGACTATGGTGCACTTAATTCTACGTTCTTGTCCTAATTGAAAGCGACGCGACCTTTACACATTAAATACATGCATATATACCTGAAACCGCACATTTAGCCTATATACGTGTCTTTTCAGCGCAAGGACAAAAACTACTTGACTTGGAATATGGTTTGAAATATGGTTCGGAATATGACTTTATAAGCCTTGTGATGCCTCCTCAAAGCCAATTTGGTTTAAATGGCCTATTAAGTTTACAGGATAATCTAGAATAAGAGGGCACTGAAACATCTAAAGACACAGCCAGATAAGTATTGAAGGGAATGTGGCACCTTGGTCGAATCCCGGAATCTAGTTTACTTAGGGGTATTTTTAGCCAAACATGAAAATATGCATGATTTTTTCCTAAAAAAAGTTCAATAAGCTCGATATTTTGATATCTAAAATGTTCCTCTATGGTAATAAATAAACCTCTATCTGTGCACGATGTCATGATCTGGCAACTACTACCGTATTTAATGGGCTTCAATAGGCTTACTTCTCACCGTGACGTCAGCATGTCATCACGCCAACAGCTGACAACTGCGGCTGGCCACGTAGGTACATTTTGGGTACATTTCAGGAAGGTTTTTAGCTTTTCTCTACGGAAATTTTGAGTTCCAATAGCAATGACACGTTGAGCACCGGATTTTCCGACATGCTTTACAACTTGGCTCTCTCAGTTGAGATCACGTTATAAAGGTGCCACATTCCTCTTAGCGTCAAAAGACATCCTTACACTAGGATTGCAAGGAAATGTTGACTTATACTCAGCTCTTTACAATTTTTGGCACCTTTTGCGACCAGGGTTTCCACCAGTTGGTTTGAACAGGTAAAAACCAGTGGTTTGAACCACTTTCACCCAGCGACTGCCACCCTGCCCACATCGGTGACAAATCTGAAAAACGGGGGACCGTAAGAAGGGGCTGAAAAAATGACCCCCAGTTTGCACTGAAAAATCTTGATATGCTCTACCACTCATGGGCGGGTCACGGATCTCCGATTGTGTGGACACATCGTCGAGGGGACGCCACCCGTACCCCAGGGGGTGGGACACGTGGTCGAGGGGACGCCACCCATACCAGGGGGTGGGACACGTGGTCGAGGGACGCCACCCGTACCCCAGGGGTGGGACACGTGGTCGAGGGGACGCCACCCATACCAGGGGGCGGGGGGTGGGACACGTGGTCGAGGGGACGCCACCCGTACCAGGGGGTGGGACACGTGGTCGAGGGGACGCCACCCATACCAGGGGTGGGACACGTGGTCGAGGGGACGCCACCCATACCAGGGGGGTGGGACACGTGGTCGAGGGGACGCCACCCGTACCCCAGGTGGTGGGACACGTGGTCGAGGGACGCCACCCATACCAGGGGGCGGGGGTGGGACACGTGGTCGAGGGGACGCCACCCGTACCAGGGGGTGGGACACGTGGTCGAGGGGACGCCACCCATACCAGGGGTGGGACACGTGGTCGAGGGGACGCCACCCGTACCAGGGGTGGGACACGTGGTCGAGGGGACGCCACCCATACCAGGGGGGTGGGACACGTGGTCGAGGGGACGCCACCCGTACCAGGGGTGGGACACGTGGTCGAGGGACGCCACCCGTACCCCAGGGGGTGGAACACGTGGTCGAGGGGACGCCACCCGTACCAGGGGTGGGACACGTGGTCGAGGGGACGCCACCCATACCAGGGGGTGGGACACGTGGTCGAGGGGACGCCACCCGTACCCCAGGGGGTGGGACACGTGGTCGAGGGGACGCCACCCATACCAGGGGGCGGGGGTGGGACACGTGGTCGAGGGGACGCCACCCGTACCAGGGGGTGGGACACGTGGTCGAGGGGACGCCACCCATACCAGGGGGTGGGACACGTGGTCGAGGGGACGCCACCCATACCAGGGGGGTGGGACACGTGGTCGAGGGGACGCCACCCGTACCCCAGGGGGTGGGACACGTGGTCGAGGGACGCCACCCATACCAGGGGCGGGGGTGGGACACGTGGTCGAGGGGACGCCACCCGTACCAGGGGGTGGGACACGTGGTCGAGGGGACGCCACCCATACCAGGGGGTGGGACACGTGGTCGAGGGGACGCCACCCGTACCAGGGGTGGGACACGTGGTCGAGGGGACGCCACCCATACCAGGGGGTGGGACACGTGGTCGAGGGGACGCCACCCGTACCAGGGGTGGGACACGTGGTCGAGGGGACGCCACCCATACCAGGGGGTGGGACACGTGGTCGAGGGGACGCCACCCGTACCAGGGGTGGGACACGTGGTCGAGGGGACGCCACCCATACCAGGGGGGGTGGGACACGTGGTCGAGGGGACGCCACCCATACCAGGGGGTGGGACACGTGGTCGAGGGGACGCCACCCGTACCCCAGGGGGTGGAACACGTGGTCGAGGGGACGCCACCCGTACCAGGGGGTGGGACACGTGGTCGAGGGGACGCCACCCATACCAGGGGGGTGGGACACGTGGTCGAGGGGACGCCACCCGTACCAGGGGGTGGGACACGTGGTCGAGGGGACGCCACCCGTACCCCAGGGGGTGGAACACGTGGTCGAGGGGACGCCACCCGTACCAGGGGTGGGACACGTGGCCAAGGGGACACCACCCGTACCAGGGGGTGGGACACGGAGTCGAGGGGATCCCACCCGTACCAGGGAGGTGGAACACGTGGTCGAGGGGACGCCACCCGTACCAGGGAGTGGGAAACGTGGTCGAGGGGACGCCACCCATACCAGGGGGGTGGGACACGTGGTCGAGGGGACGCCACCCGTACCAGGGGTGGGACACGTGGTCGAGGGGACGCCACCCGTACCCCAGGGGGTGGAACACGTGGTCGAGGGGACGCCACCCGTACCAGGGGTGGGACACGTGGCCGAGGGGACGCCACCCATACCAGGGGGTGGGACACGTGGTCGAGGGGACGACACCCGTACCCCAGGGGGTGGGACACGTGGTCGAGGGACGCCACCCATACCAGGGGGGTGGGACACGTGGTCGAGGGGACACCACCCGTACCAGGGGGTGGGACACGTGGTCGAGGGGACGCCACCCATACCAGGGGGGTGGGACACGTGGTCGAGGGGACGCCACCCATACCAGGGGGGTGGGACACGTGGTCGAGGGGACGCCACCCGTACCAGGGGGTGGGACACGTGGTCGAGGGGACGCCACCCATACCAGGGGGGGTGGGACACGTGGTCGAGGGGACGCCACCCATACCAAAGGGGGGGTGGGACACGTGGTCGAGGGGACGCCACCCGTACCCCAGGGGTGGAACACGTGGTCAAGGGGACGCCACCCGTACCAGGGGTGGGACACGTGGCCAAGGGGACGCCACCCGTACCAGGGGGTGGGACACTGAGTCGAGGGGATGCCACCCGTACCAGGGGGGTGGGACACATGGTCAGGGGGACACCACCCGTACCAGGGGGTGGGACACGGAGTCGAGGGGATGTCACAGGTACCAGGGGGTGGGACACGTGGTCGAGGGGATGCCACCCGTACCAGGGGGGGGTGGGACACATGGCCGAGGGGACACCACCTGTACCAGGGGGTGGGACACATGGTCGAGGGGACACCACCCGTACCAGGGGTGGGACACGGAGTCGAGGGGATGTCACAGGTACCAGGGGGTGGGACACATGGTCGGGGGGGACACCACCCGTACCAGGGGGTGGGACACGTGATCGAGGGGACACCACCCGTACCAGGGGGGGTGGGACACGGAGTCGAGGGGATGCCACCCGTACCAGGGGGTGGGACACGTGGTCGAGGAGATGCCACCCGTACCAGGGGGTTGCCACTTTTGGGTGGCAAAACCTTTCAGGTGGGCGCCAAATCCTATAATCACAGGGGCACTGATACTCGCACCCTGAGGGAAGCTAAATTCCAGGGGAGGCAGTGACTTTCAGGGGGGCGCCGAGTGTCGATTGGGCGAGAGGCAGGTATGTACCTCCATGATCCGCCTACGCTTCAACTGTCGTCACGTCTCCTCGGCGACCACATTGCAGCGAAATATTCTGGACTCACAGGTGAGCCAAACTATGTTCCACATGCAGACGTGTTCTTTTTATTTGATCTTAAAGGGAATGTGGCACCTTCACAACGTGATTTTAACTGAGATAGCCAAGTTGTAAAGCAGGTCGGAAAACCCGGTGCTCCATATTTCATTTGTCTTGGAACTCGATATTTAAGTAGAAAAAAGCTAAAACCTACCTGACACCAGCCCCCTCAGCCCCCCGTCGCCGGCGGCCATTGTTGTGAACTACTGGTGTGACGACATATGCTGACGTCACGATGAGCATCAGCCAATCGAAGCCCTTGAAGCGTTTAAGTATGGTAGTGGTTGCCAGATCGTGACATCATCCAAAGGCTGATATTTATCTATTTTTCTAGAGGAGTATTTTTAAAAACCAAATATTGAGCTTATTGTACATTTTTCAGAGAAATCATGAGTGGTTTCATTAATTTTGACTAAAAGTACGCCTAATTACACTAAATTCCAGGATTCGACCAAGGTGCCACATTCTCTTTAAGTGAAATAGAAAATCGAAGCCACTGGGTGAAGCGTATAAGACAAGGCTGCAAATTGTTTGCTATTAACTCGACTTTTTCGGGACCAATGCCAGGACCACGCTGGGTCCTGCCGGCGCCGGGACCAGTAATCTAGAAAAGTAAAACCTCTAGTCAGCACAATAAGTCCTCTTAACCCGTGGCACTCTTATGTCGTGCAAGAGTGTGAACACCAACACCGGCAGCAGAAAACTGGCGTCCGAAACCAAGTAACCACTTGGAGCCATGCCTTATCTCCATTTGACACCCAACTGCCTCAGTAACAATGTCATACTAGCTGTGGAGGATGTGCTACCAGTTTCATGAGCTGCGCACTGGACATCTGGACACTTTGCGCGTGTCATAAAGGCTCTGACGCACAAACCGGCGTGGAGACCGTACAACTGCGGCGAATGTTCATCCGTGTTGGATACGATGTCGTTTCAACAGGCAAAACAGACCAAGCTTGCACAAATGCATTGGTCATTTTATTTCAGAACCCAAATTTATGATTTAAATCAGTAATCGATTTTATGGGCAACATTATGATATGGCGAGTGGTACACCCTTCACCGAATTAAAATTGCAATGATTTTACCATTTTGTTGAACACGTGTTTTCTCCTTTTATTTCCCACCTCTAATCAAGATTGCAAGAGTTCATATGCTCCCGAGTCAATCTACTGCCCGTGCTGCCCACGCACCGGCGCGGCGGCCGCGCCGACGACGGCCGGGCGCGCCGGGCGGTCGATTTTTGCGCGCATGACGTCATTCTATGGCCAATTACACATTAATAAAATCTAAAACGCAAAAAAATTATTGACTTCACTAAACAGGGGAGATATAGGAGCACACTTTTGCAATTGGTACCTTTAACGTGAATTACTGGCCACACTTTCAAAAAATCGTTGGACAAAATGGTTAAAACAATTGAAAATTTCGAATAGAAATCGAGATTCCCTAACTTTGGTTTTTACATGCTCAATCTAATCCCATGTCATTTGAAGCTAAGAAATGAGAGTTAAGGCTGAAAATAATCGTTGGATATCACCATGTTTTGACAAAATCTTCGATTTTCACGATTTTCTTCAAACTATAACTCCGAAACCGTATGTCTGAAGAAAGAAATAATGTCAGATCAAGATTCCACGCTCCTGACAACCTAATGGACGAACGAAATTGGAACGAAATTCGAGACTATGCCATGTAGGGGCCTGGTCGATCTGTGCTGGAACGCCCCATACGTCACATTAAGTTTGTGACAGCCAGCATACTTTCTGCACCTCTGGTGATGCCTAGGGCGTGTATTGTGATGCATACATGCCCCGACTCACAAAACTAAGCATCGATGGGTGGCAGGGCGTTTTGTGCATGCAACATGGGGGACCATTTCTGGTGTCCAGGTCCTCTCCATGTTCCGGTCCTCCAAATGCTGCACCAGTCCAGCAGACCAGTACCCGTCTATTTCTGCACACCTTAGGACCCGTTCCCCATTCGACAACGGCTATCATACCATTCATTGAAGGCCGCTTGGCCCCTTGGTCTGCTATGCAAATCGGGAGGCAAAAGTGCCCGATAAAGAGAACAAGACTGCTCTTTCGAGTATTGAAAAACCGTCTTTGAGTTCTGATAGTATAATCTTTTTTGTACATTTTTATCTTTTTTATTCTTATCTTGTATTTACTTTTTGTCTTGACTTGTTTTTTTAACATGTGTCTTGTGTGTAATTTTAGGGAATCTGGATGTTATCCCTGACTTGAGCTTTTACTGGGGGCAAGCCCCTGTCGCTCATATGAGATGAATAAATAAAAAATATAAAAAAATAAATAAGCAGATCCAGACGGAAAGGGCAGCCTTCAGATCAGTCCCCGCTTCACCTTGAAAAATCTATCGCGCCCCCTAAAATTTCGCTTTTCAGCTCTCCCCCTGCCCCAGGATGTAAGTATTGGCGCCCCCACAATCCCATGACAGGATTCGGCGCCCATCTGATACATGCTACCTTCCAAAATTGGCACTCCTGCAGGGGTGCCACCAGGGCCCTGGTCCGGATGGCGTCCTTCTCCCTTCCCGACTATGTGCCCCCCCAATTGGCAATCATGGATCCGCCTATGCGTCATGGTATCATCCTCTTTGGTTCCCAGTACAAATTTGGAAAGTTTCACTGGGGCTGGGTATGGCCGAATCTTCCATTCCAATTATCCTCTCGGCATTGTGTGGACCAGGCCCTGAGAATACAATAAGGATTCCGAGGATGGGGGCCATGGGTCCTCAGAACCAGATCGGGACCTAGAAGTGAAAACAAACATGTTCTTGACAACTGGAACGAGGAATCCTTCATCAGCATGAGGCCTCTTGGGACGCATAGGGATGAAGGGCTCAATGGTGAATCTGAACACCAGTAATTCCAACACTGAGGTGGCGCGGCCGCAGCCGTAACCTCCGTGTCTGGTGTCAGTGCGCCGTAACCTTCACCAGCTTACCTGCTGCCCCACCGCTCCCTCGCCTCCAAATCTGCCAACTACCACACGTCGGTAGCCTTCACATCAGCTGAAATTTTCAGTCTTCAGTCTTCCTTCTCCACAAGTCACCTGTCCCGGTCCTTGCGCCGCCGCGCCGCCTCACTTCACCAGTGTACCTGTTCCAGCGGCCACCCCGCGTCCGGTCCCGCCCGGTCTCAATTGACAGGGGCCTGCGCAGGACGGCACTTCCGCGGGAGGTGAGAGTGGCTAGTGGTGTCAAAACTCAAGGCCAAATGTGCGGCACAGAACCTAAAAGCAGAACATTAGGGTCCTGAATACAGTTCAGCATCTTACTTTGAAAAAGTTTATGAGTATTCCAGAAATACAGGCACTTCTTAACAGTAAATTACGGATTTCTTTTCCAAATTAGTTCTGGTGAGGGAACACCAAAACTGTCCATCAGGGCTATTTCGGATAGTGGCTTTCTTCTATAATTGTCCACATACTGACACCCGGGAAAGACTCGGGCCGAAACCGTAAAATTACGCACTTTCGAGCAGGGGCGTAGCCAAGGGGGGCGGCAGGGACAGCCCCCCTGAGGGCCCGAAGGGCCCCCTGAGGATACAAGCCGAGAAGCGCGACTGCCTGCACTATGCTCTGAAGCCAAATTTAACATTTTATACCAGACAGGGCCCTCTTAAGCCCTCTTAAGAACTCTATTCTGTAACTGTAACACTGTATCCTGTATGCCATTCCTTTTTACCCATCAGGGCCCTTTTGGCGCTGTCGCAGGGGCCCTTTTCGGGCGCCGCCCCTCCCTGAGCGAAATCCTGGCTACGCCCCTGCTTTCGAGTCAGTCTAATTTTTTTCGGATATTTTCCATCCAGCGTCCTAAGACCGGAGCTGGAGATGATGCCCCCGTGCATATTGTTAGCTTACGGAGCTGTGAGTGTTCTGACAACTGAACATTTCCTCGCAATCAGCTTGCCACTGGCGTTGCAAGTTTTGAGCTCAATCTCCTCTGTCCAGAACCTAAGCTCTCAGATGGTCAACTATTGTTGAATTCCACGGATCAGAAAGATTCGGGGCATGGAGTCATACCTAATCCACGGATCTGAAGGATTCGGGGCATCAAGTCATCCCTTCTTACCCATGGAGCAGAAGAATTCTGGGCATCGAATCATACCTAATCCACGGCTCAGAAGAATTCGGGGCGACTGGGAGCTGGTGTACGACATATGAATTCGATAGCGTCTGGAAAGACCGACAAAAAGAATATAATCTGTTTGTTCCTCCTGGTATTCATTATCCAATAAAAGCAATAGAACCACTAAGGGCGGAAAAATCTTTGAGCGGGTTTGACGACACCTCAACTCCCAAGGTTATAACGGCGTTGCCAACTCCCATCCTGTTGGGAGGAATTTCGGCGAATCAGATAAGCTTATTCAGAGGCTTCGCCGGGACTTGAACCCGGGACCGGTGGATTAGAAAACATGAAAGATATACCCTTAAATTACGCATCTATCGAGGCGCACATTTTATAGTTGGATGGGGAAAAAGGGTCGTTGCTGCGGTAGGACCTGGGATGGTTGTATTTCTTCATCCAAAAAAGTATATAACTTCTGCCAGCTTGGTAAAGAAAACTTGTACGATTAACAGGGTTGAAAGTTAACAAGAGCCAGAATATAAAAAGTGTTTTGCAAGAATTCACCAGCCACCCCGGCGCCCTCTACCACTCTTAACAAGAATTCTCTAGCCACCCCGATGCCCTCTACCACTATTAACAAGAATTCACCAGCCACCCCGATGCCCTCTACCATTCTTAACAAGAATTCACCAGCCACCCCGATGCCCTCTACCACTATTAACAAGAATTCACCAGCCACCCCGATACCTTCCACCACGCTTAACAAGAATTCATTACCCACCCCGATGCTCTCTACTACTCTAACAAGAATTCACCAGTCGCCCCGACGCCCTCTACCACTCTTAACAAGAATTCTTAACTCAGGTCCCAAATTGGGACCTGAGTGCCCGTCAGTGAAGAAGAAGAAAGGTAGGATTTGACAATTTTTTAAACCAGGCTGATTTTCTAATCTTACCTTTCCACGTTTTCAGTGACGTACGTCTGGTACCGACGGATTAGAATTTATCACTTTTGACATTTTAAAATTTTCCAGAGTTTTGGGTGTAAGCTGGTTATTCAAAGAATTCTGAACCATGATGCCTAGAAAATAAAATACCTGCTTTCACACCAGTCTTGACTAGAGACCATGCCAATGTCATCATTTGCTTCACATTTACAACTGCCCTATGACTTTTAAATGTTTTTCTGGTCTATCACCGTCAGTTTAAAGGTTTTTGCCACTTTTGCCACTTTTTCCTGGATAAATACCGGTATTTACCAGTTTATGCCACTGTCTGGCATAAACCTAGTTTTTACCGGTATTTTGCCAGACCTGCATAAAAATGTCACTACACGTTGGTAATGCCATAGGCGGATTTAGGGGGCAAAGAGGGACAGTTGCCCTCCCCAGCCCCTCCTCGGCGCCCCCTAAAATAGTCACGGCGCTCCTCTGAGGGGCCGATGGCGCCCCCTGAAATTTGTCGCTTCCTACCCCCCTCGAAGCGAAAATCAGCGTCCCACGATAGGATTTGGCACCAAGCTGGTAGGATTTTTCGGCCAAAAGTGGTGCCCCCTTGGTCCGGATGGCACCCTCCTACCCTCGCAAGGTGCCCCCCGATTAGTGATCCTGGATCCACCTATGGGTAATGATCCTTTTTTAATCAAGAGCTTATAATGATAGAACATCAATTTTAATTTACTAGAAGGCTTATTATTGAGTGGTTAAAAAACTGTGTTTTGAATTCAGCTTTCTGTTAAGTCACGCTTTGGTCACGCATGAAAACACCACAATTTCTCTTTGCTGACGATTATTTTCAGTTACATCGCATAGACTTTTGAGGGTATTTGATGGCTCTGATGCTCAATAAAATTGGTTCAAATCACTACAAAGTAAAAAATCTGACCAAAAGCAATAAGCTGAGCAAAACTTGCGGTTTATATGGAAAAGCGTTTGATTTCGATCATATCGACAACCGGAACTAGTGCCATGTTCCATGGTACTATTTATTTATTAATTTTACATCTTTAGGACACTCCACAATGGACATGTGGGTATTCTTAGCCTGGCATCAATTTACGTATTACGTATACACATGCAGAAAATCGCCAGTTTTTATCCTCTGCGGTCTTTAGAAGGTAAAATCATCAAGTTGGTTTCCAGCGACCGAAAACAGATTATAACGATTTTAGTCTAGGACTAAAACTGTCATAACCTGTTTTCGGTCGCCGGATGCGAACCTGATGATTCCACCATTGAAAGACTTTAGAGGGCACATCCTCAATTATTCGCTATAATTTTAAAGCTGATCCTGATAGTACATTTTTGCCGGCTTAAGAAAACGTGATTTGTGTGGGAGTGCTATTTTCAATACATATCGTTATTAAAATGTTCTCACTATGCTGTTGGGAATAGCTAGAGCCGTATTTCTGTGACCAGAATGTCACAGAAACCTGAAAGGTAACGATTGTGTAGTTTTACTATCGATGGCTAGGTGCTAGCATTTGCGATTCTTGTTTGGAATCATGCCGTTAATTTTTTTAGCAAGATTCCGGTATGTAGTGACATGGAAAAAGTTCAGTGTTTCAGCACCCGTGAAATCGACGTGGCACGGTAAATGAAGGAAGTAGGCAAGGTTTCCCATCTTCAAATGCATTCTTAAAGGTTTCATATCCATTTGATATTTCTAAGAAGTCACTTTTAAGGGCTTCATCCTGTTGTTTAGGCCCACTGCACCACTATCCAATATTCCAAACTAGACCATGAAGCTTATGAACTATCAAATATGTCAAGCAAGACTATCGATTTAACACGCGCATTGACGGGGGCGGGTACCCGCCCCCCCCTCGGGTTTTTCGGAGACAGCAGAAAAACGGCGGCGCGCAGCGCCGCCGTGCTTGGTATACCTTTTCCCTCATCATTTTTGCAACTTCTGTGAAAATTTTAAGGATAGGTCATCTCAGGTCAGGTCACCAGTACAGGTCAAGTGACCCGACCTAAAAAAAGTTTAAGATAGCATAAGTCGGAGCAGGGTGAACTTATCCAATTGAAACTCATATCACATAATGGGCTCGCCGAGTTCTCTAAAATATGTTCCGGTATTTTTGATATCGATGACCTAAGGTCAGGTACGAAGCATGACCTCTCCATTGGTAATACATGGGAAATATGGTTTTTACTGAATAACTCAGTAACAGATGGTGATACAGCGTTTATTTTAGCTTCATTAGACTCGCCTTGGCTTTGCAGTTCTAATGATATGCATTTAATATAATTTGACCCTGACCTGACCTCAGGTCAGGTCAAATCTTTGATTTGACCTAGCAAGGTCAAATCATATATCATTCGATTCGGCTTGCTGCGAGGATTCATAGAGTTTAAGTAGTTTTGCTCTATCTTTACTTGTTCAGATGTAATGGCCGAAAAACTTAATTTACATGTTATCCCTATGACGGCATGTGACGGCATGTTTTTGACCTCTGGTGACCTTAAATGTGACCTGACAAAAAAATGGTTGAAATATTTTCGATGGAGAAGCGGATGGGCTACCCAACGCCGTTTACCGTTTTTTGCTACCTACCGTGGTTCCCGAGATCTTAGGGGGGGCGGGTACCCGCCCCCTCGTCAATCCGAGGGTGGCTCAGACCCCCGTCAATGCGCATGTTAATAGACACACTCATTTACTGTGCCTCATAGAGTAGGAATGAAGCTTCACGTATAACACAGTACCAAGTCACAGTCAATAACAAGAAGCAGTGCTGATCCTCCCTTCACAGCACCTCCAAGCCGCCGACGCCACCGGCACCGCCGGCCTAGATGCTCAGTGTAGATATCATGTGTCATACGGTGATCTTATCTCAGATCTCATCTCATACGGTGTAAATCTTTGAACTTCAACTACCAGTAGTTTTTGTTGTTCATTGCCGTCTTAATAAAGTTGCAATGCACCTTCTGGAATCTCTCGACAACCTTCAGCAGTTTTTTCTGAGATTGTGTTCCCGAGTAAGAATCTTGCTGCACTTCGTGATGGTACCGCAGCACCTCTGTGTTGTGTTGTTTTCCCCCTGGGTCCTCAAGGAGGACCATAGCCCAGAGGCTCCCTGAAGCGAAGGTAGCCCCTGGACAAGGCGGCCACCAGGCCGACGTCCCGCAGCTGTTCAGGTTCGATGTTGATGTTGCCTCCCAGGCGCAGGCGGGTGCCGGCGAGAGACGGGCATCGGAGGAGCACGTGCTCGGGCGTGTCCGCCTCCTCCCTGCAGACGGCGCAGAGCGCCGCCGGGCACCGCTTGTCGGGGCACTGCGCACAGCCCGGCGAGGGGTGCTTGCCGATCCGGTGCAGGTACTGGATGGATCTGCTCCAGTGACCAGCTTTCAGCTGGTGCACATCCAAGGCTGCGTTTCGGTCCTCGCCGGGTATGGGGGGCGGCAGTCGACCCCCCATGATTCTTCTGAAGAGGCCGTCCGGCCAGCCTTCCCTCCACTCCTCGCTGACCGCGCGTGCGACGGCCCTTGTCAGGGTTCTGGCGTGCACCAGGACGGAGCTCTGGGGCAGGCCAGAGGCCTCCCTGGCCAAGGCGTCCGCCCTCTCGTTGCCCGGCAGGCCGCAGTGGGCCGGGACCCACTGTAGGTGGACAGCCTGCGGGCGGTTCGCTAGTTCGGTGATGATTTCCCATATGGCCGCTCCCAGTGGTGACGTCTGGGCCGCGGCGCCGCCCGCGAGCATGGTGAGGGCGGCTTGGGAGTCCGTGCAGACTACGACCGCGGCCGTTGCCGGTTCACCATCCAGGCGTCTGAAATCGAGAAGCGCCGCTCGCAGCGCCACCAACTCCGCTCGGGTGCTGGAGCACAGCACACCAGCCGGTGCCCGCACTTCTCTGATCTGCCCGGATGGAAGGGGCGATGTGGGCGCCTCCACCGCCGAGCGACGTGCCCGCGGCGGCGGACCCATCACAGATCCAGGTGGCCCGGGTCGGTAGGTTTGCCAGGTGTCGTTCGGCAGTGGTCCGTCTGACTGGGTCAGGGGGCTGAGCGGTGGCCCCCAGTCCCACGTCCAAGTCGAATTGGACAGGACCCCGAGTCAGCCATGGTGGGGCGGTGACCGCCAACCGTTCCTCCACCGCGACGTCCGCTAGGCCGGCCTTGTTGAGGACTTCGAGTCCCAGCACTCGCCAGCCCGTAGTCGAGTCGAGGCGTCTTGGGGCTGTCGACTCGACCACTGCTCAGAGTGGGTCGTCCGCTGGGAACGACCTCGCTCGGCAAACCATACGGGCGGCCAGGACGCGGCGACGGGAGTGAGCCGGGGGTAGGCCCGCTTCTGCCATGAGTGGTGCCACAGGGGTCGACTGTGGGCACGAGGGGTCGACTGGGGTCGACTGTGAGGGTGATGCGGCGGGCATCCATGCACCGGCGGCGAACTCTAGGACGCCACGCATGTAGCCGTTTGCGACGGTCCTGAGCTGTCGTTCGCGTAACCCCCACGAGCGCGCGGTGAGCTGACGTAGCTGCGCGAGGCGAGGCTTGGTCTTCCTACGCAGGGCCTGACAGTGCTCCCCGAAGTGTAGAAGACGGTCGAAGGTCACGCCCAGTAGTTTTAGGTGTGGCGTTGGACACACAGACGTCCCCGCCACCTTGATGGAGAGGTCCCTTGCGTCCCTGGCCCACTGTGACAGCACCAGTGCTTGAGTCTTCTGGCCAGCACTGGTCACTTTCCATTGCGCCGCCCAGCGGGCGATGACGTCCGCAGCATGCTGCGCACGGGAGCGGGCGATCCCCACGGTGCTGCCCGCGCTGAGGGTGGCGGTATCGTCAGCGTAGAGGAAGGTGTCGGTACGCGGGACCTCCCGGAGGGACTCTATCAGGTCCGCAGACCAGAGCGTGTACAGGGTCGGCGCGAGCACCGAACCCTGTGGGAGGCCTGCCCGGAAGATGCGCTCGCGGCTGTGAACACCGTTGACCTCAGCGCACGCTCGACGGTCTCTGAGGAAGTGGTGTATCCAGAGCACCATACACCTCGGCAACTTCCTCAGGAGCTTGAGCTTGAGCATTCGGTGATCTATGGTGTCGTACGCTCTGGAGAAGTCGAAGGCCAAGAGGACGAACTTGTCTGCGGTCGCTCCTTCTGAAGGTCGGCCTCTTGGTTTTGCCCGGTTCCAGCCGTCTTGCACTCGCTGGACCAGTCGGGCCAGGTAATCCTCAGCGGAGCGACCCCGATGGAAACCCACCTGCTCGGCAGGGATCAGGTTATCTCGTTCGGTTAGGTGAGTCAGGCGTGCCGCTATCATTCGTTCTGCCAGTTTAGCGACATGGCTGGTCAGTGCGATAGGGCGGTAGCTGCTGACTACTTTCGGTTCCTTCCCGGCCTTGGGGATGGGGATGATCGTTGCCCTGCGCCATGCGGAGGGGACTTCGGCTGACGTCCAGGACCTGTTGATGGTGAGTAGGAGTACGCGCCGTGCTGAGGGTCCCAGGTGCTTGATGTGTTCGGAGCACAGCTGGTCCGGTCCTGGTGCCTTTCTCGGCTTCAAGTTTCGGAGCTGGTCCTCCAGTTCCTGCATAGTGAAGGGTTGGCATGGTCCGGTCTTTTCGCCGCCGCAGCGGCATGGTTGTGAACTCAAGAGTTCGAAGTTCCTGTTTCACAGGCCGGTCGAGCTTCTTGGAGCGGACATTCTTGCTGACTTCCGCGTAGGTACGGACGAAGGCCTCCGCTTTGGCCCGGTCCTCCGCGAGCATTTGCCCGCTGGTCCCGTTTATCGCCTGGCCGGGGCACGCGTCCTGTACCGCTCCCTCCATCTTGCGAAGGACCTTGGTCACTCGGCCTATTGAGGTTGGCTTGTTGAGTTCCGTGCTAACAAAGTCTCTGAAGGACCGCTGTCGTGCCGAGTTCTCTGCTACCGCCGCACGCTTCTTGGCTTCCTTCCATCGATTGAGGGCTCAAGGGACATCGGGTTGTTGGTGTAGGCGGCTCTGGCAGACCGGCGTTCAGTTATAGCCTCGACCAGATCAGGGTCGGCAGCCCAGGGCTTCTGGTCGGCCCGGGCGCCTCGTGGGATAGTCTGGGTGCTTGCAGAGCGTATAATTTCCCTCAGGCGGTACACCAGGGTCTCCACGGTTAATGAGTCCACTGGGAGGTTCACAGCCGCCTCTTCGCACAGCGCCGTAAAGGCGGGCCAGTCGGCTTTGTTGAGCGCCCACCGGGTCTTCCGGATATGTCGCGGGCGGCTACCGTCGACCACGGCGGAAACGACCTGGGGTAAGTGGTCACTGCCCAGGTCCTCGCCAATCGACCAGGTACAACGCCTCGCGAGCTCCCGGTGCGTGAGAGTCACGTCTGGCGCCGTGAGGCGAGACCTGCCCCGTAACCAGTGCACGTGGGGGCGCCGGAGTTTAGAACCCTCCAGTCATTGTTGTGAGCCCACTCTTCCACCAGTTGGCCCACCCCATCTGGTTCCAAACAATGAACATCCCAGGATGGGTGGTGGCCGTTGACATCACCGATGATAATAGTGTTCGCGTTCGAGGGGAAGTCTTCAGAGTTCCGGATGGGAGGACGATAGATGTTGTAGATGTCGATGTAGGACGCTCTGGGGTTAGTACCCCGCGGTTGGGTGAAGAGTCGGACCCCGCACCACTCGGTAGTGTTGTCACCCGGCTGGAGGGGAGAGATATCAATGGTGGTGAAAGACAAGCCGTCTCGGACGAAGATGATGACGTATCCACCCTTGACTGGACCGTCTCCCCTCCTGCCGCGCGCCCTTCTACGGGCCGTGGCGGCCTGGAAACCCGGGATGGAGAGGATCTTGTTGGCCGGGAGCTGAGCCTCTTGTATCGCCGCCACGTCCACCTTTGCTGCAGAGAGCCAGCGTGAGAGTTTCGGGATTTTCTTCCGGAGACCCTCCGCGTTCCATCCGCATATGAGGAGGCGGCTTCTGGCTTGGCGGTTGCGACGATACCTTCGGTTTTTGCTCTTCGGCTGCGGCCACCCGGGGCCACGCGCGCCCCGGCTCTGCCCCCGCCGTTGGCGCTCACAGCGGGGAGAGCATCTCTCGGTCAGGTGGTTGGCCACCTGACATTCCGCACAAACTCCTCCGTCCTTGTATTGCTGGTCCTCGCCCCACCGTTCGGAACCCCTCATCAGCCAATTGCGATCGACTTTGAAGATAGTGAAGAACACGAATGAGTTGGAGCCGCACAGGTCGGTCAGTTCTTGGGTCATTTTGGTCATGGAGGCGAGATCCATGGAGCTGGGTCTCTTGAGGGAGTACTTTTTTACCCAATATACCTTAAGTAAAGGTATCTTTGGTCAGTTCTATCTTGGAGGTGAGGTCCATGGAGCTGGACTTCTCGAGGGAGTGCTGCAGAGCGGGTTGTGGGCGAGGATGCTGGTTGGCTTGGCGGTGTACCAGTCGTGCCTGTCCAACACTTGCCCTGAGCGCCACTCCCTCGAGAAGTCCATATTTAAAGAGCTCACCTCCAAGACCGAACTAGACGACCTGTGCGATGCCAAGTCCTTTATGCTTTTTGCCATCCTGGGAGGCGACCACAAGTGACTGGCGAGGAATTCCGAACTCTAGGGCGAGAACCATCAGTACAAGGAAACTGAGGAGGTTTCGCGGAATGTAAAAGTGACCAACGACATACGAGAGATGCTGCTGCACCATCACAAAATACAGCCAAATTATTTCCAGGAAAGACGGTCTCAGAAGAAACAGAAGAAAAAACTGCTGCAGGGTATGGAGATGTTCTGGAAGGTATATGTCAGCTTCACCAAGAAGCCACTGACCAATTAAAACTACTGGTAGTTGAAGTTCAAAGTTTTGCACCGTATTCAACATTTAAGATCTAAACGGAGAATCTAGGCCGGCGGTGCTGGTGGCGTCGGTGGCTCGGAAGTATTGTGAAGGGAGAACCATCAATGTTTCTTGTGAATGACTGTGACTTGGTACTGTATTACACGTGAAGCTTCTTGTCGCATTCGTACTCAATAAAGCGCAATAAATGAGGCGTGTGTATAAAAGCACTAGTCCTTTTGATAGATATATTTGATAGTTTATAGCAGTGTCCTGAAATTCACAATTTTAAGTGGAAAACATATCTTTTTCAGATTTATTTAGGGCTCACCAGGGACTTGTTTTGGCCTCACTTGGCAGAGGAATCCCGGGCATGGAAACCGGTAGAATAGACATCTAAATTATGTCAGTGAATACCTAAACCATATAAGTATAATTCCCAACCACCATTGATGTAATATCTTGAAACCATAGTATATATATATATATATTGCACCCCATAAAACATACAAGCAGTACTAAAAATAAAAGACAGGCCACGCACTCATGGGCGCCCCCGGCGCGGAGCTCCTAAATTACGCCGGGGACGCCGCCGTAGAACGGGCAGTTAAAAAGGCACTATTATGATGGCGATCAAAACTACATACATCAACAGTCATATCTCATGCGCACGCCGATAGCTCCAGCACCGTTTGTATCCCGCTTGGTATGGTATGCCTGACTACGTCCTCTCGCCAATCTCAAACGCCAATACTGCTCCCATATGCACCAAGAACACACGCATGACGACACAAAACAAAAAAATCCTGGCCTGCCCCAAACTAAAACATAAAACCCACCGGAAAAGCACCAACGGCGGCATGGTAAAAGTGAGGTAACAAAGGTTTTCTGGAGATATAATAAACTTTGTCACGTCCCAGAAGTTTCTGGCCCTTCCAAATACAAAATATGGCGCATACTTTTGCCTAAGCCGGCTTGGGTTTGGCTGCTACCAAAATTTTAAGGGCGAAAGAAATACTTCACGCTGGTATTTGTTCAGTGAGGCCGATTGGATCGAGGCGCATTCCTTTTCGTCCACTTTTAATTTTTGGCAGTTATTCGCATTAGAATAGTATACAAGTCACATTTGAAAGGTTCAAAATGAAACGTAGATTCCTATCAAGACAATCAACAATGTGAAAGAAATCTTATAATTTCCAGGAGGCTGCCAAAGCAGTGTCCCAAAACCTGGGGTGCTGGCTGCAGAACGACACCCAGTCAAGCAGAATTTTCCACTCACTTGTATATTTGTTTGCTGAATTTTCCACTCACTTCCAACAATATTTATTACTATTGAATTTTACTCAACAATAATTACTACAAAGGCCAGTTCTATTGCCTCCTCTACCAACGTCCAACGGGAAAAGAGAGCAGCAGAATCCACTAGAAGATAACCAAATTAACTCGGCTCTTATGGGCTTCTTTCGCTTTTCTGAAAGAAAATCTGGCGATTTCTATTTTTCTGGCCAATTATACCTGGCATCCTTATCTCAACCAATTTCAGTGGAACAACTGAATCGAAATTCTGGCGCGGGCAAGACGCTCAGTGCCCCCTGCCCCATCTGAGAAAGTTCCAATGGGCAGGGTTGGCACTGCCCACTACCCACTGCCCGGGTTTTTGGGTTTTTAGTGGGTTTTTTAGTGGATAAAACCCACCTGGGTTTTTTTCATAAATCATTTTCTCGATGCCCCTGAGTAAAAATATTGTCTTTTTGCTATTCACATCACTTTTAAAGCTACTAAGCCTTGGTATGGGTAGAATATGCCAAAGTTTAGTAGAATTAGTACCATATGCCACCTCATACAACCCACAGGAAAACTGCATTAAAAGTGCATTTGGAAATCCTTGCCGTCTTACCAGCAAAATCATTCCCAAGAATCCACATGTCGTATAAATTGCACATTGTGCAACACAAATTTCTATTATTTTTTGCAACAGGTAAAAGTCACTGGATAAGTCCCTGAATGTGACGTTAGTTTTTTGTCTGTATGATTCGGTTTTTTCCAGAATTCAATCTATATATTATATATCTTAACAAATTTATAAACATTTCTGCAGGTTCAAAATATGCCAAAGTAACAGTGCAGTCTCAGATTGTGACTCTGACTGACTTTGGCCTGAGACACACGAATAGTTTCATTGCCCAGCTCATGGAGCCTCTAAGGGTTATCGTGGTGGAGTCATGTACTGTACTCCAGGCGCGCAGCCAAGGTGGGGCGACCGCCTCTCCCCTTGGCTGAACTTAAGCTCTGTAAAGAGCTTCCCGCGCGGCCTCCTGTCGTTTTCTGATTTATGTTCCCCAAGTTGATTATAAGAAGACGGACACCATCACAATGTTTGTCTCGGAGACTCTCAATAGCAAGTCTCAGGGGCCCAAGCGCTGGTCTGACAGGGCCCACCAAAATTTTGAATTGGGGGCCCCCATATTCAGCTATCGGGATACCAGAGTTTATCTCTGGGCCCCCAGACTTTGTCTCTGAAGCAGCCCCAAAAGTTTTCCCGGGGTTTCCAGAGTTGGCCTGGAGGACCCTCAAGAGCTTGTCACGGGGGGGGCGCCCAGACCTGGTCTCTGAGGGCCACCAGAGTTGGTCTCGGTGGGCCCAAGAGTCTGACTTGGGGATCCGAAAAGTTTTCTTGGGGAGCCCAGGGTTGCTCTCGGATGGCCTTTAAGAATTCGTCTCGGTGGCCTCCGAGTTGGTCTCCAAGGCCTTCGAGGGTTTGTCGCGTCGGCCCATCGAGTTGGTCTCGAACCTGGCTGAAAGTTGGTTTCGGGGGTCCCTAGATTCGGTCCTTAGGGTCCCCCGAGGTGGTTTCGGGAGACCCCAAGAATTGTTCTTGGGGCCCCCAGTGTTGATCTCGAGAACCTTGAAGAGTTTGTCTTGGTTCGTGGGGCCCCAGAGCTGGTCTCTGGGATCCCTGGACTCGTTTTCGGACGACTCAAAAGTTTTTTCTGGCGGGAGGGAAGGTTTTGTCTCAAGCTGCCGGCCAATTTTTATCAGTCTGCCCAAAGAATTCGTGTTGGGGGCACCTCAGATATGGTCCCCGGGTCACAAAATAATAAAAAGGATACCGCGCTTTATTCAGCTAGATAAGCAAAAACAAGCAAGGGAGGTAAAAACAGCCAATAAAAGTCACGTGAACCACACCGATTCACTCCACAATCACATCAGCCACCGCTGACATTCTTTTTATTTCATTAGCGATCTTTGCACTTGGGGCCCTGTGCAGTGCCCCGAGTCTATATTCACGCCCCTTCCCCTGAGCAAATAATGGATACACCCCTGCTCTGCTCTGAGAATTATGATCTGGCCCTTATTGATGTACCAGACTAAGATTTCCAGCGCTAGCATTTGTCCCTGAGTAATATGAGCTGATTTAGAAAAGTGAAAGTAAATTCATGTGGGGCGCAGTGGTGCGGTACTTGTCGCACTTGCTTTCTACGGGGTCGTCCGGTTTTATTTCCGGTGGATTTCTTGAGTACGGAGAACCCGGCTCCTAAGAGAAAACAGTAATAAGAGTCGACAACGCCGTATAACCATAGCAGTGGATGAGTTGATAAACCCCAAAAATTGTTATTCTGGTCAAAAGTCGGTTCACTTTTCTTATCCATCGGTGCCCATCAAACTATGAAGGGTTCTGCACACAGCCGTCAATCGGGTACTTCAGAACAGCTTGGGGAATAGGAGTTTCTTCTCCCCGCCGCCACGTGAGGCAAAGACTGATCAGGAACGATGATATTGAAAGCATCACAGTCTTAATGCGTGCTCAAACAATGGCATTAATCTAGAAAGGGTGTGACGAGAATGCTATAAAACAAAATAAAAAACCCGGAAAAACCCACAAAAACCCGCAAAAACCCGGACCCGCGGGCTTTTTATAAAAAACCCGGGTTTTTTCCAACCCTGCCAATGGGTGAACACCGCCACTAAATTCCACCACTCACAAAATTGGTGAGTGGAAAATTAGACACCCTAGCCTTGTGTTGCCAAAAAAATGAGCTGACCGCTTTGATATATTTCTGGTTGTTGCTGTTGTTTGGGGTTTTAGGGCGCTTCAACTGCATGGTCATTTCGCGCCCCACTGTGGTTATGTTACAAACGAATGTCAGTATAGGGAGTTCGAAAGCATAGAAACATTACTGTGTCAACAGAACATTTGACCCCGACATAATACTCATTCTATGAAATACTTTACGTCTCCCAGCTTCTACCGTCAAACATCTCCGAGACGCACCAAGCTGTGCGAGCGTTCCACTCCGGCGGTGGTCTATCCATTCTCTCCGGATACCCAAGACCCTTTGGCGGAGAGCGGCGCAAGAATGTTGTGTCTTTATCCATGTATGCTTCCCGGACTCTTGGCCCGGGATGCCTCCCATCACTAGCGGGAGTGGGTCGCGGCCCATCCATGCCAAACATGCTGCACGTTTCCGATGCTCTCGGTGGAACCAGAGTGAAGCCTTGGCTGAAGAAGCTCTTTTTGGACCCTCGGCACCCAAATTCTTTTTCCCTTCGAGTCCCGGAATGCAAAGTCTGTGTTCTCTTTGCTCGTGTGTTGAGGGGATTTTTCCTCATATCGTAAGTTTGGGGAGGAGAGCCTGCGTTTCCCATCGCGCGTCTTTGAGCCTGGGTATTCCCTGTTGGTTGTTTTCGCGGGCGGTGTGGGTGGAGGCGGAGGTGGTGGAGGGTATGGCGGCGGCATTAGCCCTGCATCACCGTGACCCGCAGGTGAGATGTCTCCAACCTGTTCTTTGCTCACGCCACGACCCTTTGGAGGTGCGGATGAGGACCGCTCGGAGCCAAGCCTTTTGGTTGTATTGTTTGAGAGTGTTCTGGCTTTTGATTCTTTGGACGTCTGTTGTGCTGGGATTGTTACGGTTGTACGGGTGGGTAATGCACTTCCTGGTTTTTTGGGTGGGGGTCCTGAGGCCTGTGTCACAGCAGAGGGCATATCTGTACTCAGAGAGCCGGTAACATCTGCTCGGTTGACCCGCGCACGCTTCGCTGCAGGAGGTTCCTGGGACCGTTCTGTGGCTTTTTCTGTCTGAGCTTCTGAATGTTGCCTATCGTGAACACCCGTCTGCACCCCTTTCTCAGTGGTGTCTCTACTCCGACCGTCAGGCTGCAGTGCTGGTACCATCGCGACCGAGGCCTCCGTTGGCTCTGTCTGGACACCCTTTTCAGAAGTGACAGGTTGGTTGTCAGGCTGTTGCACCTGACCACCGAGCAGACTCATAAACTCGCGCACGGACAGGTGCATGATGTCCCGCATGGGTGAATCCATGCTCGCAGGGGACTTAACACGCTGCGTCTTTCCCACCAGCGCATCGCGATAAGGAGAGGAACGAGCAGTAGTCCTCTGTTCTGTCGTCGGTGCGAACGATCTAGATGTTTTAGCCTGGCTGTTTTGTGGTACGACAGTTTTTGCGGGATTAGTCCCCAAGACCTTGGCCTTTAACCTCTCTCTCTCGGAGAGAACCTTAGGGCATGTACGTGACCACGCTTCATGGTCTCCACTGCATACCGCGCATTTCGAAACGTCAGTCTCGCAAGCAGCTGACCCCTGGCCCACCGTCGAACACTTCCCACATTGTTCCTGCCCTTTACATGACTTCGCTACGTGACCGTATTTTTGGCAGCGGTAACATCGTGTGGGGTCCGGCACGTACTTGCGAACACGTACGGAGAGCCAACCAACCCGGATATTCCTAGGGAGCTCATTGCTGTCGAAAGTAACGACGAAGGTATTCGTCGGCACGAGTTCGCCATCCAGTCTCCTGCTCATTCTCCTTACTTTGGTTACGCCCTGCTCCTCCAGACCGATCAGAACATCTTCTTCCGTTGAATCAGCTAACTCCCGACAAGTAACAACGCCTACAGCGCTGTTCTTTGTCGGATGGGGAGCAACAGACACTGGTACACACATCACAGACTTACCCTCGCCTAAAAAGGAGAGGCTTTTGGTAGACAGGAGATCACGCGTTTCTACCTCCGAAGACATGGTCACTTCCAATTTCGTGCTCGAGTGCCGATAGACGTGGGCTGTGGTTCCAAATTTTGATAGGGCCTGAGCAACCTGAAAGGGGTTAAGCTTGTCACCCTCATCCAGTGTGAGAACCAGAACTCTGGGAGTGACTTTGTCTCCCGCAGGAGAAGAAGAACCAGTCTGGTCGGGTCTAGTTAACGCGGGGGGTCTGTCATCTGTGGAGTCCATCACGGCAGCGGTAGCAGAACATCCGCTCGGGGTTGTCCGGTTCGAAGCAGAGATCTGAGTCCGTAAGGTCTGTCCAGTAGAAGTTAATGATTGAGAGAACGCCATGAGAAAAGTATTTACCTTCGGCCCCCCGGGTTGCCAGCTGTCAATAGCTGGGCCCGGGGGCTGGTACAGTGCCTACGGGGGCAGGTGCGCCCGTCTCAGAGGGGCGAGAGATACTCACACAACCCCTCCGATCAGAACGCACCCACCCCCTTGACGCCATCAGCCCAGTGGGCCGGCAGGGCCATGAGTCGGGAGGAAGCAAAAAGCGGCAGCCCTCACGCAGCGGGGACTGCGGTCCACCAGGCGCGCGCAACAGGCCGGAGTCTCGCAAATCGACGGTTTCCAAGACCCCGGCCCACGTCGCGCCCGGCGAGAACTATCACAGCCCCCACCGCGAAGGGCGCCGCGCCGCACGCCCGAAACATAATCCCCCAGCCCAGCTGGACCGAGCGACAGTGCCCGTAAACACTGCCGCGTCGCTCGGCCGCCCGCGGCAGCCTACGGACGGCTTACCCCCGGTTAGATCGAGATATCTGGGCCAAAGGGGCGTGTTGGAGCCCTCGGGACTGACCCGCCCGAGGGGGACCTCAACCCCCCAGGATCCCGTCAACCTCGTCGCCGGGGCTCGAGATAGGCCTCGAGTGGGCGCCTTACACCCATAAAATGCCGAAGAAGGCAAATAACTGTGGAACCAATAACTTAAGTGTAAAAAGAGGACAGGAACTAAAAATAATCAACAAAATAAGAAAACAAAAAACAAACAGGAGCCACATATTGGGAGGTGCAGGACAGAACTGACCCGATCCAATACGGTTACCGACCAGGTAACAAAGGGCCCGTAAGGCAGCCATCAGCATCGCCGCGGACCTCATCACCAGAGCCACCGACGACAGACGCCGACTCTAACCGACCGAAGTCGGAAGAGGCGGCGGCCGTCGGAGGGCTAGAAAAAGATGTATCCCCGGCGATGCGATTAAGTGCCTCCCAAGGCTGACTGGGGCCCCGGGCGCGTCACACCCCGTTGCTCCAATCTTTACTTGCCGGACGAATCCGGCAAGTGAAGATCGGTCCCCTGAGGGGTGATTGGAAAGCGGTTTATCTGTGCACATGATTTCTAGGCTTGCGTCCTTGAAAAGTTGTTTTTGTATTTCTGGTACCGAGAATAGTGAAAAACCATTTTTGGTCATCTTGTTGTTAAAAGCAATTATCTTGAAATTTGTATGCTAAGCAGCATATTTTTTTCACATTGTAGGGTAGAAAATTGACCATTTATTGCGAAGATAATAATTTTTATCCATATCAGCCCTTCATTGCTGCGTCCACGGCCTGTGACACCCAAATCCACTCACGACACCCTACGACACCCTAGGCATAAATACGCAGATATTAAAGTTGAACTGAAAGTGTCCGGTACTTGAACACATTGAAACTCGACATTTTCATTAAATTATTTTTTTTGGGCAACAAGAATGCATCCAGTTACCCTTCAAATATCGGCATTTTTTGTATGGCTAGTCTACGGCGTGGACTTACCAAAACGCCGTCTTTACATCTAGTAAATAAAAGCGGCATCTTTAGGCTTTTTGAAAGGCCGGTTTCTTATTCGTTATTGACAAAACTTTGTTAGTCTTCCTCTTGGTGTGCTTTTAGTTGTATAATTTTCTAGTCTTTAAGGATTTAGAAAATTAATTTTGAACAATTTTTGAAATGCAAATTATGTAGCTCATGCGACCGGCAAGCGGCAAGCGATCAGAAATTTAAAGTAGTAGTCGCCCTGACGCTGTCG
Organism: Lepas anatifera; assembly: GCA_034440635.1. Lineage (NCBI taxonomy): Eukaryota > Metazoa > Arthropoda > Thecostraca > Lepadidae > Lepas > Lepas anatifera. Next base: position 167,854 of record JAOTON010000509.1, read on the forward strand.
CAACCCGCCGCGCCTGGCTGATTGTAGACGAAAGGAAGAAACAACAGAAAAAAGGCTGCAGCTTCGATTAGATTGATAGAAAGCAGCATATTCATATGAAGGTGAGTAGATATGTGAAGAGGAGCACGGGAATTGACAGGTAAAGAAAAGGAACTTTTAGCAAGAGTCTGGAAGAGTTTATTGCCATGATAGAAAGTTTGTAGTTTCGTCTGGGTTAGTTAAGTGTAAACCAAGGCTCTACTGGGCCCTAGCACAGGTGTATGCGAGGTGCAGTGATTGAGGTCAGGAGTGGCCTCCAAAATTCCGATAACTATAGGTATATGTATAGGAGGGGCGTTGTCCCGGACAGAAAAACTATACAGTGTATGGTTAGATAATTAATTTTGGCACTAGGTATTGCATGAAAAATCCCTTTTCATTTTTCACCACATGCCGGTCTCGGAGACCCCTTCTGCAGAGTTGGTCTAAGGGGGCCCCGATATTTCGTCTCAGGGGCCCTTTAGAGCTGGTCGTGTGGGAGAGGAGAGGAGGGGCACAAGAGTTGGTCTAGGGAAGCCCCCCAAGAGTTGATCTTCATCCCACAAATGTTAGTCTTTGTGGCTCCCAGAGTTCTTTCCCCCGAAGGTTGGTCTGAGAGGCCCCCAAAAAGTTTTTTATTTGTGGCGATTCACCAATTCCTTAAAAAAATTGGAGACTGCATCAGGGGGGTTTCAGTTGGTAAAGATTTACCTGCTTAACCCAAATTTTTCATATGGTAATGGTCAAGCAATGCTGCTTGGGGACGATTTAAAAATATTTACTTTGAGAAAACTAAAGGAAATATCCATCCCTCAGTTTAAACAAGGACTCTGAGAGCTCACCACCTGAGTACCTAAATTGGAAAATTTTTACTCCGCCATACATTTTGAGGTGAATTTTCCACTCACTCGCCATACATTCCGAGCTGAATTTTCCACTCGACACCCTAGCGCAAAACCTATTTTGGGTCACTGTGGCAAAGTCAACCCTGATTTTTCATTTTGGACTATGTTTTAGTGTTAGTGACATTGATGAATGAATTAGGATATATATTATTTTTCTGAAAAAAGTTGGAAAAGAGTACAATTTTTCTTCAAGAAAAATTGATCAGTAATTTCTGGGTATTTTTACTATGCGGTTTAAGAGCTTCTTTGAAATTTTTAAACGCGTAGAACAACATCGTGATTTCGGTAAAAATATCCACTTTAAGTGAGGCCGATTCCCACTTTCAATATACTTCGTAAAATACAGTTTTATTTTTATTTTTGTTAGTTTTTTTCAAGTTGAAACATGGTTTAGCAACATTTCTAGCGTTCGATTGCCCCCAACCGTGCGTTTATTAATGAGAAATGGGATTCCAAAGACATCCAAGTACCGAATTGTCCTCGGTGAAAGGGCCTCGGTTGGATTTCGTTCATTCGGAACAATGACGTCATTTTGACGTATTTGGGAGGCCGAAATGATCTCGGATGTCATGAATGGGTGCGCAAGTGCAGGCAGTGAGTTTTTAGTTAGTTCGGTAACCTTGGCGAGCCCTGTCTTGAGGCGGGAATGTCACCAACATAATATTTTGGGGTCAGTACAGTGTCTCTATTGCTTTCGGTCAGTATAGTGGAGCAAATAACTGCAAAACAACATAAGAATCGTTCACTTCTGGATACAAGCACCAAAATTGGCACACATATTCTTAAGACATTGGTCCTTTCAAAAAACCCGTTAGCCAGCTGATATTTCAAGATGGCGGCCATTTTTCAAGATGGCCGCCACTGAATGCTCATTAACACTGCCTTTGACAATAAATTCACATATTTGGGTGGTTTGAAATTAGTTTATGTTTAGTCCTACATTTTCCACAAAGCAGAATTCGAATTTCATATTATAAACTCAGTGGCAATTATAAGAGAGGGAGATTGCACCACTCTACCTCCTAGCCGAACTTTCCCATGTATAAGTAGCTAAAGGAGACATTAGCGTTCCATGTCAATGAACATGGTTTGGACCGTTATTTGAAAACTCTAATGCTCTTTTCCAATATATATCCAGTCTTATTCTGATTCTGGCAACTTGCAAAAATGTTAGCGAAGAAACAGTTACCATGGTTACGTGCTCGCAATGTTAAAAGGCGTCATGATGCGACCAATGACGTCACGCACGACTCGTAAAAATATGTATTTAAAAGCTGGGTAGCTTCAAACCAAATACGCATTACATATTAAGCAAATAAATGAAAACACTGTAAGATGAAATATATTTCCAGTATCACAAATTTAACATGAATTATAAAATCAAGAGTTACATATTTCAGGCCTTGGTAATGACCTTATCAAAACATAGGTACCTGTGTATATAATCCAGGTATTGCATATCCCAAGCACATTGGTAGGAGCATGGAATAGATACATGGGTACCATATATATATATATATATATATATATATATATATATATATATATATATATAATATAATATAAATACCTCTTATAAATATATAACTCTTTATTAGAGGATTTCAATTCATTAGGCGGGAAAGGAGGGTTTGACCTTGAAAAAACCTTGACCTGTGACCAGAGACGCAGCCAGAACTTTGGTATGGGGGGCACACCACCTTTGAGGGGCACCCCGGGAGCAAATGGAGCACTTTCTAACGAAGCCTAGAAACGTACTGTCTTAGTTTATATCAACTTTTAGGTACCTTTGGTTCAAGAAAAATGCTAATCAAGCATTGGCAGGGAAGGAAAACTCAAATAAAACCGGAAAAAAGAAGCATCACCGAAATCTCCTGAAGTAGCCAAATCACGACTGTTTTAGATATATTTAAGGACCAATCATCCAACTCATCCAAGTACTGGTGGTTTGGATGGGGATTGTGTGACAGGGCTGAAAATTATGAACCATTTCATTTAAAATCATTTAAAATGATCAGAAGAAATCCTGGCTTAGGGTCCTGTCAGGGTTGGCAAAATACCGGTAAAAACTATGTTTATGCCAGCCAGTGGCATAAATTGGTAAATAAAGGTATTTACCAGGAAAAAGTGGCAAAAACTGGCAAAAAGTGGCAAAAACCTTTAAACTGACAATGATAGACCAGAAAGACATTCAAAGGCCAAAGAGCAGTTGTAAATGTGAAGCAATTGATGGCATTGGCATGGTTTCTGGTCAAGACTGGTGTGTAAGCAGGTATTTTATTTTCTAGGCATCATGGTTCAGAATGCTATGAACAACCAGCTTACACCAAAACTCTGGAAAATATCAAAATGTCAGAAGTAATAAATTATAATCCGTAGGTACCAGACGTACATCACTGAAAACGTGGAAAGGTGAGATTAGAAAATCAGCCTGGTTTCAAACATTGCCAAATCCTACCTTTATTCGTCTTCAGTGACGGGCACTCAGGTTCCAATGTCTGAATATGCATCCGCTTTGGGCAGAAGCACACTCGACCACCTTATCGCACTCGACGCAGCCGTTAGGGAAGGTTTTATAAACAAACAGCACACAATCGCAGTGTTTTTGACGTAGAGCGCGCTTATGACTTGACTTGGAGGCATGGCATCCTAAAAAAGCTTTTTGACATGGGAGTGCGAGGTCGCCTTGGTTGGTTTCTGTTCAATTTCCTGAGGGACAGGCGTTTCAGATTTCGAATTGGAAATTCTTTGTCCGAGGAGCACACACAGGAGAACGGCACGGCACAGGGTAGCGTTTTATCTGTGGCCCTGTTCGCCGTCATGATTAATGACATAGGCGATACCTTACCGCCCAATGTCTCCCGTGCCATGTTCGTAGATGACTTTACCATATGGGTAATAACGTCTTCGACCACCACAGCCCAAAGGCAACTGCAGCTTTGCCTCGACAGACTGCAGCGGTGGAGTGAAATAAATGGTCTACGCTTTTCAACCTCTAAAACCAAATGCATGCATTTTTGCACCCGACGGAGAGTATGTGAACATCCTATTCTGAACATCGCGGGCCATGAGATAGAAGTAGTGGACCAGACACGCTTCCTAGGATTAATACTTGACCGCAGACTAACATACGCCGCTCACTTTAGAAAGCTTAGAGAGAGCTGTTTTAGTTGCCTTAATATTCTTAAGGTCTTAACCCGCATGACATACGGATCGGATAGAAAAACACTCTTAACATTGTACAGATCCTTAATAAGATCAAAACTAGAATATGGAAGTGTGGTATATGACTCTGCGACAGAAACATCCAAAAGAATGTTGGACACTGTCCAAAACCAGGCCCTTCGAATTATAACCGGTGCTTTTCGTACCTCACCTGTTTCAAGCCTGCACGTGGATATACACGAGATGCCACTTGCTTTGCGACGGAGATATGTTGCCATGCGATATGCGTTGAAGCTTAAACAGGACTCCGACCATCCTACATATGACACTTTTTTTGACAATAGTAGACTGAGGCGAATCGACAATGGTTCTCGCACATCTGCTCGACACCCTGGAATTAGAATCCGTGCATGGCTAAACGAGGCTGACATCAATCATGAAAGTGTCGAAACCGCGCAGCTGCCAGCTGCCGAGCCGTGGCGGACGTCCAAGGTCGAGGTTGATACACGGCTACTAGAGCTGACTAAGGGCCTGATGCCGGAAGCCGTGCGTCAAACCTTTCTGGAATACTGCTCGTCCAGGTTTCCAAATCATGCAGCCTTCTATACGGATGGATCGAAGTGTGTTATTGGTGCGGGATGCGCGTTTGTAGGTAGCAATATTCAGCGACGATATTCACTCCCACGGGCTGCCTCAGTGTTCACAGCGGAATTATACGCCATCTTTCGGTGCTTGGATCAGGTTCTGCGGTCGAGAACCAACCGATTTGTAATTTTCAGTGATTCTCTTTCGTCATTACAATCACTCCAATCACTTACGTACAACGCATCAAACTCATATCTTTTACCTCTCATCAGACACAAGATACACCAGGCTGTGAGTCGAGGGAAGTCCGTGACTCTTGCGTGGGTACCTAGTCACAGTGGCATCAAGGGAAACGAACTGGCCGATGGGGCAGCTAAAGAAGCAGCGAGCAGCGAGCCTTCCCGTGGAATCCGTGTTCCGTACTTTGATATGTTCCCGTGTGTTAGAGCTACCTCTCCGGAATCTGGCAGCAACGATGGGACGCGGACCCCAAGGGTGGCAAGCTGAGGGAGCTGAAGCCCCGGATAGGACCGTGGTCATCTGCCAATGCAGGCAACAGAAGGGACGAGGTTGTTATCTCTAGACTAAGAATAGGGCACACGTACTCCACGCACTCTTATCTCTTGACTGGCGACCGCCCGCCGGAATGTCCGCGATGCGGCGATAGGCTGACGGTGAAGCACGTACTGGTGGAGTGCCGTGACTTTGAGCTGGAGAGGAGGCGCTATTTGCCCGGCTCACCGTCGCTAGAGTCGCTTCTGGGGGAATCCCCCTCTGTTAATTGTTCACATATAGAAATGTATCTGAGAGCAGTAAATTTTAAGGTGATATACTCTCCTACGTAGCTGGGTGTCTGTACAGTTTTATGAAGTAACCTCATTGATGTAGCTGTCTATTCAAGTGACCAAGAGGAGTTTTTTCTCCCTTTTATCTACTGATTAGCCAGACGTTGGTGGATGGATCACATGTTTAACATGTTTTAGGAGGACTACGTTGTTGTGTGTGTTTTTCCCTGCTTGAGCCTCCCGGATTGTTTGTTCGCGATGTTATGGGCGCCATGTGACCTTGGCTGTCGGCGCGCCCGAAAACCCCAATGATGATGATGATGATGATATATTTTTGTCCACTATTTTGAATGGAAGCTGATTATTCCTCGCATTTTTAAGTAAGCAGTTCGTCGATTTTGCTGACTGAGCAAACAGAACAGTGGCATTTCTGAATGGCACACTTTGAACCCTCCTCAGGTAGTAGGTGTTCAGAGACTGATAATTTAATGACATTTGATATTCAAGCAAAGCGTTTGACTTTCTCTGCTGTAAAATTCCACTCTAAAGAAGTTCAAAGTTCTTTAATTGCTTGCTTAACGCGGCATGTCTATTGTTTTCGAGCTCTTAGGCTGTTGATTATGCGAATCTGATGATATGGGAAATATTTCAATATCATTGGCAATTCTCTGGTCAGGATTCCTCGCTAACCATACTGGACTGGGAAAAATTGGTTGACCCTCTACCAACAACCAAGTTTTTATGTGCCTATCATATTTTATATTCTAACATGGGGACTGTTAAATCAAAATACAGGCAACAGAGGCGATATGGGCCCATGAAATCATTTCCTAATTATTCGCTGGGTTAAGTTACGGCAATGTGAGAAATTTCACTGTACTTCTCTCACCCTAGTGGGGAGAGGGTGTTTGACCACTTCTCGGGTTTTTCCAACGGTGCCGGAAAACAGCGGCGCAAGGCGCCGCCGTACTGGGCATCACTTATCTTTGACCAAATACGCAACTTTCCTGAAAATGATTATTTGGGGTCATCTCAGGTCAGGTCACCAGGCCAGGTCAAGTGACCTCACCTCATAAAATGTTTAAAAATTGCATAAGTCAGGATCTAGCGATCTAAAACTTATCACATAATAGACCCACTGGGGGCTAGACAATATATTCCGGGATTTTTTATATCGCAGATCTAAGGTCAAAAACGTGTCATGCATATCCATTCGAAATGCATGTAGAAAATACAAGTTGGTCGAAAAATGGCTCTATTTTTGAAGATACCTACGCCTTTAAATGACTTCTTTTATTGAAATGGGAGTATCACTCGGTTTGTTGTAATAAGAGGAATTGAACGACGCTTGAATATTGGCTCCAAGTTAACCCAATCAGGCGCTAGATTAAAAAAGCATGATCAAAAATTTCACTCCCTTGACTCGTCATGACCTCAGCATTAACCTGAGGGAAAAAATGTTAATGACATATTATCCTCAGAATTTTTCGTGAGCTATTCAGTGCTTTCGCGTGTTTTTTTGCTTCGAGGAGCCGAGTTCTAAAGCGTGTTCAACACGCGCATTGCCAGGGCAGGTACCCGCCGCCATGAGTTTTTCGGAGATAGAATAAAAATGGCGGCGTGCAGCGCCGCCATACTTGGTATACCTTGTGCCTGATAATTTTTACAACTTTATTCAAAAATTTAAAGCTAGGTCATCTCAGCTCAGGTCACCAGTGCAGGTCAGGTGACCTCACCTCAAAAAAGTTTAGGATAGCATAAGTCAGAACTCGGAACAATGTAAACTTATCGGATTGAAACTCGTATCACATAATGACCCCAACATATTCTTTAAAAAAATATTCCGGTATTTTCGATTTCAATGACCTATAGTCGAGTACGAGCCATGACCTCTCCATTGGAAATGCACAGGAAAATGGTTTAAACAGAATAACTCAGTAATAAATGGTGACAAGAGCTTTTATTATCACGCCGTTAGGTTTGTCTCATCCTTGCAGCTCTAATGATATGCATTTAACCTAATTTGGCCTTGACCTGAAGTATGCCGAGGGTACAATTCATATTAGGAAATATAGTCGGCGAGTGGAATATTCAAGTAATATTTTGAGAGTCAATTAAAACCCTATTACATCCCTCACTTATTTACAGTATAGAAATGAATTTTCCACGAAAATTTTTAGTTCCATACTTTTGATGAGCTCATAAACACCAGGGCTATTGAATTCGGCTGAAAAGGCACCACTTGAAAAGTGAGTGGGAAAATAAGAAAAATAATAACACACAGAATCGAGTGAAAAATCCCACTTGCTCAGTTGCGGCTGCCCACCCAGTGCCCTGGGATTTGGAAGTCGGCGAAGGTGGATCTGAGGCACAATGGGGCGAGTATTAATAACTAGTGTGGGCAATTGAAGCTCCTAACTGCGAATGGAACGCTTAGAAATCATATCACAAGATTCGATACGATACGATACGATAAGTTTGTCGAAATTTGAAGGCTTACAAGAGCCTGTTGGATTCGGTCATCAACGAGCTCCTGTCAGAATGTCACAGCTCAGTCTTGCGGAGGTACATAGTACCTCTGATTTGCCCAATAGGCGTCTAATTTGGCTTTGAACTGTGAGGGAGTGGTGGCGTTGACGACATGGTAAGACAGAGCATTCCAATCATTAACAACCCTAACACCAAAGGAAAAGCGACGAACTCTTGAGACAGCATTTGGTTTCATCAGCTTCAGGGCGTGACCGCGCGTACGTCCTCGACTGTCGAGCTCCAGGAACTGTGATGGATCTTGGTCCATGTCGCCATGAAGAAGTCGAAAAACCTTGGTCATGTCACCACGACGTCTCCGAAAGTAGAGAGAAAGCAAGCCAAGCTCAATGAAAGATTCAATGGAAATGTGTATCTTCCGTAGCGTCTTCCTACAAATTGTCGTGTTGCAGGTATTATTTTACATGAGTTTAAAAGGGGTGTTAAAAATGACCGTTATCTGCCAAGTTATTTAGCTGAGGATGACTTGACGTCGAAAGCTTCTATTATTGTGTCTACTTTTTCAATATTAATTTAGGTCTAAAATAAAAAATATAGCTTGGCAAGTAATGGTCATTTTTAACACAACTTTTAAACTCAATAATAATGCTGCTGCCAACATTACTACGCCTACTTACTTTTTATAATAGATCCTTCGCAGGAAAAAAATTATATGCAACTTGAAAATGAGTGTTGATATCATGAGCGTTGCCACCCGCAAAAAATGAGGGGGCCAGCCAAGTTTCAACCTCATGCGAACAAGAAATTTACCACATTAGGATAAAAAGCTTTTCGAATCTGGGCTCCTCGTTGCGTTCCGCGCCGGCTGGTTATAAAAACATCCCATATTCTCCTATTTTGACAGAGATTAGGAATTTTTACCAAAAAAGGGTCCGATGCCGGGTGGAATAAGAGGAAATGTACTTTCAACCTGGTTTCCTTAGCCAAAGCTCAGTATCCCTAGATCCGCGCCCGTTGTTTAATGTATGCATAACTTGATACGAGCAACATGTCGTGCCTGCTCCCTGGGCTCGTCGTGCTTGCTGCTGGGGCTGTAGTTTAACAGCCCCCTCCAACAGCGAGCGCTGAGCACAGATCACCGGATGTGACGTCACACCTCGTAGCATATAACACGGGAAAATTAAACGATTAAATATCCAAATTTGTTACAAAAAGAGGCAAAGAATCGAAGATGAAATGCTTATTTATTCATTTGGGATAAACTTGATTACCGTGTATTCTCACAAATTTGTAAGCGGGCAGTGCCATTAGCAGCAGTTTAACACACGGCCCAAAGGTAAAGGTATTCCTCCACGCCCGTGTGAGGTCACTCGGGCGTGAAGGAATCCCTCTTGAACGTACCTTTATGTAAAGGTACCTTGGTAGTTTAAGATCTTTAAAGCGTAGGACTTAAATATTATCTTCTATTGCTGCTGGGTGTCACTACTTTTTTTAAAGTTTCACTGAGGCGGTTATCTATACATATGCTGGGCCCATACAAGCATTAACATGCTGATTGATGCTATATCGTACGTGGTTTCGTATGTTTCAATGGTTGGTGCTGATTATTTTGCTTTGGGCGGCTAGGAGCGTTCAAACAGCGGGAGCACAAATACATTATTGATACATTATACACATTGTGGAATTAGTTTAAAGTCAATTGCTGTATCGTAATGAGATTGAAAAGTAACTCCAAATTAGCCGTTAACCATTCTTTGACCTAAGCCATAGGATTTCAAGTTATATTTAAATAATATTTCTTATTTCTTGCTGGGTCTTACCAGCAAAAAGTCGAGAAAGACAGCTAAGCGATGAGGAACTGCTATGATGCCGAACAGCGCCGCTGCACCGTTCGAAAGGGAGTAGAAGGGTAACGTCGATTGGAAGACCTTCTTAGGCATGAGGGCTAAAAGACAGATATTTTTTGTATCATCAATAATAATTCACTCATTATTTTCTTTCTTAAAAAAACGTTGCAAAAAGTGGCAAAAACTGGCAAAAACTAGTTTATGCCAGCCGGTTTTAACCATGGTAAATACCGGTAACAACCACCCAGTGGCAAAAACCTGCCAACCCTGGGTCCTGTGCTCTGAGCTCAGGGGCACATGCCTTTTTATCACCCCTCCCCAGAATCCACCAGCATAATAAACAATGTATATAACCAGAGTGCCTAGGCATAAAAAGCTGTTTTAGCGATGGCTCATTCCTCGTTAGCTCCTTTTTAAAAGGGGGTTTTTTTTTTTTTTTTTTTTCCCCCCTTTTTTAAAAAACCCCAGGGGGCCCCCCGTTTAGAAAAAAACCCCCCCCCCAGCCCCCCCCCCCCCCCCCCCCCCCCCCCCCCCCAAAAAAACCCCAGTACCCCCCCCCCGAGGGGGGGTAACCCAAAAACAGGAATAAGGGCAACAAAAAAAAGCCCAAAGACCCAAAACCCTTAAGGCCCCAAAAAACCCCAAAAAAACAAAAAAAATACCAGAACCCCCCCCCCCCCCCCCGGGACCCAAAACAAACTATCAACACAACTACTGAGCCCACACCCCCCCCCCCCCCCCCCCCCCCCCCACCCCCCCCCCCCAAAACCCAAAACCCACCCCCCCCCCCGCCCCCGAACTTAACCCCAACACCCAAAAAAAACCCCAACCCCAGGTCAGGGGCAAGATCAATCCAGAGGCACTAAATTACCTCAGGGATCCCTCGCCAGTTCGGGGCCCAATCAGTTCAGGGGCCCAGCGCTGCTCAGGGAACACCAGATCGGCCCATAGGGCACCAGATGAGTTTCGGAGACAAGGAATCAGATCAGTGGTCCCCGACCAGCTCAGGGCCCAGACCAGCTCGGGGGTACCAGATCAAGTCAGGAGGCACTTAATCAGCTCAGGAGCCCCACACCAGCTCAGGGGCCCTCATCAGCCTCAGTAGGCCCAGCTCAGCTCAGGGTCCCAGAGTTGCATAGGAAATTACATAATCAACTCTGGAGGCCCAGATCAGCTTAAAGGGTATCAAATTGGCTCAGGGGGCACCAATCTAGCTCAGGGGGCACGAGACTAACTCAGAGGGCATGAGATGGGCTCAGGAGTCAATGATGGTTCAGAACGCGCGAGATCGACTCAGGGGGCATTAGTTTAGCTCAGGGGGCAACATATCTGCTCAGGGGCACCAGATTAATCAGCCCGGGGGCCAGATCAGCTCCTAGCCCCCAGACCAGAGCAGGGGCATAGATCAGCTCAGGGAACACAAGATCAGCTACGAGTGCACCAGACCAGCTCAGGGGACACCAGATTATCTAAGCAGACATCAGTAACCAGTCCAGGGGGCACCTGATCAGCTCAAGTGGCACCATTTGGCTCAGGGGACAGTAGATAAACTCTGGGAGGCATGAGATCAGCTCAAGGGGCACTAAAACAGCTAATAGAGCACCAGGCACGCTCGGGGTCATCAGACTTACTCAGGCTTACCAGCTCAAGGGGCCAAAACCAGCTCAGTGGGCACCAGATGGGCTCAAGTGGCACCATATTAGCTCAGCCCGTACGATTATTGGCGACGATGAGGCATTAGCTGGAGATGGATTACATGCCCATACTCTTCCCAGGTGCTTAGAAAGACGACAAAATGCCCTAGCTGACCAATACAGGCACTAAATTGTCAAACAATAGTTTTAATCGTTAAATGCAGTCCAGTTGCATCTAGGTTCAGCGCCGTAGGACACCAAATTTCGAGCGGCATGGTCCACACAGGGTACACCGTCTAGCGACCAAAGGGCACTCCGGCACCGATGGGGGTACGTGCCCCTGTGCCCCCTGACTACGCCCCTGCCTGTGACCTTGACCTTGAGTAGCCTTAACTATGAATTCATAACGTAACATGTATGTTATACATTATATATTAGTATGACGTATACGTCATACTGAATAATGCCATCTGACCAGATTACTGGGGTCAATGGCCTTGATCCGTGACATTTGACCTTGACCTTCATATGGGTTAACCTTGACATGTAACCTGATTATTTGACGCTATGACGTCACCACTCGGTCTAAAAAGTACGCGAACTGGTGCGACCCCGCGACTGCGACGGTCTCAAAATATGGGGCGGACCATGAAAGCCTATAAGTAAAAATATTATTTATCGATTCACAAAAAACCTTCACCAATCGACGCGTTCATCAATTCTGCAAATTTGGCCAAGAAGCTTTTTCCAACGGCGAACGGTTCTCGGCCAACGTGGAAAAATAGGTGGGGTGCTTAAGAACCCCCTCTACTGCGCGTGCTAATGGCGGTCATCTTGAAAAATGGCCGCCATCTTGGAAGTTCAGGTGGCTAACGGGTTTTCGGAAACAGCAGTCCTTAAAGAGTATGGGTGCCAATTTTGGTGCTTGTATCCGGATTTGAACGATTTTTACAGTTATCTGCTCCACTAGTATGTCAGTATGGTTATTGGAAGGAATACTGAAAATTGAGTGAGTGCATGGAAGGAATTTGCGTTTGCTGTTGGAAGGGATATTGTGAATGAGGGTTCATTTCTTATCCTTGATACTGCAGCTTACCTTTCGGGAAATTGACGATTGATCGAACCATTTCTCCCATCTTAACACGCGCATTGACGGGGGGCGGGTACCCGCCTCCCCCTCGGGTTTTTCGGAGATAGCAGAAAAACGGCGGCGCGTAGCGCCGCCGTACTTGGCATACCTTTTCCCTCATCATTTTTACAACTTCTGTGAAAATTTTAACCCGTTTCTGGCCAGGGTATCATTTATGATAGCCACAACTTATACATTTGCGAACTGGCAAAACTGTTTCTTGTGTGGCGGTACATGGTGGTGGCTGCGTGCATGACTCACTGCTGTATCCGCGCTCCGATTACCGTTAACGTTTCCCCGTTTTCTGTTTATTTTCCCATCGTATGTCAGATTTTTTTCATTTCACGATAATCGAAATAAAAAATTACGGCTGAAAACGGGTTAAGGTTAGGTCCTTCTCAGGTCAGGTCACCAGTACATGTCAAGTGACCCGACCTCAAAAAAGTTTAAGATGGCATAAGTCGGAGCAGGGTGAACTTATCCGATTGAAACTCATATCACATAATGGCCCCACCAAGTTCTCTAAAATATGTTCCGGTATTTTTGATATCGATGACCTAAGGTCAGGTACGAGGCATGACCTCTCCATTGGAAATAAATGGGAAAAACGGTTTTTACGGAATAACTCAATAACGGATGGCGATAGAGCATTTATTTTAGCTGCATTAGACTCGCCTGGGCTTTGCGGTTCTAATGATATGTATTTTATATAATTTGACCCTGACCTGACCTCAGGTCAGGTCAAATCCTTGATTTGTCCTAGCAGGGTCAAATTATATATCATTCGATTCGGCTTGCTGAGCGGATTCATATAGTTCAAGTCGTTTTGCTTTATCTTTACTTGTTTAGATGTAATGGCCGAAAAACTTAATTTACATGGTATCCCTATTACGGCATGTTTTGACCTCTCGTGACCTTAAATGTGACCTGACAAAAAATGCTTTAAATGTTTTCGATGGAGAAGTGGATGGGAAACCCAACGCCGTTTACCGTTTTTCGTTACCTACCGTGGTTCTCGAGATCTTAGGGGGCGGGTACCCGCCCCCCCCGTCAATGCGAAGGTGGCTCAGACCCCCGTCAATGCGCGTGTTAAATATCTACAGGACTTTACAGGAGATAGGTAGGTACCTACCTACTCAGTACAGTACTGGGTGAGGTCATAATACCTTGCAAAAGCTTTCCACGGCTCGGAGGAAGGCTCAGACTGTACCTTTTGCGGCTCATGATTTTTAAGGCTGGGTATGGTTGCTATTTTCTTAATCTGAACTGATTGTACATACATACAAATATAGGCTGGTAGTTTTCACACATTAAAGCAAAATAATCCTGGCAGGGAATGAATTTTTAAGCCCCTCGTCTTGCATTAGATAATGGTAACCTGTGTGGTGCTTGCATGGGGGAAAGTTGGAGAATATCAAAATAAGGGGAAGAGGGATTTCATCTGGTTGGCTATTTACCATGGCATCAGGCCCAAATAATGTATTCTATATATAAACATTAGAAATTATGTAGCTTCCTAGTTCTATGTTCATGGGTTAGAGATTCAGGGTTACGAGATCCTATCTATATATGAGGTACCTACAATTGCAGATCTTCAGAATGTTTTCATTCCACTAGGAGGTAGCAGCATGATGATTCTTCACTTACATTCTACAGCAGATATTTTCATCTGCTGTCAGTCAAAACAAAAAAAGCTGGTGGTAGTTGTTGCTTGTATCATGAAGGCATATAAATTAAGTCCTAAATCAAAGTATTATCCTAAAAAAGTATTGGTTTGGTAAGAAGCAATAAATAGGTGCAGGAAAAAGGCTGCGTTGGGACTTGTTTATTGTTTATTGCATGCGAATCATCAACGGACGTGGTGCCCATTTACAGATGAAGTCAATCTGATAAAAATATATACAAGTAAGGATCAACGCCGCGAGACGATTGTTAAAAGTTGATGGAACAAGTGAGCTTGAAATGGTTCCAAAAGGTAAAAAATGCACTGCTACCCATAAAAATATAGATAAATACATTTACAAATTCATTTGAAAATAAAAATAGCCTAAGACAGACGTAAAATATAAAAAATGAATGGTATAAAAACATAAAAACGTAAAAGAGTCTTAAGACCTACTTAAAATATAGATGTAAAACCTATACACACAAAACCTAATCCCTCACACCCAGCACAAAGCGAAGCACCTGCTTTTTGTACTCTGCTTTCCCAAGCTGCCAAATATCTGCCTCCCGACATGTATCCAGGAACCTATTGCACAGTTTGGGAATCCTGGTAAACAAACCCCTTTTCACCGTGTTGACTCTCGCGTAGGGCACGTGAAATAAAACCATACGGCGCAGCATTCGGGGAGGAACAGCAAGTGGAAACTTATTGAGAAGAAATGATGAATCTACTAAATTTTTGTGGATACCTCTGATGAACATAAGATCATACTGTTTTCGTCTGGCCTCAAGAGATGCGACACCAAAATGCAAAGTGAGACTATCATAGTCAAATGCTATGTTTTGAATATTGCAACGTCCACAGAGCCAAATTAAAAATTTATGCTGGGTTCTTTCCAGCCTTTGCAAGTGACTGTCAGCTGCTCCTCCCCAAATCACGCAACAATATTCCAGCACAGACCGTACATTCGCGTAATATGTAGACAACATAGCTCTGCTATTGCACTGATGTATCGGCCTACCTCTTTTACCCGTTTGAAAAGATCTCATCATCAATCCTAATGCCCTATTTGCTTTTGAAACAATGTTGTCTATATGTGCTCCGAACGTTAATTTTCATCGATAAGAACCCCCAGATCTCGCATTACAGTGACTCTTTCGATGGCTGTGCCACCTATAGTATAAAGAGCATGAACGGGAGAACGACGTAGCGTCAGAGATAGGACTTTACATTTTGATGGGTTTAGCTTTAATCCCCACAGCTCAGACCATTGATATAGGCAATCAAGATTGTTCTGAACAAGTCTTGCATCATTTCGATCGTCTACTTTGTGATAAATTTTAACATCGTCTGCAAACATCAAATTATCTGTGCACAACGTCATCGGTAGATCATTTATGAAGCAGGCGAACAATAGAGGGGACAGAAGTCCGCCTTCCGGTGTGCCCGACGGTGTAGGTATCCAGGACGAGCACTGACCGTTTAAAACAACTCGCTGTTTCCTCCCAGACAGATATGACCTACACCAATCTAACGCCTTACCAGAAATATGGTAAGAGTTTTTGAGTTTGTGTATGAGAAGAGCGTGGTTCACGCTTTGAAAAGCTGAACTGTAATCGGTGTAGATCACATCCGTCTGGGATCCAGCTGCTATATTGCCCCAGGCTTTTTCTAACATCGTCGCCAAATTAGATACGCACGAGCGACCTGGGATGAATCCATGCTGTTGCTCGGCTAAAACTGGACAAACGTGAGCAAAAAGAGAAACATATACAACACGCTCAAGCACTTTGCTCAACAGTGGTAACAAGGACACAGAACGATAGTTAAGTGGGAGAGTCTTGGCGCCTTTTTTAAAGATAGGCACTATATTGGCGCGTTTCCAAACGCTCGGAAAAATCCCCTGGCTAACAGACATTTTGCATAATTTTGTCACAGGCACGGTCAGCTCCTCTGAACACTCATGAATCACGCGTGCACTGATATTGTCTGGGCCGCAGGCCTTATGGCTATTGACACTGATCAATACGGATCTCACGATATCTTCGGACACTTCGAATGTACTTAAGAGATCCAGTGGGTAATCTGGCGCGGGTGGAAATTCACCCACAGCAGGGTCGGTGAATTTAGCGGCAAAGGCTTGGTTTAGAAGCTCCGCCTTCTCCGCATCTTCTGTCACCTTTCTGTCACCGTCTAAGAGGTAAGAAATGGCATTGTTCCTTCTCCTTTGACACTTTAAAAATGTCCAAAACCGCTTGGGGTTTGTTTTGAGGTCATCGACTAGCCCCGAAAGATACTCATAAAATTTGCTGCTAGATACAGTGAATGTGTGCAGCACCATGAGTTCATCATCTAACCTGACGGTGAGGACTGCATGGCCAAACACTGGCACCTTTACATCACCTACACCCAGAACATGACTCCGAGTTTGACGTTTGATAGACTTGAGCAAACCCAACTTCAACAGGGAACCCTTATCTACAACACTCAGACCTGCACCAGAGTCTAGCATAGCTCACGTTTCCTTAGCATTAAGCAGCAGTGGAAGCAGTACAGCGCTCTCATTCATTAAGCTAGAGGGCTCAGCATTCCTCTGTGGAGTACTCACTTTTGAAACACCGCAGTTGACCAGACTCTGGCCTTTGGCACCACATCGAGGGCACCTCTTCTCGGGGCATGCGTTCATAATGTAGTTTCCACCGCATACATAGCACCTTCCCTTGAAGTTTTGTTTTAAGGGGTGGTTGGGCTGAACCTTGCTGGTGGAGTGAGCTACACGAGCAACACTCCCTCCTGATGCTTGTTGTGAATCAGCTGTGCGATGATGATGCAGTACTCCTTTTTCTTGTAGCTGGTGCTTGGCGCTTTCCTCATGGCTACTGTCTGCGGCGCAATTCAGCACTCTTGGTGGCCTGGGCTCTCCAAGGGTTCCAAGTCCTTTGAAACCTACATCCAGGTTCAAGCCACGCTCGACCATCCAGGATTTGATGTTGACTAGGAACACCCTTGCAGTTTCATCTGTGACAGTGTTGTCTGCAAGCCAAGCCTTGGCTTTGCCTTGCACTTCCTTTGGAAGCTGAGAACACATGACCGAGCAAACAAAATCTATCTTGGCTTCTGCATGACGGGCCGATCGCTTGAGTTCATAGAAGAAGTCATCAATCTGCACCTGGGAGGCAGTTCTTCCTACAGAGATCTTGCATCGCCGCATTCTATAGGGGGGTCGAGCCATTTTAAGCTCTTGAAAGCAGAGTCCAAGCTGGTCTCTTTATTCACCAGTTCCCTGAACAACTCGACCTCAGCAGTCCTCCTCTTCAGATATGCTGGGAGCAAACCAATCACAAACTTCTCACCGCCTTCATTCACGAGACAGGAAGCAACCACAGCTTTAAAGGCGGGTTCCCAGTCCGGTGGGGGGGGGGGGGGGTCTTAACGGTCACCATCCAGTAGTGGCGGAATCACAAGCTGTGAGAACTGATGAGGGCGTGCTATGCTTATCTTGGCTTCAACTTTGATCGTTATTTTATTTATGTTGGAAAGCTTCCAGTTCAGTAAACAGGTGGTTTCTGGTTGGATTTATTCCATTGAAATAAAGTAATAATAGAGAACGGTCTGAAAGGGGAAGAAGCGAAAGCGTCAGGCGTAGCCGTGCAACGTGCAGGCGTGAACTAGCGCAAACACAAACATGCGAACAGGCGTGACATGCGATCGTGCAGGGCTCTGGCCAATACGATCCGAGCGCAGGCATTATGTGCACGCAAAGCCACATCACAACAAAGCCATTAATGTTTTCTTCGCAACACAACACACGACAGAATATGAAATGTTGTTGATGGGTAGTTTTTAGGAGGAGAGAAGGCAATTGAAAACAGTGGAGTAGGTAGGGACTGCCATTTCCAATCACCAGTTCCGGAATTTGCCAAGGCAATAGAGTATTGCTTTTCAATGAAGCTATTGTTTTGAATGCCTTGCAGTACCTAGGCAAAAATACCTATTGACTCCGGTCACGCTCACCAGTGGCGCTAGTGTACCATCCAAGATGGCCGCGAAAGAGGGACTCCGAAAGTTAAACAACGTTAGTGGGCCGGGAATAGCATGGTAAGCGGTGAATTATACGTGTTTTATGCCTGGTATGTGGCAGTGGCTTATAACCAGCCGCTGCAGAAGGCAGTGAGGAGCCCAAATTCGAGGAGTTTTTGGTCCCAAGGAGCAAAGTTTGTATTTAGGATCAGGTTAAAGTTTGCTGCAACCCCCACTTTTTTGCCGGTGGCGACGTTTATGTTTGGAAACGCATTTTTCATCGTACATTCAAACTAGAATTTCAGACAGCTTTTTTTACCGTACATGTTTATTACATTACATTACATCCACTCAGCTCAATACAAACTACACAAGTTGACACTCACATTCAACTACAACTGTACATTGTTTGCCAACAGGTGACCCACACAACCCAAAAGTGATTCCATCGTAACGTGAGGTCATGTTTTGCACAAATTGGCAATTGAGACGGGGGTCAAGTAATGGGTTGGCTGACGAGGGTTGCAATCTTGGGAGTTAGGTTTTGGTTAGGGAAGACCTCGGCAGGCAACACGAAAGCTCGGGACCCCGACCGGCAGGACCAACGTTATTACCCGGCGGGCCCGGGAAACCGCGGCGACCGGCGGAGCTATCGTCCCCATTGATTAAGCTTCAGCAACGGAGGTCAGGCGGGGCGCGGAGTGAGACGCTAACTGGACATCTCAGGGGTCGCAAAACGCGCATCTCAGGGGGCGCACAGACAGCTTGAAACGAATAAAGGCGTATATCTACCGAACTATTTCAAGATGTCAGTTTCCCGGGCTAAAAAGGAATACAGCCATAGGCGGATCCAAGGGGACAGCAAAGTGGGCATGTGCCCCATAGGCAGATCCAGGGGCAAAGGGAGTATGTGCCCCCCACCATTGACCCTCGGCGCCCCCTGAAATGGCCACGCCCCCTGAAATTTCGCTTCCCACCCCCTCCACCCCAGGATGCGAAAGTCGGCTCCCACCGATAGGGTTTTGCTCCCATCCGATAGGGTTTCTCGGTCAAGAATGGCGCCTCGCCCCCCGGGAAGGTGCCCCTGATCGGCAATCCTGGATCCGCCTTTGATGACGGCCCAAGGATAAAGGCCTACTCCTGCTAGAAGCAGGCTCAAGGGAGTGGAAGGAGGCATAAGCGGAACTGGAGATCGCCCCACAGCCAGTCTGCAAAGTATGGCAGCAGGCCAGACGAGTCGCACCAGCCATCTAAAATTCTCGCACCACCATCCTCCAAAAATTCGCACCAATATGCCACATACCAGGGAAAAAATGCACCCATTCCTACCCCTGCAATGCAATGCTATCTCAATCACTAGTCAGTTAATTAAGGGCTTTTATAAGGCCCCTCCTGTGTCTTAATAGCCATTCAGCCATTATTTGTTTATTTTAAGTGTCACTAACCTTGCAAATTCGCACCAGGTTGATAAAATTCGCACCACTCGGTCCTGTCTCCAAGGGCACTCGCGCCGACGAGATCTCGTCGAAAATGCCATACTTTGTACACTATCCTCACAGCCGCTTACCAGGTGGATGTCAATGGAAGTCAGATGGCTGAAAATGTCTGCAACAGACAGCAGCATTCGAGCCTATCTTCTTCCCAATTCTCAGTTTCAACTTCCACTGCTTGGACAGCACCTTATCCTGAGGAAACTTGTGAAAGCTGAGACTTCGACACTTTCTTCGGAAGGATACACACTGAGGAACACAGCATTTCTGATTGGATCTAATGGTTATCCGTCTCTTCTCCATTTTCTTTGAACTTTCCAAGATTATAACAAACAAGAAAATAACGCCAGTCTTCAATATTCACGTCCACCCAACGTCACGTATAACCACGCTCTTTCACGAGTTTACCACGACTGAAAATCCGTTACCATAGGAACCGTGTAGGAACCAAGGGAGTTTATTTACAAATGCGCCAGATTAAAGCAGCCGCGCCAGACGTCAGTCCCTCTACTGGCGTTTCCAAAAAATCCGCCAGGTGCCAACACTTTCGATGACCGAGGCCAATACTTATAAGCAAAAACATTTTATCTTAAATTTGAAGTGATTTTTGACTCTGGTACAGACCATTGTGGGTTTACTTTTGTTGTGTCATTGAGTTGCTTAAAGTCAGGGAAGGAATAGGAATAATATCTGAAACTTTGGTTTCCAAAGAATGAAATTTAGTATGTGCTTTGTTCTGTGCCGTGTGTGTGTGCGACATTATTTTTGCTCTTTCATCCCGTTTAATTGATACTTGTCTCATCTGGTAAAGTTGGAAAATATTATCAAGCAGGCAATGAAGTGAATGATATGGGTAACGAGGTAGCTGGCTTCACACATGTTGCCAGATAGAATCACAGCAAGCTAAATCCACATCATAAGTACCACAGTTCAAAAGCTCCTATGAATCAAAACTTCCTTTCAAACAAAAGCACCACAGGTTGATCCAGAAAGCTCCTATGAATCAAAACTTCCTTCCAAACAAAAAGCGCCACAGCTTGATCCAGATCGTAAGTGCCACTGTTCAAAGCTTCCTCCAGTGAAATATTCCAAGTGGTCTAGCTGTTTTTGGCGTTGCTGAAACATCCTTCTTTGAAATGTTCCTAGGTAAGGTAAGGTAAGGTAAGGTTCGTAGTGCCAAAACTGCTTTTTTGCATTGCTGAGTGACACTTTTTCAAAAACCTTTGGCAATTCTTTTTTAATATTTCTACATGTAGCACAATGTAACCAAACCTGACCTAACCTTTTCTCGACTCAGCAAGCTGGCCTGTGGCGCACCTTACCTCCTGGTGGCACTTTTGCCTTCATCAGCTGCTGTGGATACGCTGTGTGCCTACTTAACCTATTTGAGCCTAACCTAACCTAACCTAACCTAACCTAACCTACCCTAACCTAACCTAACCTAACCTAACCTAACCTAACCTAACCTAACCTAACCTAAACCTAACCTAACCTAACCTAACCTAATCAGTTGTGGTCAGCGCCAGTTGTGGTACTTGGAATATTGCACTGGATGAAGTTTTGAAAAGTGGCACTTATGATATATATTAACCTGTAGCAATTCTAATTAATGGAAGTTTTGATCCGTTGCAACTTTTGAACTGTGGCACTTATCATACAGATCAACCTGTAGTTATCTGGCAACATGTGTGAAGCCAGCTCCCTCATTACCATGATATGTGCCTGATAGTCACAGTTATGTTTTTGTTTCATGTCTCAGTTGCAGATAAAATGTGGATTTCCATTATAGTTAATTTCGCTTGATCTTGCTTGGCTCTGGTCCCGGCATAGTCCCTGCATCTACCCTTTGGTCCAGGCTTTAGTCCTGCCGGGAACGGTTTTGGTTCCGGTGCCAGGACCACAGGACCGAAAAGTCCCACCTCTACTTCTAATGCCTTGAAGTACCTCTAGAAGGAAATAAAAACGTTTTTTTTCTTCAATTCAAAGCAATTTTGACCCTGGTACTCACCATTTGTGGGCTGTGTTTTGGTTGTGTCACTGAGTTGCCTTATAGTCAAGTAAAGGAATAGGCATTGCATCTGAAAATGTGGTTTCCAAAGAATGGCATTTAGTGTGAGCTGAGTTCTATGCTTGGTGTATGTGCAACATTATTTTTGCTCGTTCATCCAGTTAATTTGATACTTCTCTTGTGTGATAAAGTTTAAACATTTTATCAAGGAGGCAATGAAGTGAATTATATGTCCTTGAAAGTCACAGGTATGTTTTGTCTCATGTCTTAGTTTTATAGAAAATGTGGTTTCCCATTATCCTAAATTTTACTTGATCCCGCTTGGCTCTTGGTCCCGGCTCTAGTCCCGCAGGGACCAGACTTGGTCCTTGCTTTAGTTCAGCAGGGACCAGACTTGGTCCCGGCGCTGGAACAGCGGGACCAAAAAGTCCCACCTCTAGCCAGAATGTATTTCCTGAAAAAAGTCTGGCACTTATAGCTCTCAGATTTTTGCAAGAGGGCCTGGAACATCGCCCTAAAAGTATTTAGCAGATATTGCACTCAGATGATATCTATAGTCCATCCCCTCCAACAGCAAGCACAGATCACTGGATATGGCATCACACCTATCATATAAGATGGAAAATTAAATGATTGAATATCCAAATTTTTGCCAAAAGAGCACAGAGGTGGAGATGAAATGCTTGTTTATTGCATTTGGGATGAACTTGATTACTGCATATTCTCACAAATTAGTAAGCGAGCTGCGCCATTAGCAGCAGTTTGAAGCACAGCCCAAAGGTGAAGGTATTCCCTTTGGGCTGTGTTAGCAATTACCCTGGGTATTCCTTGACTCCTGTGTGATGTCACTTGGGCGTGGAGAAATCCCTCTTGGATGTACCTTTCAGTAAAGGTATATTGATCTATGGTACGTTGATGTTAGGAATGTAATCACATCACGGGTGCCGGAAATTTGGAATTCTGGGTGATAGGCGGATCCAGGAGGGGAGCCAAAAGGAAGACTGCCCCCATTAAACCATGACACCCCCTGGAGGATCTACGGTGCTCCCCTGAAAGGTCATTTCCCTCTCCCCCTCTGGATACAAGCATCAGCATGCTGATCATAAGATTGACGCCCTTGATAAAGTTGTGTCATTTTAGACTATAGTATAGTACCATGAGTGCCGTCCATGCAACAAGTGTAACATACCTTCTTGATTAAACTTTTATAATCATCTAAAAGGTAAAGATAAATTACAAACTTCATTTAGTCTCCTCTGAGGGCCAGGAAGCAGCAGGTGTTCTCTCTTACTGGTCTGGTGGGGCAATGAAATGAAAATATACTGGAATCATTCTCTCATATATCATCTCATGTCATCATCATAAAAAAGACCTCAAAACATGTCCCAAGCCAAACAATGCTCTAGCCCATGGATCTAGAAACCCTCTCGCCAACGCATGAAGCATATCAAACATATCTGGTTCAGCCCCTGGCTTCAAGTCCCGCACTGTGGTGTTCCCACGGGGCTCAAACATTATATAGAAGAACGGATCTTGTATGGTTTAAAACAGAGTTGGCAGGTTTTTGCCACTGGGTGGTTGTTACCAGTATTTACCATGGTTAAAACCGGCTGGCATAAACTAGTTTTTGCCAGTTTTGCCACTTTTGCAACGTTTTTTTAAGGATGAAAGTAATGAGTGAATTATTATTGATGATACAAAAATATCTTTCTTTTAGCCCTCATGCCTAAGGTCTTCAAATCGACGTTACCCTTCTACTCCCTTTGAACGGTGCAGCGGCGCTGTTCGGCATCATAGGAGTTCCTCATCGCTTAGTTGTCTTTCTTGACTTTTTGCTGGTAAGACCCAGCAAGAAATAAGAAATATTATTTAAATATATCTTGAAATCCTATGGCTTAGGTCAAAGAATGGTTAACAGCTTATTTGGAGTTACTTTTCAGTCTCATTACGATACAGCAATTGACTTTAAACTAATTCCACAAAGTGTAAAATATATCAATAATATATTTGTGCTCCCGCTGTTTGAACGCTCCTAGCCGCCCGAAGCAAAATAATCAGCACCAACCATTGAAACATACGAAACCACGTACGATATAGCATCAATTAGCATGTTAATGCTTGTATGGGCCCAGCATATGTATAGATAACCGCCTCAGTGAAACTTTAAAAAAGTAGTGACACCCAGCAGCAATAGAAGATAATATTTAAGTCCTGCGCTTTAAAGATCTTCAACTACCAAGGTACCTTTACATAAAGGTACGTTCAAGAGGGATTCCTTCACGCCCGAGTGACCTCACACAGGCGTGGAGGAATACCTTTACCTTTGGGCCGTGTGTTAAACTGCTGCTAATGGCACTGTCCGATTACAAATTTGTGAGAATACACGGTAATCAAGTTTATCCCAAATGAATAAATAAACATTTCATCTTCGATTCTTTGCCTCTTTTTGCAACAAATTTGGATATTTAATCATTTAATTTTCCCGTCTTATATGCTACGAGGTGTGACGTCACATCCAGTGATCTGTGCTCAGCGCTTGCTGTTGGAGGGGGCTGTTAAACTACAACCCCAGCAGCAAGCACGACGAGCCCAGGGAGCAGGCACATGTTGCTCGTATCAAGTTATGCATACATTAAACAACGGGCGCGGATCTAGGGATACTGAGCTTTGGCTAAGGAAACCAGGTTGAAAGTACATTTCCTCTTATTCCACCCGGCATCGGACCCTTTTTTGGTAAAAATTCCTAATCTCTGTCAAAATAGGAGAATATCGGATGTTTTTATAACCAGCCAGTGTGGAGCGCAACGAGGAGCCCAGATTCGAAAAGCTTTTATCCTAATGTGGTAAATTTCTTGTGCGCATGAGGTTGAAACTTGGCTGGCCCCCTCATTTTTTGCGGGTGGCGACGCTCATGATATCAACACTCATTTTCAAATTGAATATAATTTTTTTCCTGCGAAGCATCTATTACAAAAAGTAAGTAGGCGTAGTAATGTTGGCAGCAGCATTATTATTGAGTTTAAAAGTTGTGTTAATGCAGGGTACTTTAACTACGGGTACAACCAAGTTTCCTACTAAATATAGTCCTCCCATGATGACGTCACCGCCCTTCCCTACTAAGTTCTAGGAGATTCTACTAAGTTTTTGGAAGGATCAGCTGGAACATACCAAGTTTGGGCGTATTTGGCAGTAATCTAGTATAAATCGAAATCAACTTGTTTCACCCATTTGACCGTAACCTTGATCTCAACGGCGAGCAGCGTATTTTACGTAAATTTAATGAAAAAATCATAACACTTCAAAGAATTTGTTGAAAGGGCATGCATTTATTTGATCAACTCAGGCCTACTTAATGGCCGAGAGAAATATGTTTACCTTTGCTCAAGAGATCACGGTGTTTATTGTCTTGCTTTCCACCAATAGCCAATCAAGGTCAGAAATCCAGCCAATCAAAATCGAGATTAGTCTTACTGCAAACAGCTGTTAGTGCTGAACCTGTCCTTATTTTGACACGCTCTGGAAAATTTGTAAAAATAATATTCCTCACTGGAGTTTTTGCAAAACGTCTGATGGTTTCACAAATAAAAATCTTTTAGCTTTCTGTTCAACCATATAAGTTTTGTTGATACAGTTCTAAAATAGGTTATTTAGAGCTTCAAAAAAGTGCAATTTCTCCAATGCCCTGCATAGTAACTCTTGTGCCTCTCCAGCCATGATGACGTAATGCTGCCAAACAACTTGAACGGGGTCTGTGTTAATGACCATTATTTGCCAAGCTATATTTTTTTATTTTAGACCTAAATTAATATTGAAAGAGTAGACACAATAATAGAAGCTTTCGACGTCAAGTCATCCTCAGCCAAATAACTTGGCAGATAACGGTCATTTTTAACACCCCTTTTAAACTCATGTAAAATAATACCTGCAACATGACAATTTGTGGGAAGACGCTACGGAAGATACACCTATACCTATACCTACCTATACGTATACCTAAAAATTACAGAAGATTTTTAGGCCGTCGCGGCCTGTTGGCTCTGGTCTCTGACGAGCTCGTTTCAATCTGAGTCTTAAGTCAGTCTTTCTCGGAGTGAAGTGTCTGAGAGAAAACGGAGGCCCTCGTTAACCGAGCGACCTGCCGAGAAGTGTTTCTGGAGTGTGTATGGATCTAATGAGTTCCTGTGGAGATGTATGGCTCTGGAAATACCGAGAGGCCCACGGACCTTCCGAGTTTGGGACGATTAATGGTCTTTGTCGGGTACATGGAACATCTGCTGGCCCCAGTGATTGTCCAACCGAGACTTGAATGTATTTAAAGAAGGAGCAGCTATCACATGGGCTGGCAATGCTTTCCAGTTGTTCACGATCCGGACACAGAGGGATGCCCTACGCACGCGCGATATGGCTTCCGGCTTCATCAGCTTCATAGAATGACCACGCGTGCGAGATCTGCTATCTAGATGAAAGAACTGGGTATAATCCTGGTCGATGGTGCCATGTAGGAGCTGGAAAACTCTTATCATATCTCCTCTGCGTTGACGATGGTAGAGAGAGGGAAGATTTAGTGTGCGCAGTCTGTCGTCATACGAGTGTCCTCTCAGGGATGGTACCATGCGGGTAGCTCGACGTTGGATCCTTTCGATTGAGCCTTTGATCTGCCCTTTTAAAAGGTCCCCAGACAGAGTTTCCGTATTCGAGCAGCGGGCGAACCATAGTTTTGTACAGTAGTGGAAGCGTGAACGTGTCAATGTTAGCAAAAGACCTCCTCATGATCGCCAGTACTCTGGATGCTTTAGAAGCTGCAGTGGCTGCCTGGCGTCGAAATTTCAAATCCCGATCCACAAAAACTCCCAGGTCCTTCTCAACCTCCAGTGCCTGGACTTTCGTGCCCTCCATTAAGTAGATGTGCTCTTGGTTATTGTTACCTAAGTGAAGCACACCGCACTTGCTTAGATTAAAGGGCATCTGCCAAGTGGTGGACCAATCAAGTGCCCTTACCAGGTCCAATTGGAGGGATGCAACACAAGTGGGGGAGTCTGCTCTGGCATATAGCTTGGTGTCATCTGCAAAGATTTTGATCCCTGAGGTGATGGTGTCAGGCAGGTCGTTGATGTACAAAAGAAACAACACGGGGCCTAACACTGAGCCCTGTGGGACGCCACTGGTAACTCGCACCCAGTCAGAGGCTGAAGAGCCAACCACTACCTGTTGCCGACGACCTGTGAGAAAGGCTCTCAACCAGGCCAGCAGCCTCCCGTCAACACCATAGCCTTTTAATTTGGTCAGCAGACGTTCATGCGGGACCGAGTCAAATGCCTTTTGGAAGTCTAAATAAACAGCGTCAATGGGGTGGCCTTCCTCAATTTGTTGACTCCAGTCTTCTATGGCTTCCAGGAGTTGAGATTCGCAGGATCGTTTCGGACGAAAACCATGCTGGTGACTGGACAGGAGGTTTTGCGCGTCAAGATGTCCAAGAAGCGCATCTTTCCCCAAAGACTCCAACAGTTTACAAGGAATGGCAGTTAGGCTGACAGGCCTGTAATTCCCTGGGTCTTGCTTATCCCCTTTCTTGTAAATGGGTGTTACGGTACCCAGCTTCCAGTCCTGTGGGATGACTCCGGTGTCTAGGGATTTCCTAAAAAGGAGGGCCAGTGGTGAACATAGCGACTCCGCACCGTCGTGAAGCACCCGAGGGTGAATATGGTCTGGGCCCGGCGAGCTTGTTGTTTTTAGCGAAACCAGTTTTTTTAACAGCATCTACCGATATCGGAATGTCAGTCAGAGGTTGACCCTCAAAACGACCTTCAAACACCGGCACATTATCCATATCCTCGACTGTGAAAACGCTGCCAAAGAACTCGTTTAGCAGTTTTGCCTTCCCAAAATCATCTGACTCAACTCCACCATTTCTGTTTTTCAGGTCACCGATTGCAGCTTTTGTTTTGAATTTCGAACTGGTATAGCTCCAAAAGGCTTTTGGGTTTGACTTGACTCTGCATGCCAACTTGTGTTCATATTCTCTATGAAGCCTGCGTGTCATTGCCCTTAGTTCATTACGACAGATGGTGAAGCGAGCATAGTCGATAGAGTCGCCCGTGAGGTGATAGATCCGGGCTAATTTGTTTTTCTTCTGCTTGAGACGCAAGGCTGGGGCGGTCATGTATATATTTTTAACATTTTTTCTGATCCTGAACCTGGTGATGCATGAGTCTATAATGCGGTTCAAATGGTCCATAAGGAAGCTGTACGAGCTTTCCACATCTAGAGTAACCATGAAGGACCAATTTACTTCTTGGACCATCAGGTTAAAGAGAGTGAAGTCAGCACGATTGAAATTCAGCCTAGGAACCAGATTTTTACGGTTTACAATGTTACATAGGACACTAAACTGAATGAGAAGATAGTCGCTCTTTCCTATACCTGGAAGGTACTGGATATTTTGTACAATATTTTCATCACTTGAGAAGATCAAAGTCCAATATACTTGGTTCCTGGCCCATTCTGTACCTTGTCGGTTTCAATAAGTGTTGGAAAAGGAAATGATCGTGCATAACTTCTAAAAGAGCATGGGAGGGATGGCTGACTGAAGCCCTAGAGAACTCTCCATCCCAATCTATTTGGGGAAAATTGAAGTCACCGGCAACCAACAAGTGAGCTGGAGAATCTTTTTGACTTCATCAAGAACTCTGGTAAACTCCTGCATACTACAGTGTCCATCACTGGAGGGGCTTCAGTAAACACAACCTAAGAGAAGAAAGTTTTGTCTATGGAGTCTGACTTTGAGCCACAAATGTTCCATGAACTCTGCTGCACTGCTGAAAGTGACCAGGGAAGAATTAATAGTAGTTTTCACATAGATGGAGATTCCACGCAGGCCACTGGTACCTAGGTCTGACTGCTCAGGATCAAAGCTGGTGAATATGTTGTAGTTTGGGATAGTGAGAAAAGCAAGACCCAGAGGAAAACGTTGTGCTTTAGGGATAACCTCCGTGAGCATTATACACATTTCCATTGAATCTTTCATTGAGCTTGGCTTGCCTTCTCTCTACTTTCGGAGACGTCGTGGTGACATGACCAAGGTTTTTCGACTTCTTCATGGCGACATGGACCAAGATCCATCACAGTTCCTGGAGCTCGACAGTCGAGGACGTATGCGCGGTCACGCCCTGAAGCTGATGAAACCAAATGCTGTCTCAAGAGTTCGTCGCTTTTCCTTTGGTGTTAGGGTTGTTAATGATTGGAGTGCTCTCCCTTACCATGTCGTCAACGCCACCACTCTCTCACAGTTCAAAGCCAAATTAGACGCCTATTGGGCAAATCAGAGGTACTACGTACCTCCGCAAGACTGAGCTGTGACATATTCTGACAGGAGCTCGTCGACGACCGAATCCAACAGGCTCTTGTAAGCCTTCAAATTTCGACAAACTTATCGTATCGTATCGTATCGAATCTTGTGATATGATTTCTAAGCGTTCCATTCGCAGTTAGGAGCTTCAATTGCCCACACTAGTTATTAATACTCGCCCCATTGTGCCTCAGATCCACCTTCGCCGACTTCCAAATCCCAGGGCACTGGGTGGGCAGCCGCAACTGAGCAAGTGGGATTTTTCACTCGATTCTGTGTGTTATTATTTTTCTTATTTTCCCACTCACTTTTCAAGTGGTGCCTTTTCAGCCGAATTCAATAGCCCTGGTGTTTATGAACTCATCAAAAGTATGGAACTAAAAATTTTCGTGGAAAATTCATTTCTATACTGTAAATAAGTGAGGGATGTAATAGGGTTTTAATTGACTCTCAAAATATTACTTGAATATTCCACTCGCCGACTATATTTTCTAATATGAATTGAACACTCGGCATACTTCAGGTCAAGGCCAAATTAGGTTAAATGCATATCATTAGAGCTGCAAGGATGAGACAAACCTAACGGCGTGATAATAAAAGCTCTTGTCACCATTTATTACTGAGTTATTCTGTTTAAACCATTTTCCTGTGCATTTCCAATGGAGAGGTCTTGGCTCATACTCGACTATAGGTCATTGATATCGAAAATACCGGAATATTTTTTTCAAGAATATATTGGGGTCATTATGTGATACGAGTTTCAATCGGATAAGTTTACATTGTTCTGAGTTCTGACTTATGCTATCCTAAACTTTTTTGAGGTGAGGTCACCTGACCTACACTGGTGACCTGAGCTGAGATGACCTAGCTTTAAATTTTTGAATAAAGTTGTAAAAATTATCAGGCACAAGGTATACCAAGTATGGCGGCGCTGCACGCCGCCATTTTTATTCTATCTCCGAAAAACTCATGGCGGCGGGTACCTGCCCCTGGCAATGCGCGTGTTGAACACGCTTTAGAACTCGGCTCCTCGAAGCAAAAAAAAAACATGCGAAAGCGCTGAATAGCTCACGAAAAATTCTGAGGATAATATGTCATTAACATTTTTTCCCTCAGGTTAATGCTGAGGTCATGACGAGTCAAGGGAGTGAAATTTTTATCATGCTTTTTTAATTTAGCGCCTGATTGGGTTAACTTGGAGCCAATATTCAAGCGTCGTTCAATTCCTCTTATTACAACAAACCGAGTGATACTCCCATTTCAATAAAAGAAGTCATTTAAAGGCGTAGGTATCTTCAAAAATAGAGCCATTTTTCGACCAACTTGTATTTTCTACATGCATTTCGAATGGATATGCATGACACGTTTTTACCTTAGATCTGCGATATAAAAAATCCCGGAATATATTTTCTAGCCCCCAGTGGGTCTATTATGTGATAAGTTTCAGATCGCTAGATCCTGACTTATGCAATTTTTAAACATTTTATGAGGTGAGGTCACTTGACCTGGCCTGGTGACCTGACCTGAGATGACCCCAAATAATCATTTTCAGGAAAGTTGCGTATTTGGTCAAAGATAAGTGATGCCCAGTACGGCGGCGCCTTGCGCCGCTGTTTTCCGGCACCGTTGGAAAAACCCGAGAAGTGGTCAAACACCCTCTCCCCACTAGGGTGAGAAAAGTACAGTGAAATTTCTCACATTGCCGTAACTTAACCCAGCGAATAATTAGGAAATGATTTCATGGGCCCATATCGCCTCTGTTGCCTGTATTTTGATTTAACAGTCCCCATGTTAGAATATAAAATATGATAGGCACATAAAAACTTGGTTGTTGGTAGAGGCTCAACCAATTTTTCCCAGTCCAGTATGGTTAGCGAGGAATCCTGACCAGAGAATTGCCAATGATATTGAAATATTCCCATATCATCAGATTTGCATAATCAACAGCCTAAGAGCTCGAAAACAATAGACATGCCGCGTTAAGCAAGCAATTAAAGAACTTTGACTTCTTTGGAGTGGAATTTTACAGCAGAGAAAGTCAAACGCTTTGCTTGAATATCAAATGTCATTAAATTATCAGTCTCTGAACACCTACTACCTGAGGAGGGTTCAAAGTGTGCCATTCAGAAATGCCACTGTTCTGTTTGCTCAGTCAGCAAAATCGACGAACTGCTTACTTAAAAATGCGAGGAATAATCAGCTTCCATTCAAAATAGTGGACAAAAATATATCAAAGGCCCAAAGCGGATGCGTATTCAGACATTGGAACCTGAGTGCCCGTCACTGAAGACGAATAAAGGTAGGATTTGGCAATGTTTGAAACCAGGCTGATTTTCTAATCTCACCTTTCCACGTTTTCAGTGATGTACGTCTGGTACCTACGGATTATAATTTATTACTTCTGACATTTTGATATTTTCCAGAGTTTTGGTGTAAGCTGGTTGTTCATAGCATTCTGAACCATGATGCCTAGAAAATAAAATACCTGCTTACACAACAGTCTTGACCAGAAACCATGCCAATATCATCAATTGCTTCACATTTACAACTGCTCTTTGGCCTTAGAATGTCTTTCTGGTCCAGCATTGTCAGTTTAAAGGTTTTTGCCACTTTTTGCCAGTTTTTGCCACTTTTTCCTGGTAAATACCGGTATTTACCAGTTTATGCCACTGGCTGGCATAAACATAGTTTTTACCGGTATTTTGCCAACCCTGGTTTAAAAGTCATACTATACCATATATTGTATAAAACAGTCCTGCTTTCGGCCCAGTTGGAAGTAAAACAGGCTGATATCATCAAAGTTCTATATAGATTTGTTTCAAAAATAATATTTTTCTGCAGGCAAAATATGTCTGCAAAAACGTTAAAACATTTGGAATGTAAAAATTTGCAAGATTATTTGAAAACCTTGGACCCAGAAGTTATCGATGAGCTCTACAGCCATCCTGCATCATGCCTTGCAGTTTACAGGTAAGTACTGGGGGCATCCCAAGGCTAATATTATAATTATATTAATTTCACATTCTCAGTCTACTTGACCTTTAAGTGTGTTTTTTCTTTCTTTGTCAGAATTTCCTAGATCAAATGCTGGGCATTATTGAGGGGTAAAAAGTTGCTGTCCCTTCCAACCAGGTAAACGTGAGCGACATGATGCAACTATGACGATTGCTGTTTTGGCATTTACCCCGATTCTGTGCTCATGCACTGTGTTATCGATCATTCGAGCTATGGCTTTTGCTGGCCGGGTGCCACAGGGAAGTGCCGAAGCTTGGCCAGCTGTTCATCATGAGGCTGCTGTTTGTGGAGCAGGCGATACCGAAGGCTGTGACCACCTCATGGGTGGACACCACACACACCAAGTAAGCACACATTCTAGCAAGCTGGTTGACTCAAGACACCGTCCTTGGGAAATTCGCAGTACAATAAAAGACGTGTCAGGGGCTTCGATACTTTTCTTCGGAAGGATCTTGACCTTCATTAGACTTTGTTACGACCTGAGGGTTCTTAAATGTTTTTTTAATGGATTGCAGTTAAAGTCTAGTATAATTTGTGATGCTCTTAGTTACGCTAAGGGACAAAATTGGTTCTCCCAAGGGTGGTGGTACCGGTAGAGAGGTGTAACGTGGCGTTGGCCTCGAGGGAAGTGTGACGGGGCGGTGGTACCTGTAGGGACGTGTGACGGGGCAGTGGTACCTATAGGGAGGTGTGACGGGGCTGTGGTACCTGTAGGGAGGTGTGACGGGGCGGTGGTACCTGTAGGGAGGTGTGACGGGGCGGTGGTACCTATAGGGAGGTATGACGGGGCTGTGGTACCTGTAGGGAGGTGTGACGGGGCAGTGGTACCTGTAGGGAGGTGTGACGGGGCGGTGGTACCTATAGGGAGGTGTGACGGGGCAGTGGTACCTGTAGGGAGGTGTGACGGGGCGGTGGTACCGATAGGGACGTGTGACGGGGCAGTGGTACCTGTAGGGAGGTGTGACGGGGCGGTGGTACTGGCAGGGACGTGTGACGGGGCGGTGGTACCTGTAGGGAGGTGTGACGGGGCAGTGGTACCTGTAGGAAAGTGTGATGGGGCGGTGGTACCTTTAGGGACGTGTGACGGGGCGGTGGTACCTGTAGGGAGGTGTGACGGGGCGTGGTATCGGCAGGGACGTGTGACGGGGCGGTGTACCTGTAGGGAGGTGTGACGGGGCGGTGGTACCTTTAGGGACGTGTGACGGGGCGGTGGTACCTGTAGGGAGGTGTGACGGGGCGGTGGTACCGGCAGGGACTGTGACGGGGCAGTGGTACCTGTAGGGAGGTGTGACGGGGCGGTGGTACCGGCAGGGACGTGTGACTGGGCGGTGGTACCTGTAGGGACGTGTGACGGGGCAGTGGTACCTGTAGGGAGGTGTGACGGGGCGGTGGTACCGGCAGGGACTGTGACGGGGCGGTGGTACCTGTAGGGAGGTGTGACGGGGCAGTGGTACCTGTAGGAAAGTGTGATGGGGCGTGGTACCTTTAGGGACGTGTGACGGGGCGGTGGTACCTGTAGGGAGGTGTGACGGGGCGGTGGTACCGGCAGGGACGTGTGACGGGGCAGTGGTACCTGTAGGGAGGTGTGACGGGGCGGTGGTACCGGCAGGGACGTGTGACTGGGCGGTGGTACCTGTAGGGAGGTGTGACGGGGCGGTGGTACCTGTAGGGACGTGTGACGGGGCGGTGGTACCTGTAGGGAGGTGTGACGGGGCGGTGGTATTGATAGGGAGGTATGATGGGGCTGTGGTACCTGTAGGGATGTGTGACGGGGCGGTGGTACCGGCAGGGAGGTGGCGGAGACGGCAGAGACATTGGTGGCGTTGCGGATCTGGCAGGAGGTACAGCTGCCTGGGGGTCTGCCCGGCTGGCTGCTCAACAACGTGTTCCGATGCAACGTGCGTGTCTGCCTGCTTCAGGGGTACGTCCGGTCCGTCTTTCTGCTTTAGGGGTACCTCTGGGGCGTGCTCGGCTTCCGCAGCTGCTCTATATTTTCTTAAAATGTCTTTTCCTGCGGTCTGTGACTTTTCCATACACCAGATAACTTCCCTGATTTTATGCTTAACTGAATAATGTTTGGCCTCTGTGCCTGGTTTTACAAAAGGTGTAACTTACGTTAACAGGGTACAGGAAGCATAATACCGAGTAGAAGTGACGCTGCGATCTTGTTAAATAAAAATGCAGTGTTAAGTACAACTTCTTGAATATTTGTGCTGGCGTATAACGCTGCACTGGAATGCAGCGTAGAATATTGTCACTCTTGTTTCAGAAAGGAGGCAAAATGTACATTGAATATGTAAAACAGGCCTAAAAGCCTACTTATCATGTAGCATCGGAACTTTTATCAGCCAGGGATTCAAAATATGAAGAGAATAAATATCACCAAAGTTTAAAATCTCCGACAACAAATATTGTTGTAAAGGGGAAAGAGTCATGAAAAAATATAAGATGGACGTTAAGGTGTGAAAGCTTTTTCCAGCATAGGATTGAAGTGCTAGTTACCCATGTCAAACAGCTGACATTTTTAGTTTTAACCCCATTTTTACAAAGAGGTATGATACTAAATGACAACTAATGTTGCAAACGAACAGGAATGCTAACATTTTTATTTTCTTCTTTGTTCTACTGCCTTCATTTTACTCTTTGCAAAGGAGTAAAGGACCCTAGATAGGCTGGAAGTGGTAGGATTATATGAAGTGTATGGAGGTTAATAATTAAAATTAGGTTGTTTTTAACCCTTCAAGTCCAAGGGTCTCCACCGAGGCCTCTGGCCAATATTACGATTTAAGTTCTGTCACCTGTTGTTCAAAAGATGTTGGCTCACTATTCCCGTCTTTTCTGGAAATTGTCTGTATACAACCCGCTATTCACTGTACCCCTCCGGTTTCCACATTACACGATTTTTCACCAGAAATTTGAAGGGGAAGCGGCGTTAAGGATTCCTTTCACGGCAAGCAGGGATAGGACTTTGCCTTTTCAGGAGTCCGTTATCAATGAAAATTGCGTCGCCTTTTTGCTTACAATTGCTTTTGTTTCTGCCGTGCATGCTACGGCAAAGTGTATTGATCACTTTCTACGCTATTTTATGCCGCTTATACGCCGCTGGCATAGGTCATACCACTTATGGAATGGGGCCCTGGACTGGTTTGCGTGCAGAAGTGGCGTCAGTGTCGGCGGACGGTGTCGGCAGAGCTGCGTGTGTCGGTGTCGGCAGGGGCGTCAGTCAGGGACTGCGTCAGTGTCGGCGGACGGTGCCGGCAGAGCTGCGTGTGTCGTGTTGGCAGGGGCGTCAGTCAGGGACTGCGTCAGTGTCGGCGGGCGGTGTCGGTAGAGCTGCGTGTGTCTGTTGGCAGGGGCGTCAGTCAGGGACTGCGTCAGTGTCGGCGGGCGGTGCCGGTAGAGCTGCGTTGTCGGTGTCGGCAGGGGCGTCAGTCAGGGACTGCGTCAGTGTCGGCGGACGGTGCCGGTAGAGCTGCGTGTGTCGGTGTCGGCAGGGGCGTCAGTCAGGGACTGCGTCAGTGTCGGCGGACGGTGCCGGTAGAGCTGCGTGTGTCGGCAGGGGCGTCAGTCAGGGACTGCGTCAGTGTCGGCGGACGGTGCCGGTAGAGCTGCGTGTGTCGGTGTCGGCAGGGGCGTCAGTCAGGGACTGCGTCAGTGTCGGCGGACGGTGCCGGTAGAGCTGCGTGTGTCGGCAGGGGCGTCAGTCAGGGACTGCGTCAGTGTCGGCGGGCGGTGCCGGTAGAGCTGCGTGTGTCGGTGTCGGCAGGGGCGTCAGTCAGGGACTGCGTCAGTGTCGGCGGACGGTGCCGGTAGAGCTGCGTGTGTCGGTGTCGGCAGGGGCGTCAGTCAGGGACTGCGTCAGTTTCGGCGGGCGGTGCCGGTAGAGCTGCGTGTGTCGTGTTGGCAGGGGCGTCAGTCAGGGACTGCGTCAGTGTCGGCGGGCGGTGCCGGTAGAGCTGCGTGTGTCGGTGTCGGCAGGGGCGTCAGTCAGGGACTGCGTCAGTGTCGGCGGGCGGTGCCGGTAGAGCTGCGTGTGTCGGTGTCGGCAGGGGCGTCAGTCAGGGACTGCGTCAGTTTCGGCGGGCGGTGCCGGTAGAGCTGCGTGTGTCGGCAGGGGCGTCAGTCAGGGACTGCGTCAGTGTCGGCGGGCGGTGCCGGTAGAGCTGCGTGTGTCGGTGTCGGCAGGGGCGTCAGTCAGGGACTGCGTCAGTTTCGGCGGACGGTGCCGGTAGAGCTGCGTGTGTCGGCAGGGGCGTCAGTCAGGGACTGCGTCAGTGTCGGCGGACGGTGCCGGTAGAGCTGCGTGTGTCGGTGTCGGCAGGGGCGTCAGTCAGGGACTGCGTCAGTGTCGGCGGGCGGTGCCGGTAGAGCTGCGTGTGTCGGTGTCGGCAGGGGCGTCAGTCAGGGACTGCGTCAGTGTCGGCGGGCGGTGCCGGTAGAGCTGCGTTGTCGGTGTCGGCAGGGGCGTCAGTCAGGGACTGCGTCAGTGTCGGCGGGCGGTGCCGGTAGAGCTGCGTGTGTCGGTGTCGGCAGGGGCGTCAGTCAGGGACTGCGTCAGTGTCGGCGGGCGATGTCGGTAGAGCTGCGTGTGTCGGTGTCGGCAGGGGCGTCAGTCAGGGACTGCGTCAGTGTCGGCGGACGGTGCCGGCAGAGCTGCGTGTGTCGGTGTCGGCAGGGGCGTCAGTCAGGGACTGCGTCAGTGTCGGCGGACGGTGCCGGCAGAGCTGCTGTGTCGGTGTCGGCAGGGGCGTCAGTCAGGGACTGCGTCAGTGTCGGCGGGCGGTGTCGGTTGAGCTGCGTGTGTCGGTGTCGGCAGGGGCGTCAGTCAGGGACTGCGTCAGTGTCGGCGGACGGTGCCGGCAGAGCTGCGTGTGTCGGTGTCGGCAGGGGCGTCAGTCAGGGACTGCGTCAGTGTCGGCGGGCGGTGTCGGTAGAGCTGCGTGTGTCGGTGTCGGCAGGGGCGTCAGTCAGGGACTGCGTCAGTGTCGGCGGACGGTGTCGGTAGAGCTGCGTGTGTCGGTGTCGGCAGGGGCGTCAGTCAGGGACTGCGTCAGTGTCGGCGGGCGGTGTCGGTAGAGCTGCGTGTGTCGGTGTCGGCAGGGGCGTCAGTCAGGGACTGCGTCAGTGTCGGCGGGCGGTGTCGGTAGAGCTGCGTGTGTCGGTGTTGGCAGGGGCGTCAGTCAGGGACTGCGTCAGTGTCGGCGGGACGGTGTCGGTAGAGCTGCGTGTGTCGGTGTCGGCAGGGGCGTCAGTCAGGGACTGCGTCAGTGTCGGCGGGCGGTGTCGGTTGAGCTGCGTGTGTCGGTGTCGGCAGGGGCGTCAGTCAGGGACTGCGTCAGTGTCGGCGGGCGGTGTCGGTAGAGCTGCGTGTGTCGGTGTTGGCAGGGGCGTCAGTCAGGGACTGCGTCAGTGTCGGCGGACGGTGCCGGTAGAGCTGTGTGTGTCGGCAGGGGCGTCAGTCAGGGACTGCGTCAGTGTCGGCGGGCGGTGCCGGCAGAGCTGCGTGTGTCGGTAGACAGGGGCGTCAGTCAGGGACTGCGTCAGTGTGCCTCACCAGACCCCAACGGGCGGACGGTGGAGGCGCTGGACGTGTACGCGCTGGAGCGCTGGGAGTGCGTGCTGCACTACATGGTGGGCTCATCGCAGCAGGAGGGCATCGCTAAGGACGCCGCCCGAATCCTACTACATTCGGGACTCATGAAAACGTCAGTGGCGATCGCGCGATACTATTCACAGAATCAGTCACCAGTAAATGCTATGAGAACATCAGCAGTTCCGAATAACTGCGAGAAAAACGGTTCGCAGGATTTTTAATCAAAGTATTTTTTCGTTGCCATAAATAGAATTATATCACATTGTATGCTGCCCATTGTCTTTTCCAACTAAATGTCGCCGCTAGTTCCCGAGTTTACCCCAGAGTTCACTTCTTGTTGATCAAGCATTTGTTCTGAATTTGCGTTTTGTTCGTCCCTTGTCTGTTATGAATGGCCTCCCTGAAGGATGATGCTGATTGCCGCTTATACCTACACCATCATACATATGTGGTGTGATCTGACGTGGCCTCGGGAGTCTATTCCCTACTCTGGCATAAGCTGAGGAGTCTGTATCCCCCACTCTGACGTGACCCGGGGAGTCTGTACCCCCAGTCTGACGTGACCTGGGGAGTCTGTGCCCCCCAGTCTGACGTGACCTGGGGAGTCCGTATCCTTCAGTCTGACGTGACCTGGGGAGTCTGTATCCCCCAGTCTGACGTGACAATGGGGAGTCTGTACCCCCAGTCTGACGTGACCTGGGGAGTCTGTGCCCCCCAGTCTGACGTGACCTGGGGAGTCTGTATCCTTCAGTCTGACGTGACCTGGGGAGTCTGTATCCCCCAGTCTGACGTGACCTGGGGAGTCTGTGCCCCCCAGTCTGACGTGACCTGGGGAGTCTGTGCCCCCAGTCTGACGTGACCTGGGGAGTCTGTGCCCCCAGTCTGACGTGACCCGCAGAGTCTGTACCCCCAGTCTGACGTGACCTGGGAGTCTGTGCCCCAGTCTGACGTGACCTGGGAGTCCTACCTAGTTGACTGGCCAGGGAGTCTTGCCCCAGTCTGACGTGACCTGGGGAGTCTTACCCCAGTTGACGTGACCTGGGAGTCTGTGCCTCCCAGTCTGACTTGACCTGGGAGTCTGTATCCCCCAGTCTGACGTGACCTGGGGAGTCTGTGCCCCCAGTCTGACGTGACCTGGGAGTCTGTGCCCCCAGTCTGACGTGACCTGGGGAGTCTGTGCCCCCCAGTCTGACGTGACCCGGGGAGTCTGTACTCCCAGTCTGACGTACATACATACATACATACATACATTTATTTCGGTTATCAACAAGTACAATGACAGTTCTGATTTCTATCGATTGGCGCAAAAGCGTCTAGCGCTTGACTCTTGGCGCCTCTCGACAACATTGGCGAATTCAAGTGCCACGGTCGCACCACCCTTGGCCCATGGCCGCTCACCCGACAGTCACACACAGGATACCCACAACGGCGTCGGCGTCCTTTGCATAAATTGTTCAAGAGTTCAATGTGAGAATCTTTTGGTGTTTGATATGAATTTCAGGGTTTCTTTCGCTATCGCTCGATTTGTGTCATCGTTTCCATTTCCTCCATGCAGTAGCATCTTAAGTTTTTGTTCAGTTGATAAATTTGAAAATTCTGTGGCGATTATGGTCGATATATTTCGGTGGAGGACATTTCTCTGCACTGTATAATTTACGCAATGAATAAGAAAATGTTTCGTATTTTCGTTTTGATGACCACAGCTGCAGAATGGGGTTTCGGCTCCGAGGATTTGATAAGTGTGGCCATTTAATTTGGACATGTCAACTCTGAGTTGCGTCAAAAGGGAGTTCAAATTTTTGTTGCCGTACGAGTAGTATTTTAGAGGTTGTTGAACAGAGAAATATTCGACTACATGGTTTTTAAATGATTTGTGCGATTGAATGGTTCTTATTGGTTCTGGAAGCTCATTATATTGTTTTATTGCGCTTGGCAAGAAGGAGTTACTGAAGTTACACGTTCTAGTCAATAGTTCCGTTCTTTGGTTTCGGTTACGTAATTCTCTGTTAGCCGTTGCGTTGCGTATATTAGGAAGAGTGGTTTTGATGTATTGGGGAATATCGTCATATAGTAGTTTTCGTAAGAAGTGAAGTTTGTGGATTTTACGTCGATTTTTTAGGCTATTCCAACCTAGATCTAATCTTAATTTTTCTGTAGAGGTTCTAGGTAGTATTTTAGTAACGAGTCTTGTCGCCCTGTTTTGTAATCTTTCAAGCCTCAGACAATCTGCTGCCGTTATGATTCCGTCGTAAATTATATCGCAATAATCAAAATGAGGCATGATATAAGTGCTATAAATATAGTTAAGGATTGGTCGAGATAAATATGGGGCGATTGGGTAAAGAGGACCTAGAGTGATATTAACTTTTCTGACAATGTTGTCTACATGTGAGTGGAATCTTAGGTCTTTTGAGAAATTCATGCCTAAATGTTTGTGCTCGTTAACATCCGGGATGATTTTGCCGTCAAAAATTAATTGTGGGGGTTCTGCATTCCTTCTGTAGGAAAAGGTTTGTTGAATAGTTTTTGAGGCATTGAAAGTAATGAGCCAATTCTTACCATACTCTTGAATTTGAGAGAGATCATTTTGGAGGGATGCTTGAACCTCTTGAACATTTTCAGGTTTGTGTCGAGCAAATAGGCAAGTATCGTCAGCAAACAACAGAATTTCGTTCCTAACTTTAGTAGAAAGGTCGTTTAGATATAGAAGGGCAAGCAGGGGCCCAATAACGGAACCCTGCGGGCATCCTGCATTCAGTGTCAATAAAGAAGACGAAGTGTCGTCGACAATGACCCTCTGCTGTCTGTCTGTCAGATATGAGCGTAACCAGTTGATGATGTTAGTCAGTCCAAATTCATGTTCACATTTGTAGAGAAGTCCTTTGTGCCAAATTTTGTCGAAGTAGCGACTGATATCCAGGTATAGGACTGTGGCGTCTTTTTCTTTGTCTAAGGATTCGTAAAGGGCGTGCGTCAGGTAAAACAGTTGAAGTTGTGTCCCATGTCCTGGTCTGTATCCACTTTGTCTTTCAGTAAGGAGGTGATTGTCAGTAAGATGCTGGTAGATTTTTCTGCAAACAATTTTTTCGAACACTTTCGACACACAAGACAGAAGAATTATTGGTCGATAATTGGCAACGTCGGCTGTACTACCTTTATTTTTATAAATGGGCTTAACATTGGCTACCTTCCAAGACTCTGGGAATATACCTAAATGAAGTGATTTATTGAAAAGCCTCGAGAGAGGTTCTGATATTATTATTGCGGTGAGCTTTAATAGTTTTACGGGTATTTTATCTGGACCAGTAGATTTATTCTTACTCAATCCGTTAATAGTTTTAAGCACTTCCTGTTCACTTATAACAAAGGATTCTAAATTTGGTACTACAGTATTTTGCAAATGATGAACTGTTGCTCTGTCAGAATCAGGTAAATATGTTTGGGCGGCAAAATAGGAATCTAGTAGCTCAGCTTTTTCCAGATCATCTACGACGAGTTGTTCAGAAGTGTTTATTAGAGGCGGAATGTCAGATTTTTTATGTTGCCGACCATTTTTCGAAGCGTTTGGTGATATTTATGTAAGTCTTGTTTTTCTTCTATAAGATTAGATGCCTGGTGTTGAAGATATTGGCTCTTTAATCGTTTAGTCATTTGTGTTACCTTATTTCTGCACTGTTTCCATGCCGTCCAGTCATGGTCACAGCTAATGCAATGAGCCGGGGAGTTTTTATTTC
The DNA here is from genome assembly GCA_034440635.1 of Lepas anatifera. Classification (NCBI taxonomy): domain Eukaryota; kingdom Metazoa; phylum Arthropoda; class Thecostraca; family Lepadidae; genus Lepas; species Lepas anatifera. Next base: position 209,280 of record JAOTON010000509.1, read on the forward strand.
TGCAATTTTGACAAGAATTTGCTTTTCTGAAAATCCGGTCCCGCTTTCGTATCAAAAGTTTTAGCGCGCTAGTTACCCACGGTTTTTTGTTTGAATGAAGTTTTACAGTTTTTGTGGGAATGCATTCGTGAGCTGCTTTTAGGAGGGTTGAGGTAAAAAGGTTTGAAGCTGAGTCTATGTCTTTTTCCAGAATTTCACTCCAGTTTGTGGTCATCAAAGTCTGCGTCAGTCTCGGAATGTCCATGTTAGAGTAATCCCATACATTCTTTTGCTTAATGGATTGAGTACGAGTATTTCCTCGAACAGATACAAAAATAGGAAAATGATCTAATTGGGAGAATGAAGATATAGTGCCACATTTTGTTACCGTATCATAATTCGAAACAAAACAAAGATCTCTGAGATTTCGAGTTTCGCCTTCTACACGCGTGGGTTCTGAAATGAGTTGAGAGAGAAAGAGGGAATCGGCGACTGGTTCCAACTCGCGTTCGAAAGGTTTGACTGGGGAATGGTTAAAGGAACTATTTCGTAAATACGGGTTACCGGCGTTTAGGTCTCCTATTACTATAATGTTTGAAGGTGAAAATTTTTGTGCAATTCCTACACTTTCTGCGAGATTAGATAGAAATTCGTGCAGACGGTCCGATTTCATATTAGGGGTAAATATATACCACATATTATTGTAGTAGACCTGGGGAGTCTGTACCTTCAGTCTGACGTGACCCGGGGAGTCTGTGCCCCCAGTCTGACGTGGCCTGGGGAGTCTGTGCCCCCAGTCTGACGTGACCTGGGGAGTCTGTGCCCCCAGTCTGACGTGACCTGGGGAGTCTGTACCCCCAGTCTGACGTGACCCGGGGAGTCTGTGCCCCCAGTCTGACGTGGCCTGGGAGTCTGTGCCCCAGTCTGACGTGGCCTGGGAGTCTGTGCCCCCAGTCTGACGTGACCCGGGGTTGTTCCCAGTTGCCTGACCGGAGTCCGTCCCGTCTGACGTGGCCTGGGGAGTCTGTCCCCAGTGACGTGGCCTGGGGAGTCTGTGCCCCAGTCTGACGTGACCCGGGGTCTGTATCCCAGTCTGACGTGACCCGGGGTCTGTGCCCCCAGTCTGACGTGGCCTGGGAGTCTTGCCCCAGTCTGACGTGGCCTGGGAGTCTTGCCGTCTGACGTGACCGGGAGTTGTATCCAGTCTGACCTGACCGGGGTCTTCCAGTCTGACGTGGTCTGGGTCTGCCCCGTCTGACGTGACCTGGGGTCTTGCCCCAGTCTGACGTGACCTGGGGATTCTGTCCCCAGTTGCGTGACCCGGGAGTCTGTGCCCGTTGCGTGGCCTGGGGGTCTTGCCCCAGTTGACGTGGCCTGGGAGTCTGTGCCCGTCTGACGTGACCGGGGTCTGTTCCGTCTGACCTGACCGGGGAGTCCGTACCTAGTCTGACGTGACCTGGGGAGTCTGTGCCCCCAGTCTGACGTGACCTGGGAGTCTGTGCCCAGTCTGACGTGACCCGGGAGTCTGTTCCCAGTCTGACCTGCGGGAGTCCGTCCCTCAGTCTGCGTGACCTGGGCATCTGTGCATTCTGCTGGCCGGGAGTCTGTGCCCCCAGTCTGACGTGACCTGGGAGTCTGTACCCCAGTCTGACGTGACCCGGGAGTCTGTGCCCCCAGTCTGACGTGGCCTGGGGAGTCTGTGCCCCCAGTCTGACGTGGCCTGGGGAGTCTGTGCCCCCAGTCTGACGTGACCTGGGGAGGCTGTGCCCCCAGTCTGACGTGACCCGGGGAGTCTGTATCCCAGTCTGACCTGACCGGGGGAGTCCGTACCCTCAGTCTGACGTGACCTGGGGAGTCTGTGCCCCTCAGTCTGACGTGGCCTGGGAGTCTGTGCCCCCAGTCTGACGTGACCTGGGAGTCTGTATCCCCAGTCTGACCTGACCGGGGAGTCCGTACCCTGTCTGACGTGACCTGGGGGTCTTGATCTGACGTGGCGAGTCTGTGCCGTCTGCGGGCGGAGTCTCCTGTCTGACGTGGCCGTGCCTGTCTGACGTGACCTGAGTCTTGTCTGACGTGGCGGTCTTGCCTCGACCCGGGGAGTCCGTACCCTCAGTCTGACGTGGCCAGGGGAGTCTGTGCCACCAGTCTGACGTGGCCGGGGGAGTCTGTGCCCCTCAGTCTGACGTGGCCGGGGTTATGTTTGCCGACAGCGACGGCGATGAGCCAAACCCGGTGATTACGCGCCAGGGCTTTCAGTTTCTGCTGATGGAGACGGGCGCGCAGGTGTGGTACTTTCTGCTGCAGTACCTAGAGACGTGCCACTACCACCAGCTGAGCCAGGTCGACTGCCTCAAGTTCCTGCTGCAGCTGGGCTTCTCCAAACTCGGCTCGGTGGGTGCTGCGCCGGAGCGCTCCGCCTCTCTGTAGAGGAGATCCCGTAACCGGCGCCAGGCTGGAGGGAGCGCTCCACCTCTCTGTAGAGATCCCGTAACTGGCGCTTGGAGGGAGCACTCCACCTCTCTGTAGAGGAGATCCCGTAACCGGCGCCGGGCTGGAGGGAGCTAATGTATCTCCATCGCTCTCGGGTTTTCCGAAGAAGGTGGGAAAGGGGCTCTGCTGTGCTTTCTAATTTTTAGCTCTATCCCGAGTTTTTGTATTGCATTTTACTGTTTTCGTCTAAACCCGACAGCAGTCGTACATAAAAATGGGTTTGCTGATGTTTGGATGCGTGGAGTCGCGTGGGGGAAACCTGTCGGATTGATACCTAGTTATATGATATGGGAACCTGAAATGAGAGGACGTCAACCGTTGTTGGAAGAGAACGTAATATGAACGTAAGCCTAGGAAGGGGAGAAGGCCCTTACAGCTGGTGGCACCCGGCAGGACTACCACACCGAGGGCATGAGCGAGAAGCAGCTGATCTTCCTGCAGCACCTGCGCGAGTTCGGGCTCGTCTACCAGCGAAAGGTCAGTCACTTTTATTTGAATTCCATGTCAACACATAGTCTACAACTCCAAAGAAAGTTCTTCGATTGACGAATGTTTGCCTTGTTTCAGTGTCGGGTATCGTCATTCACCGCTGTCAAAGTCGACACTACCCGGTAATGAAACTAGTTAATCTTAAGTATGTATGTATGTGCACACATTGGCAGACACAGGGGGAGGGCCCAAAGCACTGGAGGGGCCAAACTATCTTTTGCGCCCCCCCAAGGATGGATATTTTTTAATGGGTTTACACTAAGTCTGTCAAGCAATAAAATCTTCGCCCCCACCCCCTCCCCCAGGAGAGCGATCATATACTTTGGGAGGTAACTTATACTAGGTCTGTGGAGCACCCAAATCGCACGCCCCACCCCCTCCCCCCACAGGAGGAGAGGCAGACATGGATTTGCCCCCAAAAGTGGGGTCTGCGTTCGCCCCTGTGTACATACTGCCTCTCTTGCTTTTCGAAGAAAGTCGCTTGTGGCGAATTTTTTGCGTTTGCCGGCTGTAAAAGTTTAACAGTGATTATCTTCTGATGTTTTGATACCCGACGCTGCCCTAAATTTGTTCCCAGTGCTAATAAATAATACGAGGTGAGAATACGTTTTTCAATTCCAGTGTTTGCCGGCTAACAACTGGCGAAATCCAATCATTAAATCAAATTATCAATCATATGAATTATTTCCCTATTACCTTTATTCAGCTTATCACAGGGTCAGATTTGTGACTGTAATTATTTCATAAAGCTGCAGTCGCTGTCAACCGTTAAAACCCCTCGATAGCCTCTGCATGAAGTAGCGCACCCATGGGTGGTAAGGGGTGCTCTAGTGCCTTTGTTATGGACCTGACCTAAAAATGGATGTCACGCCCTAGATTTTTCTTTACAAGAGCTTTCGAATGTATAGAAACTTGATCTAACCCTTCTAGAAGCCGAGTTACTCCCGGCTTTTGTCAACCTTATTTTGAGAACCAACATTGCCTTACATCGGTTTAGAAATGATATAAAACTCGGTGGCCTGACGTGACCTTGGATTGAAATTTGGTCAAGATGTATCAAATTAATTTTGGTGCACACTTTACCCCGCAGCATTGCTCTAAAAAGAGCCGTTTTCTCCCATCGCGAAAAATAAGAGGGGGGGGGTAGAATCGACCCCCTGGTAAAGGAGGGTTCAAGAGGAAAATCAAAATTTGGTGTGCTTGTTTGAGCCGCCTGATGAAGAGCTTCAATTGGAACCCAAAATCATTGTTCTATCATGGTTAGTTATTGAGCTATGAATTTCGTCCCGTTTTTCAGGCCTCCTGCATCGCTGTGCGGCGGTTGGTGGCTGTGTGTGTGTGTGTGTGTGTGTGTGTGTGTGTGTGTGTGTGTGTGTGTGTGTGTGTGTGTGTGTGTGTGTGTGTGTGTGTGTGTGTGTGTGTGTGTGTGTGTGTGTGTGTGTGTGTGTGTGTGTGTGTGTGTGTGTGTGTGTGTGTGTGTGTGTGTGTGTGTGTGTGTGTGTGTGTGTGTGTGTGTGTGTGTGTGTGTGTGTGTGTGTGTGTGTGTGTGTGTGTGTGTGTGTGTGTGTGTGTGTGTGTGTGTGTGTGTGTGTGTGTGTGTGTGTGTGTGTGTGTGTGTGTGTGTGTGTGTGTGTGTGTGTGTGTGTGTGTGTGTGTGTGTGTGTGTGTGTGTGTGTGTGTGTGTGTGTGTGTGTGTGTGTGTGTGTGTGTGTGTGTGTGTGTGTGTGTGTGTGTGTGTGTGTGTGTGTGTGTGTGTGTGTGTGTGTGTGTGTGTGTGTGTGTGTGTGTGTGTGTGTGTGTGTGTGTGTGTGTGTGTGTGTGTGTGTGTGTGTGTGTGTGTGTGTGTGTGTGTGTGCGTGCGTGCGTGCGTGCGTGCGTGCGTGCGTGCGTGCGTGCGTGCGTGCGTGCGTGCGTGCGTGCGTGCGTGCGTGCGTGCGTGCGTGCGTGCGTGCGTGCGTGCGTGCGTGCGTGCGTGCGTGCGCGCGCGCATGTGTGTGCAGTTGCCTGTGACGGGCGGCGCGTTGCAGCGGAGTTCGGGCCGGTTCTACCCGACGCGGCTGGCGCTGGAGCTGGCGGCTGCCTCGCGCCGACGCGCTGCCATCCAGAGCCAGGGCTTCCTGGTGGTGGAGACCAACTACCGGGTGTACGCGTACGGTGCCTCCGACCTGCAGGTGGCGCTGGTCGGCCTCTTCTGCGAGATGGTGTACCGGTGAGAGCGCTGCACACAAGGAACCGTTGGCAGGTGGTGCCGAAATTATGGACTTGCGACCTGCGCCAATTATGTTTCGAAGGACGGTCATGTTACGGCCTGGTTTGTAATCATCCGACAGGTGCGAAATGTGCATTGTAAGCTAGAGCTGTGTTTCTATGTTTCCCAGCAGGCCCCGAGTGAGGGTTTTTGGCTGCCGTTCTCGTGGAGCTGCGTCCCGCTGGGGGGGGGTTGTATTCCATCCCCAGCAGCCTAGAGTGAGGGTTTTTAGCTGGCGTTCCCGAGGCGCTGCGTCCCGCGGGGGGGCAGTGGCGGATCCAAGGGGGAAAGGCATTTGCCCCCCCAAACGGAAAAGCTCGAGGCAAAACTATGTTTTTGCCCCTCTCCCCAAAGTGATCGACCTTTTTGCCCCCGACTCCTTTTTAGTTTATAGGCAAGATTTTGGTGCTTCAACTCTCGACAAAACAGAACCAGTTAAGTTCAGAGTAAATATTGGCATGCGACTGGATAAAGTATCTCGAGCCCATATTTTTCTTCCAGATTTTTTTTTGCTTTTCGCCTCAAACACCCAAAATTATACCGGCAAGGAATATTGTAGCGCAGCTTTTGCGGCATGTTTTTTTTTTTGTTTTCGACTTTTGACTTTGGTTTGCCCCTCCCAAACCCACCGGCTAGATCCGCCACTGCGGGGGGTGGGGGTACATTCCATCTCTAGCAGCCCCGGATGAGGGTTTTGGGCCGGCGTTCCCGTGGAGCTGCGCGTCCCGCTAAAAAAACATAAATTTCGTCCTCTCGGAGAGTTCCTAGGTAAAAATTGTACTCATGTGATAGCTCTTGGTGCGACAGCCTGGAGTAGCGACGATCACGTTTAAAGTCAGGTGGGTGTTGAGATCACGAACGGTGGAAGAAAGACGACGGCTTCTTAACCTGTCACCTATTTTTAGACGGAAATATGTCGCCCATCTTCCTTACTCGTCACCCAACGGTCGGAATTTGAATGGCGGATCTGTATCGCGGTCCACTTTCATTGATTAACACACTGGTTGCAAGTTTAACAGAACATTTCCAGTGCACGTGCAGTAGCGTTGCGTGGCATCTGCTGGATCTGCGTGTCGTTTAGTGCGTACCCACGAGGATGGCTCTCAGTCGGAGTAGGTAAGATGGTCTGTATTTACCCCACCGCCTGTTCACCTGGACAGGCAGGAGTGCTCCTCCACGCCCGTGCGGCCACCAGATCACGCACGCCAGGGAATGGCGTTTGTGGGCCGCGAGTTTTGGACGGAGCTGCTGCTGCTGCTGGAAAAAACAAACATCGCCACAGTCCGATACAACCCAGTGGACACATAGTGTGGGACAACATTGTGGGAGACTGCTCTCCTCCTCTTTCCCGAACCGCGCGTAGCTGACGGTTTTATAACTATCCGCTCTAGAATGGAAATATTTGGAAAAGTAACACCAGTTTTGGCATCTGTGGGCGCACCTCCTCCGCCCCATCTCCTCGGCCGAAAATCCATCTGCGCGCGCCTTGCTGGGAGTACGCTCCTCACATTCTACAGCATTATGTGGCTCGCCGCTGCCGCGTGAGTCGATGCTGCACGCACTGGTGGACCTGAAGCCTTCAGTGGCTGCGTGCTTCTCGTGCTGCGGTTTTGTTGATCCTGGTGTAGCTGGTCGCGTGAGGCAGTCACGGACTACAGGCCATTTGTCGGGTTAGAGACTGCCTGAGATATGATAGTGGACACCTAAATTAATTGCCACCAAGCGCAGTGCAGATCTTGGACAGAGAAGGCACAGCTGGCCCGTAGTATTATTTTGGGGCAGGTTACAACCTTACGAAATAAGTACTTACTTGACGATGCAATCTGCTCTTGTTTCATATTATACTGCAGTGTTTTAAATGAGAGTCCTGCGAAATATTGTTTTCGGGAAGTGATTGTTGGTTCTCCACTTGTAATACCGTAATGTGTTCAGGCGACGGTTTTAACCAATCTCTGCCTCGGAGTCGACCCTGACAGGCGGAGTATGGAATTTAACTCTGTAGCTCGATTTTTTAGTTGATGATGATAGGTGTTATCACTGTGCTAATCAGTTCTTGTTGCGTGTCTCCCACAAGATGAGGTGCGACCCGAGCTTGTCTGTGTTACGTCTACTGACAAAAACAATTGCCGCGAGGCCGTAGAGAATGCAGAGATGGTGAATTGACGGCTGTTTCTCTGCCCCGTGCAGCTTCCCCAATCTGGCGGTGGCCATCCTGACACGGGACTCGGTGCGCGAGGCGCTGCGCTCCGGCATCACGGCCCACCAGATCATCAGCTTCCTGCGGCTGCACGCGCACCCCCAGCTCAGCAAGAGCGACCCGGTGCTGCCCGGAACCGTGGTCGACCAGGTTGGTGTCGGCCCTCCCGCTCCTGACAGCTGCCGTCTTCCAATACAGGCAAACGTGGCGCAAGTTGTTCGATTATTCAAAGCAGAACTATTTCTCAATTTTGGGAGTCCCTTCAAAAACCTCACTTATACATAACGGAAATCACACAAAAATGTCAGCCATCCACACAAGTCTCTACCTACTTGCAGTGTATGGCTGTCATGCGATTTATGGACTAAACAGGGGCGTAGCTCGGACTTTTCGGGACGGGCTGTGTTGGAGGCGAAGCAAAAACTAAATGGGTGTCCGAGAGGTTTGCTGAGGTATTTGACATGTAACGAATGTGAGCAGAATGTGTAAAGCACGCGTTAAAGCTAAGCTTAAAAAGGCGAAAATAATCGGTCTAGTGCCGTAATTTTGGTGGGACTTCCTGTCTGGCTGACCAGTTGAAAGGCACCCCGTCCCCGTGCTTTCGAGGCCTAGTGGAGCAAGTAACGTTATTTCTGCTGTAAATTCAGCCTATATCTCATTTTTGTCAAAAGAAGCTTCCGAACGTGAGAAGTTGGGGGGATTGACCGTCCTTTACTCATATATGTTTCGGGTGGTTTTATCTTATTTATTGCTGAAAAGCTTCGCTTGCAATAGTTCGTTGAGGAGTTGTTCAAGACGCCAGTCGGAGTTCGGTTGTATTTGCGGAGCTTTCAGACGTCCTACGTTTATCTCCGTCAGCGTATCATTGCTCGGCCTGCGCATAAGTCATGCACATGCTTGAAAAACATCAAAATACACTCGTGCTAAAAATTCAAATCCTACTTATTTTTTGACAATCAAGAATAATGCATATACAAGTTGAACAATTTAATTAATAATTTCGATGTTTTCCAACTTGTGCAGTGTTGACTAATGCACTGGCTAAGCAATCTTTCGCTGACGAAGATAGTCGTATGACGTTCGAAAGCTCCGAAAATACAACTGAACTGCGACTGGCGCCTTGAAGAACTGCTCAACGAACTCATGTCCCAGTCAAATACGATTTACCGCAACATTCGCTTGCTGTAAGTTTCTTGTGGCGACGTCTGCGTCCACTTGGCTGGTGGCCAAGGAGCTGCAGCTGCCGCCGGACTTCACCGTCCCTCCGCCCCTCTGTGGCAGGTGAAGCTGTGGGAGATCGAGCGCAACCGCTTCACCTTCGCCGACGGCGTGCTCTACAACCAGTTCCTGGCGCAGGGCGACTTCGAGATGCTGCGCAACTACGCGCGCGACATGGGCTGCCTGACCTGGGAGAGCGTCGAGAAGCGCGTCATGGTGGTCACCCGCGAGGGCCACGACGACGTCAAGCGCTACTGGAAACGCTACGGCAGAGCCAACCCCTAGCGGCGCGGCCGTCTGCCTTTTGTGCAGGCTGTGCTGCGAGCTGTTTCGGTACGCGCCGGGTAGGGCCCTGCTGTGTGACTGCACTCCGCCCGAGCGGCCAGCGGGCCGAAGCCTCCCGGATGTCCTTGTCACGGCAGTGCTCAAACGTGTTTGTGAACGCCTAATATATTTAAAATGTTTTGCTAATGAAGCACTGTGATGAGCTCGGCAGAAGCTGGGACGCAGATGCCTGCTACAAGGTTGAGGCATCCGTAAGTTATTTCACTCACGAGTGTCTGTTGCTGTTTGGAATCCATCGGCATTGTAAGCTGCTCGTGGTCGCTGTCCGAGAGCGCGATGCTGTGTGTGCGCGCTCTCCGGGATCAGGTCATGCGCTCGTGGTGGCGGACTCGGCCCTCATGTTGTGCTGTGGTCCAGCTCCTTCCAAGTGTGCTGTAATTGCTCATGTTCGTCGTGGTCCATTCTCGGATCTGTGTAAATACCATAGACACCATCATCAGTCACAACTGGTTTGTAACAGCTGTGTGGGTCCTGGCATCTGCGGCTTGTAATGCTCCCGTGGCCTCATCTCTGGTCGCCGCTCCGTGCCTCCCGCCGAAGCGGAACAGCGGAGGGAAACGTGGCTGACGCCAGTGAGAGACGTCAGTCTCTGCTGTGGAGACAGCGTCGGCTGGCTGACTTGTCAACGCCCTGAAAACCGGGCGGGTGGGCCGACTGGCCACGATCGGTCGGCACCCGCATACACACACTGCACCGCTCCCTGTCGCTCACAGCGCGCCCCACGGAGACATCTCAGAATTGGTTCTATTCCACAAGTCCCCGATAAAACATATTCAAAGATACCAAGGCATGCGGATGACCAACGCATGCGATTGGTATAACTAATTCCAAAGCTCTTAACAACACAGTGAGAACGGCACGACCGCTGCCGTCCAAGCACATCCCTGGGGGCTGTGTGAGACCACAACCTCAAGGGGTGCGTACTTCACGTCGAGATCAGTCGCTATCTCCACACGGACCACAGCGCCAATGCCCCTACATACCACGAACTGTTGTAATTGTCCCCCCCCGCCCGCGGCACTTCTCAATACCATACAACCGCGCGGATGCACCAAACTGCGTGTCCAAAGTGAGACCGGCAACATCACCAAAACGGCTCTGCGCCCTGCTACTCAGTGGAAATAACTGCCAGCGTTCAACACAATGTATCGCACTTCACTATTTTTGGCCGTTGTCGATGGCTAGCTTTGGTGACTGACGAGTGGTGCAGTAATCACAACTATCGGACACAGCGACTGCGCTAGCTGGTCGTTCCGGCACCCGATAAAGCAGCTGCAGCATTTCAACCTCCACCGCGCTTCTAGTTCCCATCACAAACGCCCGGCTTTTGTGCGAACAAAAGCCAAATCGAAAGTACCTTGGCCCGCGGAAATAAATATCAGGCGCCGCGGAAACAGTTGACGCGCAATCGAGGGCCCCCTACTGCGGCGCCATGAAACTGCACGCCCGGGGCAGAGGAAGCGGCGCCAGTTGAGGCGGCGGCTGAGGAGAGGCGTCTGTGCTTCAGAGACGGCAACACTGTGCTGCAGAGACGGCAGCAGCTCACTGCTGAGCTGAGGGCGGCGGCTGAAGAGAGGCGTATGTGCTGCAGAGACGGCAGCACTGTGCTGCAGAGACGGCAGCACTGTGCTGCAGAGACGGCAACACTGTGCTGCAGAGACGGCAGCACTGCTGAGTTGTGGGCGGCGGCTGAGGAGAGGCGTCTGTGCGGCAGAGACGGCAGCACTGTGCTGCAGAGACGGCAGCACTGCTAAGCTGTGAGCGGCGGCTGAGGAGAGGCGTCTGTACGGCAGAGACGGCAACACTGTGCTGCAGAGACGGCAGCACTGCTAAGCTGTGAGCGGCGGCTGAGGAGAGGCGTCTGAGCGGCAGAGACGGCAGCACTGTGCTGCAGAGACGGCAGCAGCTCACTGCTGAGTTGTGGGCGGCGGCTGAGGAGAGGCGTCTGTGCGGCAGAGACGGCAGCACTGTGCTGCAGAGACGGCAGCACTGCTAAGCTGTGAGCGGCGGCTGAGGAGAGGCGTCTGTACGGCAGAGACGGCAGCACTGTGCTGCAGAGACGGCAGCACTGCTAAGCTGTGAGCGGCGGCTGAGGAGAGGCGTCTGTGCGGCAGAGACGGCAGCACTGTGCTGCAGAGACGGCAGCACTGCTAAGCTGTGAGCGGCGGCTGAGGAGAGGCGTCTGTACGGCAGAGACGGCAACACTGTGCTGCAGAGACGGCAGCACTGCTAAGCTGTGAGCGGCGGCTGAGGAGAGGCGTCTGTGCTGCAGAGACGGCAGCACTGTGCTGCAGAGACGGCAGCACTGTGCTGCAGAGACGGCAGCACTGCTAAGCTGTGAGCGGCGGCTGAGGAGAGGCGTCTGTACGGCAGAGACGGCAGCACTGTGCTGCAGAGACGGCAGCACTGCTAAGCTGTGAGCGGCGGCTGAGGAGAGGCGTCTGTGCGGCAGAGACGGCAGCACTGTGCTGCAGAGACGGCAGCACTGTGCTGCAGAGACGGCAGCACTGCTAAGCTGTGAGCGGCGGCTGAGGAGAGGCGTCTGTGCGGCAGAGACGGCAACACTGTGCTGCAGAGACGGCAGCAGCTCACTGCTGAGCTGTGAGCGGCGGCTGAAGAGAGGCGTATGTGCTGCAGAGACGGCAGGTCACTGCTAAGCTGTGAGCGGCGGCTGAGGAGAGGCGTCTGTGCGGCAGAGACGGCAACACTGTGCTGCAGAGACGGCAGCAGCTCACTGCTGAGCTGTGGCCGGCGGCTGAGGAGAGGCGTATGTGCTGCAGAGACGGCAACACTGTGCTGCAGAGACGGCAGCAGCTCACTGCTGAGCTGTGGGTGGCGGCTGAGGAGAGGCGTCTGTGCTGCAGAGACGGCAGCAGCTCACTGCTGAGCTGTGGGTGGCGGCTGAGGAGAGGCGTCTGTGCGGCAGAGACGGCAACACTGTGCTGCAGAGACGGCAGCAGCTCACTGCTGAGCTGTGGCCGGCGGCTGAGGAGAGGCGTCTGCGCTGCGTTGCGTGGTCAGTGGCGGTGCGAGGTCACCGGCCCGGCAGCCGCGTCCACGCCGGGCAGCTGCCACGGCAGGCGGAAAAACGAGCCCGCCATCGGGGTGCAGTGCGTGCCCTCCATCTCTATCATCAGCTTGCTGGCCTGTGGGAGAGCGCCGTCCTCGGTCACAAGCGTCGCCTGCAGGATCGTCGGAGGCGGTACACTCTGGTCTGGACCGGCGGAGAGCCCGTCTAGTTGTGTCACTATTCTGTCGTAATAATTGAATGAAAAATAATTGTCTTTTCAAAGTAGTTTAGATATATTTCGAATATGATAGGAGTATTTTTATAAGTGTTTTAAGTGCTTGATAATTGAAGATGTCACATCCGAAACGCGTCGCAACGTTAAATGTATACCTAAAAGATGTCAACATTCGGCCAATGAATAAATCAAATATCAGATTTACAAAAATGTACTCTTCGAGCATTGGAGCAGACGAGGAAGAAGCTCGTGAAAACAAGATTTGCTATATCTTTTAACAAAACATGCACATGCATTGGAGAACATATTTTGCCTACTTGTTCGAATATATATATATATATATATATATATATATATATATATATATTCTCTCGGATGCATGTGCTATTAAACGCGACAGCATACTTAGCTTTTGTTAGTTTCTTCTGAGTCTTTTCTATTTTTCTTATGACACCTTTGGTATGCTCTGTCAATTCATAGATTAATTCTCCAATGGTCATTTACTTTGTATATATTATTTCGTGCTACGTTTCAACAAATAATTACTTTTGTTATCATCAGGCTTAATATATACCTATGTTCGATCAACAAAGACACACAGTGGATACGAAAATTGAATAAAACACTTTTGAGAAGGACAAGTTGTGGCTTTGAGCAGTGGTTGAGAAAAATAAATAAATAAATATATATATATATATATATATATATATATATATATATATATATATATATATAATATATATATACATATATATATGATATATATATATATATATATATATATATATATATATATATATATATATATATATATATATATATGGGAAGTTAGCATGAATCCAGCCCAGACGGGTGGAAATACAATCGCATGCGGCTCTTAAATAAGAGACGGAAATACATTTCGCGATATCCCTAACGCGCTGGAATTAACATTCAGCACTCGAAATACCACTTTTCATTTTAAATTTATGTTTCGCTGTTTCTCATTTCTAATTTTTCCTTGTCTATAAATTTCATGACATGGCACCTTATGGGATTTGCACCGTATATCACTCTCGCAAACGGGCAACGGTTTCCTCGTCAGTTAGTTTGACAGCACTGCCGGCTGGCACACGGGTCTCTCCAGAGAGGACCGCAGCCTCGCGGGTTCCCGCCGAGCCCTCTCAAACAATTCACGGCCCTTGCCAGCCACTTGGACACGTTGCACTGGTACAAAGCACGGCTCTTGAGTCTGGAAACTACCGGAAACGGTCACTTCTCCAAAGCTGGCTAGTTTTGAGCCGAACAAAATGGCAGTCGGGGTCCTTGGACATGTACTGAAGTGCCACGTTCCCTTTAAATAGCCTGGTTTTGATTTCATTAGGGCTGTTACTACCCGCGCTAATATTTCGCCATCGATATCCTGCGTGCGATGTAGTTACAATTTGCATACTGCGGTCCCATAAAACGGCGGACCCGAAACACCATAGCAAATTCCAGATACACCCAAACGCATCAAATGGGAAACAGAGAAGTCAGTAGGGACAGACTGGTGGGAGAGTAGTAGGTGGCATTCCGGCCTGCGACCACCATCGTTCCAGGGGTGAAGTTAGGAAAGGCACCAGTCGCACTGCAATAGAAACACGATCGTCTGGGTGTTAAAACCCAACATCCACCGTGCGGACGTTTATGACCCCGTATGTGCGCGTGCGCTGGTGCATATCTGGCCGCGCTGGTAACTATATGGCCCGCGCTGGTAACTATATGGCCCGCGCTGGTGCGTAGGTGGCCGCTCTGGTAACTATATGACCCGCGCTGGTGCGTAGGTGGCCGCTCTGGTAACTATATGACCCGCGCTGGTGCGTAGGTGACCACGCTGGTAACTATGTGGCCCGCGCTGGTGCGTAGGTGACCGCGCTGGTAACTATATGGCCCGCGCTGGTGCGTAGGTGGCCGCGCTGGTAACTATATGGCCCGCGCTGGTGCGTAGGTGGCCGCGCTGGTAACTATATGGCCCGCGCTGGTGCGTAGGTGGCCGCGCTGGTAACTATATGGCCCGCGCTGGTGCGTAGGTGGCCGCGCTGGTAACTATATGGCCCGCGCTGGTGCGTAGGTGACCACGCTGGTAACTATATGGCCCGCGCTGGTGCGTAGGTGACCGCGCTGATAACTATATGGCCCGCGCTGGTAACTATATGGCCTGCGCTGGTGCGTAGGTGACCGCGCTGGTAACTATATGACCCGCGCTGGTGCGTAGGTGGCCGCGCTGGTAACTATATGGCCCGCGCTGGTGCGTAGGTGGCCGCGCTGGTAACTATATGGCCCGCGCTGGTGCGTAGGTGGCCGCGCTGGTAACTATATGGCCCGCGCTGGTGCGTAGGTGGCCGCGCTGGTAACTATATGGCCCGCGCTGGTGCGTAGGTGGTCGCGCTGGTAACTATATGGCCCGCGCTGGTGCGTAGGTGACCGCGCTGGTAACTATATGGCCCGCGCTGGTGCGTAGGTGACCGCGCTGGTAACTATATGGCCCGCGCTGGTGCGTAGGTGACCGCGCTGGTAACTATATGGCCCGCGCTGGTGCGTAGGTGACCGCGCTGGTAACTATATGGCCCGCGCTGGTGCGTAGGTGGCCGCGCTGGTAACTATATGGCCCGCGCTGGTGCGTAGGTGGCCGCGCTGGTAACTATATGGCCCGCGCTGGTGCGTAGGTGGCCGCACTGGTAACTATATGGCCCGCGCTGGTGCGTAGGTGACCACGCTGGTAACTATATGGCCCGCGCTGGTGCGTAGGTGACCGCGCTGATAACTATATGGCCCGCGCTGGTAACTATATGGCCTGCGCTGGTGCGTAGGTGACCGCGCTGGTAACTATATGACCCGCGCTGGTGCGTAGGTGGCCGCGCTGGTAACTATATGGCCCGCGCTGGTGCGTAGGTGGCCGCGCTGGTAACTATATGGCCCGCGCTGGTGCGTAGGTGGCCGCGCTGGTAACTATATGGCCCGCGCTGGTGCGTAGGTGACCGCGCTGGTAACTATATGGCCCGCGCTGGTGCGTAGGTGGTCGCGCTGGTAACTATATGGCCCGCGCTGGTGCGTAGGTGACCGCGCTGGTAACTATATGGCCCGCGCTGGTGCGTAGGTGACCGCGCTGGTAACTATATGGCCCGCGCTGGTGCGTAGGTGACCGCGCTGGTAACTATATGGCCCGCGCTGGTGCGTAGGTGACCGCGCTGGTAACTATATGGCCCGCGCTGGTGCGTAGGTGGCCCGCGCTGGTGCGTAGGTGGCCGCGCTGGTAACTATATGGCCCGCGCTGGTGCGTAGGTGGTCGCGCTGGTAACTATATGGCCCGCGCTGGTGCGTAGGTGACCGCGCTGGTAACTATATGGCCCGCGCTGGTGCGTAGGTGACCGCGCTGGTAACTATATGGCCCGCGCTGGTGCGTAGGTGACCGCGCTGGTAACTATATGGCCCGCGCTGGTGCGTAGGTGACCGCGCTGGTAACTATATGGCCCGCGCTGGTGCGTAGGTGGCCGCGCTGGTCACTATATCACCCGCGCTGGTGCGTAGGTGACCGCGCTGGTAACTATATGGCCCGCGCTGGTGCATATCTGGCCGCGCTGGTTACTATATGGCCAGCGCTGGTAACTATGTGGCCCCGCGCTAGTAGCTACGCTGGAGCCTGTGCTGTAAAGCTGAGAGCAATCGTAGACTGCAGCGTGGGAGAGGGAGTCATATAACCGAAATTAATCACTGGTAAGTTACAGATATCCCTGCTACAGGTCAGGCGGCGCCGCTGTCTTGAGACTCACCACATAGATGGCCAGTTGGGATCGTAGCGACGAGTCCAGCTGCTCGCCGATGGTCAGTGGGTAGCGGGGCGGCCGTCCCGAGAGGTGCGAGGCCAGCAGGGCACGGCACAGCTCCTCCTCCACGCCCAGCTCAGCGGCCACCTCCGCTGCCGGCCACACCACAGTCGCACTGTAACACCACTCTCAGCATGCTGCTGTAGCTACAGCTACACCCCCCGCCAATGTCATTTCCCGAACCTGTTTTGCGTCGCAAAATACCTGGGATCTGCACTCTAGGATCACCTCATATCCTGCCGGAGGGCGTTTCGTCTGATTAAGGCGAGGACTGCCGCAAAGCACCGAGTTTCTTGGTGAAAACCTTGGCATCCTACTAAATACATCTCATTAAAAAAGGATCAGATCCCTCGCTTCCAATACAGCATGCCCTTCTTGCACGGAGGCGACGACCGGGCCTCTGCAGTCGCGCGTAACCGCAACAGGCAGCAGACTGACCCTGTGTGGCGGCCCGTGCCCACCGCAGACTGACCCTGTGTGGCGGCCCGGGCCCACCGCAGACTGACCGTGTGGCGGCCCGTGCCCACCGCAGACTGACCCTGTGTGGCGGCCCGGGCCCACCATAGACTGACCCACCACAGACTGACCCTGAGTGGCGGCCCCCGCCCACCGCAGACTGACCCTGAGTGGCGGCCCAGGCCCACCGCAGACTGACCCTGTGTGGCGGCCCGTGCCCACCGCAGACTGACCCTGTGTGGCGGCCCGTGCCCACCACAGACTGACCCTGTGTGGCGGCCCAGGCCCACCACAGACTGACCCTGTGTGGCGGCCCCCGCCCACCGCAGACTGGCCCTGTGTGGCGGCCCGAGCCCACCACAGACTGACCCTGTGTGGCGGCCCAGGCCCACCGCAGACTGACCCTGTGTGGCGGCCCGGGCCCACTGCAGACTGACCCTGTGTGGCGGCCCCCGCCCACCGCAGACTGGCCCTGTGTGGCGGCCCAGGCTCACCACAGACTGACCCTGTGTGGCGGCCCGAGCCCACCACAGACTGACCCTGTGTGGCGGCCCGAGCCCACCACAGACTGACCCTGTGTGGCGGCCCAGGCCCACCACAGACTGGCCCTGTGTGGCGGCCCGAGCCCACCACAGACTGACCCTGTGTGGCGGCCCAGGCCCACCGCAGACTGACCCTGTGTGGCGGCCCGGGCCCACCGCAGACTGACCCTGTGTGGCGGCCCCCGCCCACCGCAGACTGGCCCTGTGTGGCGGCCCAGGCTCACCACAGACTGACCCTGTGTGGCGGCCCGAGCCCACCACAGACTGACCCTGTGTGGCGGCCCGAGCCCACCACAGACTGACCCTGTGTGGCGGCCCAGGCCCACCACAGACTGACCCTGTGTGGCGGCCCGGACCCACCGCAGACTGACCCTGTGTGGCGGCCCGTGCCCACCGCAGACTGACCCTGTGTGGCGGCCCGTGCCCACCGCAGACTGACCCTGTGTGGCGGCCCGTGCCCACCGCAGACTGGCCCTGTGTGGCGGCCCCCGCCCACCACAGACTGACCCTGTGTGGCGGCCCCCGCCCACCGCAGACTGACCCTGTGTGGCGGCCCGTGCCCACCGCAGACTGACCCTGTGTGGCGGCCCGTGCCCACCGCAGACTGACCCTGTGTGGCGGCCCGTGCCCACCGCAGACTGGCCCTGTGTGGCGGCCCCCGCCCACCACAGACTGACCCCTGTGTGGCGGCCCGGGCCCACCACAGACTGACCCTGTGTGGCGGCCCGGGCCCACCACAGACTGACCCTGTGTGGCGGCCCGTGCCCACCGCAGACTGACCCTGTGTGGCGGCGTCGGCCCGCGCCCACCGCTGTAGGTGTCGCTCGCTGACGTCGTCCAGCAGCGCCGGGAACCGCGCCGACATCAGCCGCAGCAGCAGGTCGTTGGCGCGGTTTGTGGCCACCTCCTGCTCACTGTCGGCCGCCGACCGCGGCGAGTCACCACACCCGTCAAACTACGGTGCTAGGACCGTCAGACAATGGTGCTAGGTCCGTCAGACTACGGTGCTAGGTCCGTCAGACAACGGTGCCAGGCCCGACAGACAACGGTGCTAGGCCCGTCAGACAACGGTGCTAGGCCCGTCATACGGTGCCAGGCCCGACAGACAACAGTGCTAGGCCCGTCAAACCGTCAGACAACGGTGCTAGAACCGTCAGACTACGGTGCTAAACCCGACAGACAACGGTGCCAGGCCCGACAGACAACGGTGCTAGGACCGTCAGACTACGGTGCTAGGACCGTCAGACTACGGTGCTAAACCCGACAGACAACGGTGCTAGGACCGTCAGACTACGGTGCTAGGACCGTCAGACTACGGTGCTAAACCCGACAGACAACGGTGCTAGGACCGTCAGACTACGGTGCTAAACCTGACAGACAACGGTGCCAGGCCCGACAGACAACGGTGCTAGGACCGTCAGACTACGGTGCTAAACCCGACAGACAACGGTGCTAGGACCGTCAGACTACGGTGCTAAACCCGACAGACAACGGTGCTAGGCCCGACAGACAACAGTGCTAGGCCCGTCAAACCGTCAGACAACGGTGCTAGGACCGTCAGACGTTACCAGGGCGGTCATACAATGTTACCGGGGCGGTCAGACAACGATACATGATAACGTTACCGGGGAAGTGATACAAAGTTACCAGAGCGGTTTAACGTTACAGGGGCGGTCAAAGTTACCAAGGCTGTCATACAACGTTACCAGGGCGTTGTGCAATCAACAAAAAGGTCAGATAACGTCACCGATGCGATCCGACATCGCCGAGGCAGTCACAGGACGTTACCAGTGCAGTCAGACAGTCACTCAGACACCAACAATGGCCTGAGATTCAAACTCCCTTTACATGGATACAACAGTCAGACACGACGAACGCGACAATTTGTCGTTGCATCTTCCGTTTATCGTTGCCCTGATCGGACATTTGCCACCAAACTGTTGCGAGATCTCTCGGCCCATGCGGCATCGCATCGCGCAGAGACCGGAATAAAATCTGCCTTTGCGTATGGACGATTGACTGAATGTGCTGCTGAACTGAAGGTTTGTCAGGGCATTCCACATTTCAGCACAGGCCTTAAACCCTCATTTCTCCGATTTTCTTTCAACTTTGTGTATGGGTTTTCAACTTTGTGTATGGGTTTATTGGCAGGCCAGAACACGACTGTGACATTTCTAGGTTGCTAGGTGAAACGGTTCGGAAGTATAGCCTCAGGCAATTTTACACCTTGCCCGCGCAGCAATGTCTTCTACAGCCATTTCATCTAATTGAATTAATGATAAGTGGGTAAAATTATAGATCAAAATGTTTGGAAGGGGTCAGCCATCGTAATGGTAATATTTTCTAAATATTTCATTTTTACCGAAAAAGTTGTAGGGATTTAAAAATTAAAGTCGTTTTAAAAATATGTTCTACAGCGTGGGTTTGAAAACTGGAAGTAGCACGTAAAAGAGCCACGTCTCAAAGTATGGAGATATAAAATTAAAATATTGGGTATTTGCTTCTAAGCATGGCAAAGCTGGCAGAATATGTGACAGGAAGGCGCCGTTGGCGCACGCCGCGCGGTGCGGAGGGCACGTCCGCCTACCCCTCTACCTCAGACGCCGTGAACTTGTGAACGTGAACATGTTCATAATAACTTACGCCATTATATTTCAGTTGCTTTCCCCTAAACTGACGAAGGCTGGTTTTTAACTCCTCTTCCCCTACCCTCGTGGGAAGGAGAGATTTGTCAGAATCCCCGAATCTGAAACCTTTCCCGCCGTACCTCGCCGTCCCCATGATGGCCGGCTGCGACATCAAATGTTAATTCTGAACCGATGGGAATGTGCTCCAGCTTCAAAAACGTTAGGTTTAATTTCACTTTGGGTTTGTTCCCAACACACTTTAGTATGCAAAGTTCGGTTTAGCAATATTTGCAATTCCTACTTTGGGTGTCGAGGTGGAAGGGAAATAAAGTAAGAAATAAAGGTAGTGTTCCGAGGAAGTAAAGTACGCATTTGACGTCGTATCTGAAACATTGAAGCGCTGCACATTCTGTCAACGCTTTTCTTCGGCATCTGTGAAGAAAAGCTGCAAACTGCCACCAGGTATTTTTTGACACGTACGGATGCTATCTTGATAAACTGATTACTCGTTTTTTTAATGGCCGTAATATTAGCCGTTTAATAGCCACTATTCATGGCCCCTACAATGCACACTGTACTTCTTGCGAATAATTAAAGACAACGTGGCACCTTTATAACGTGATTTTAACTGAGATAGCCAAGTTGTAAAGCCAGTCGGAAAATATTTATTTATTCTCTGCTGTTATTATCATAGTTATTACTATATATTATTATATATAATATTATTGTACATTATTCTTATACTTATTATTATGTTATAGTTATTTTCCTTCTCTGCTTTACACCATCATGCGATACCTAACGCTTTTAAAGTGGGAACTTATGTACAACATTCAAACAGAAGTGAAAATATTATTCAGATTGGCAAAACAATCATTTTGTCACTGATCACCAACTATCGCCTTCAGGTCAGGTTCAGGATGCAAAAGGCAGAGGAGGCGAGCGAGCGTTGCGCACTGCGCGGGGTGAGCCGACGGCGCTTAACCAGGATGTATGGCGGTGGTTTTTCATGCTTAAAAGAAAATAATCCCGGTTTTTATTTTGATCTCATTACTTTGAGACGTTCTCTTTTAAGCCCTTGCGTCAGTTTTCAAATAAACGCTTAAGAACGCATGTTTTAACTAGCTTACTGATTGAACTCATGTTAAAGGGAATGTGGCACCTTGGGTGAATCCTGGAATTTAGTGAAATTAGGCGTACTTTTAGCCAAGAATAATGAAACCACTCATGATATCTCTGAAAATTGTACAATGGGCTCAATATTTTGTTTTTAAAAATACTCCTCTAGAAAAAGAAATATCAGCCTGTGGATGACGTCACGATCTGGCAACCACTACCATACTTAAAATGCTGCAAGGGCTTCGATTGGCTGATGCTCATCGTGACGTCAGCATATGTCGTCACACCAGCAGCTCACAACAATGGCCGCCCGGCGACGGGCTGATGGGGGGCTGGTGTCAGGTAGGTTTTAGCTTTTTCTACGGAAATATCGAGTTCCAAGACAAATGAAATATGGAGTACCGGGTTTTCCGACTTGCTTTACAACTTGGCTATCTCAGCTAAAATCACGTTGTGAAGGTGCCACATTCCCTTTAATGTCTCCAATGTTACGACAGTAATTCCCAGCACTGAAGCAAGGAGTTAAAAGACGCCACAATTAATAGGAAACATATTCTGCCAGAACCCAGCTCCTTGCTCCATCGGCGATCATCTTCACGTCAAGGTCACGGCCTGTGAGGTATAGGGGAAGCAAACTTGCCGTGCGCACCGCGCGGGCTGCACCAACCGCGCGTACCCACCATATAGTCTGTTTGTTTTGTCGCGTTTATGAGCAAATACCTACAGTTTTATTTTTGATCTTAGTACTTTAAAACATGCTCTTTAACGTTTTGTTATTTTTTTAATCCACGCTGAAAAGCATACTCTTTAAATCACTTAATTTTTTAAATTAAAACTTTTTCAGTAAAAATAAAATATTTCAAAAATCACGCCGTTGCTTTCATAGGGTCATTACAAACATTTTGATACAAAAATTTACCCATTTAACACTTTTAATTGAAAAAAGAGACATAGAAGACATGGCTGCATCGACAAAGTGTACAATTGCCGGAGGCTATATCCCCTGAATCGTTGCACCCCTAGCGACCTAAAAATATTCCAGGTGTGTTCTGGGCTGCCGTGAACCCTGTGGGAAAAGTCTGAAGAAAATCGAAGACATAAGGGTGTAAAAAACTGAACATCCGGTGATCTCAAATGTCGTAGAATGTGCAGTCATGACCCACGAGGAGGAACTTCGCATGTACTTGTTCGGGTGAAATATGAGCAGCCTTCTCAATCCACACATTTGGAATAAATCCGTCAAAATTGTTTACCCAGCGCAATTCAGCAGCGTTTTGGCATGAGCGCCTTTGTGGCCTGTGCAGCGGTCGAGGCTGACCGGTGCTGCCATCTGACCTGGTGGTGATGACTTCGTCCATACTGCGCCGCACCAGCAGCACCGGGCCCTGGTACAGCGCCAGCTGCCGGCCGTTGTCCAGGTGCAGGTGGCGCCGGCACGCAGCCCGCACCAGGCCCTCCCAGCTGGGCGGCATCCGCGCCACCGCCAGCGGCAGCACGTCGTCAAACGTGGCGTCCAGCACCTGCCGTCAAACGTGGCGTCCAGCACCTGCCGTCAAACGTGGCGTCCAGCACCTGCCGTCAAACGTGGCGTCCAGCACCTGCCGTCAAACGTGGCGTCCAGCACCTGCCGTCAAACGTGGCGTCCAGCACCTGCCGTCAAACGTGGCGTCCAGCACCTGCCGTCAAACGTGGCGTCCAGCACCTGCCGTCAAACGTGGCGTCCAGCACCTGCCGTCAAACGTGGCGTCCAGCACCTGCCGTCAAACGTGGCGTCCAGCACCTGCCGTCAAACGTGGCGTCCAGCACCTGTCGTCAAACGTGGCGTCCAGCACCTGCCGTCAAACGTGGCGTCCAGCACCTGCCGTCAAACGTGGCGTCCAGCACCTGTCGTCAAACGTGGCGTCCAGCACCTGCCGTCAAACGTGGCGTCCAGCACCTGCCGTCAAACGTGGCGTCCAGCACCTGCCGTCAAACGTGGCGTCCAGCACCTGCCGTCAAACGTGGCGTCCAGCACCTGCCGTCAAACGTGGCGTCCAGCACCTGCCGTCAAACGTGGCGTCCAGCACCTGTCGTCAAACGTGGCGTCCAGCACCTGCCGTCAAACGTGGCGTCCAGCACCTGCCGTCAAACGTGGCGTCCAGCACTCACAGCACCTAGCACATGCCAACTATGGTCTCCAGGCCCCGAAGGCACATCTGCTACCACAAAACATCTTGGGCGCACGTACAGGATTATTGCATGCGAATAGTCTTCCTTATGTGTTGACGCCCGAACAATGCATTATTGATTGTCCATGCCCACTAGGTACCAAGCGCAGGTTTAGCAGACGCCCAATACATGATAGGTCACTCAGATGGGACAGAAAACATGTTATCGATATTCAGAGTATACAAAAATGTACAAACACCAGTCTCCGATATTCGCCCTTTTTCTTCAAAGCCACTGGGCTTTTGACAATTTCGGTTAGGCGTCAGACCAGCGGAGGGAACCCACCACTCCGGCCAGGTCCGGGTGGGTGGCGGCCGCCCAGCTGGCCGTGTACCCGCCGATGCTCCACGCGTAGAGAACGGTGCGCTCCGGCGCAAAGCCCAGACGCCGCTCGGCAAACTCCAGCACGGCGGCGATGGCCGCCCGCTCCGACACAGGCAGCGGCACACCCTGCGGCCGTCGGCACACGTCACAAAGGCACACCCGGCTGCCGTCGGCACGCGTCACAGCGGCACACCCTGCGACCGTCGGCACGCGTCACAGCGGCACACCCTGCGGCCGTCGGCACGCGTCACAGCGGCACACCCTGCGGCCGTCGGCACGCGTCACAGCGGCACACCCTGCGACCGTCGGCACACATCACAAAGGCACACCCTGCGGCCGTCGGCACACGTACAAAGGCACACCCTGCGGCCGTCGGCACGCGTCACAACGGCACACCCTGCGGCGGTCGGCACACGTCACAACGGCACACCCTGCGGCCGTCGGCACGCGTCACAGCGGCACACCCTGCGACCGTCGGCACACATCACAAAGGCACACCCTGCGGCCGTCGGCACACGTCACAAAGGCACACCCTGCGGCCGTCGGCACACGTCACAAAGGCACACCCTGCGGCCGTCGGCACACGTCACAAAGGCACACCCTGCGGCCGTCGGCACGCGTCACAGCGGCACACCCTGCGACCGTCGGCACGCGTCACAACGGCACACCCTGCGGCCGTCGGCACGCGTCACAACGGCACACCCTGCGGCGGTCGGCACACGTCACAAAGGCACACCCTGCGGCCGTCGGCACACGTCACAAAGGCACACCCTGCGGTCGTCGGCACGCGTCACAACGGCACACCCTGCGGCCGTCGGCACGCGTCACAAAGGCACACCCTGCGGCCGTCGGCACGCGTCACAACGGCACACCCTGCAGCCGTCGGCACGCGTCTTAACGGCACACCCTGCGGCGGTCGGCACACTTCACAAAGGCACACCCTGCGGCCGTCGGCACGCGTCACAAAGGCACACCCTGCGGCCGTCGGCAAGCGTCACAACGGCACACCCTGCGGCCGTCGGCACGCGTCACAACGGCACACCCTGCGGCGGTCGGCACACGTCACAACGGCACACCCTGCGGCCGTCGGCACACGTCACAACGGCACACCCTGCGGCCGTCGGCACACGTCACAAAGGCACACCCTGCGGCCGTCGGCACGCGTCACAAAGGCACACCCTGCAGCCGTCGGCACGCGTCACAACGGCACACCCTGCGGTCGTCGGCACGCGTCACAACGGCACACCCTGCGGCCGTCGGCACGCGTTACAACGGCACACCCTGTGGCGGTCGGCACACGTCACAAAGGCACTCCCTGCGGCCGTCTGCACGCGTTACAACGGCACACCCTGCGGCGGTCGGCACGCGTTACAACGGCACAACCTGCGGCGGGCGGCACACGTCACAAAGACCCAGTGGCGCTCACTCACGTCTGGGACTGGTGGGGCATCGATGCTCGACTGCAGACCCTGCACACAAGAATACCCCTGAAGACCAGGGGCGCAGCCAGAGCTTTGGTATGGGGGGCACACCAACTTTGAGGGGCACCCCCGGGGAAAAAGGGAACTTTTTAACGTAACCTAAAAAACTTACTATATCTTTGTTTATATCATTTTTTGGGAATCTTTGGTTCAATGAAAATGCAAATAAATCATTGACGGAGAAGGAAAGCTCGATTAAAATCGAAAAAAGGAAAACGATATCACCAAAATGTCATGGAAGTAGCCAAAGCACAACTGTTTTGGATAGATTTAAGGACAAATCAGCAAACTCATGCAAGTACTTAACATCAGATAAATCAACGGAGCATGGGACATCTGTACAATGTGCAGGTAAGGCACATTGGAGTCGAAAATTCATTTGTTATGCCCACTGGTTTTGTCGTGAGGAGTGAGCCCTGGCTGAACGCGGATAAGTTCCTTGCCTCCCACAATCGCCCTGGGACGAAGAGTAGCATAGTGTCTTTGGAAGAACACATTTTCGCTGCCGGAAAAATTTGGGAGATACCTTTTGAACGCGTTTATTAAGTTCCATATTTTTAAGGATCGGTCCCAGTTAAGAGTAAATAAAAGGTGAACAGGCCGGTGCAGCGGCCTGGTGGTTTTTGATCCGAACCACCGCGGTGGTTTGGATGGGGATGGCGTGACAGGGCTGACAATTGTGAAAACTAGTTCTTCATTCAAATTAATTAGCAGAAATCGTGGTTTAGGGGACAGTCCTCTGAGCTCAGGGGCACATGCCTTTTTATCATCCCTTCCCAGAATCCACCAGTATAATAAGCAATTTATATAGCCAGGGGTGCCTAGGTATCACAAGCCGTTTTAGAGATTCCTCATTCCTCGTGGTTTTACAAGGGGAGTTTCCATTGTGTTCTTATTCCCCATCTATTCAAGACCAGCTCTGGGGCCCCCAAGTGTGGACCAGAGGCCTCCAGAGCAACTTCCCCTATCCCCTCAGTTGTGCCTCCAGGGACTAGACTAGCTCAGTGACCCCGCCCCGAGATGATGGGAGTCGGCCTTGTGTTCTTATTATCTGTCTATCCAAGATCACCTCAGGGGCCCCTGATGTAGATTAGGGCCACAGAGCAGCTCATGCCTCACCTAGGGACTAGACTAGCTCATTGGTCCCAGAGATGAGGTCATCAGTCTGGCTCAATGGGCCACAGATAGGCTCGTAGGGCCTTAAACCAGTTCAAGAATCCCCAGAACAGTTCAAGAATCCCCACAACAGTTTAAGGCGCCAGATCACATCAGGGGGCCTCAAGCCAACTTAAGGGGCTCTGACAAGCTCAGCGCCCAGACCAGCTCAGGGTACCCTCAGAACCTAGATCCGCTCTTGGGCCCCAGATCAGTTCAGGGGCCTCAAGTCAGGTCAGGGGACAAGATCAAGTCAGGGGCACTAATTCAGCTCAGGAATCCCTCACCAGCTCGGGGCCCAAGCAGTTCAAAAGCCCCAGAGCTGCTCAGGGGACACCAGATGCCCATAGGGCACCAGATCAGCTTCGGGGACAAACAATCAGATCAGTGGTTCCCGAACAGCTCGGGAATACCAGATCAAGTCAGGAGGCACTTAATCAGCTCAGGAGCCCCATACCATCTCAGGGGCCCTCATCAGCCTCTGTGGGCCCGGCTCAGCTCAGGGCTTTAGAGCTGCTCATGAAATCACGTAAGGAGTCCCAGGTCAGCTTAAAGGGCACTATATTAGCTCAGGGGGCACCAGACTAGCTCAGAGGGCATCAGATGGGCTCAGGAGGCACCAGATCGACTCAGGGGCATTAGTGCAGCTCAGGTGGCACCAGATCAATCCGCTTGGGGGCCAGATCAGCTTCCAGCCCCCCAGACTATGGCAGGAGCCTAAATCAGCTCAGGGAGCAACATAACAGCTCATGGGACTCAAGGTGGGATCAGGGCCCACCAAACCAGCTCAGGGGAGGGGGCACTAGGCCATCTAAGGAGACATCAATAATCAGCTGAGGGGGCACCTAATCAGCTGAAGAGGCACCATATTGACTTAGGAGACAGTAGATCAACTTGGGGAGAATTGAGATAATCTCGGGGGCCCGAATCAGCCCAAGGGGCACTAAATCAGCCATTAGGGCACCAAGCAGGCTCGGAGGCATTAGACTAACTCAGAGGGCATTATATAGCTTCAGAAGGCACAATCATTTTCTCAGTGGAGCACTCGATTGACTCAGGGGCACCAGATCAGCTTAGAGAGCAAGTAATCAGCTCAAGGGGCCAAGACCACCTGAGAGGCCACGAGATGAGCTCAAGGAGCAACAGATTAGCTTCACCCGTACGATTATTGGCGACGATGAGCCATTAGGTGGACACATCCAGAATGCCCTGGCTGACCAAAAAGGCACTTAATTGTCAAACGATAGTTGAAATAGCTAAATGCAGTCCAGTTCCATCTAGGTTCAACGACGTAGGACACTAAATTTCGAACGGCATGGCCCAAAGGGGGTACACCACCTGGCAATCAAAAGGGCACCCGGCGCCGATGGGGGCACGTGCCCCCTGTGCCCCCTGGCTGCGGCCCTGGACAGTAGGTAAACTACGGGAGGCATTAAATAAGTTCAGGGGGTCCGGATCAGCTCAAGGAGCACTAAAACAGCTAATAGGGCACCAGACAAGCTCGGAGGCATCAGACTATCTCAGAGAGCATTATATAGGTTCAGAAGCCACAATTATTTTCTTAGGGTGGGGGGGGACCAGATTGACTACAAGGGCATCAGATCAGCACAGAGGGCACATGATCAGCTCCAGGGGCCAAGACCAGCGCTCTGGGGGGCACCAGATGAGCTCAAGGGGCACCAGATTAGCTCTGCCCGTACGATTATTGGAGACGATGAGGCATTATCAGGAAACGGATTACGTGCCTATTTGTTTATTTGTTTATTAAACATAATCACCAACAGGCTGATGCCCACTAACAGGTGAAGTCAGGTATTAAAACTCTCTCACCAAAAACTAACACATACACATAAACATGTCCGAAACACCCTAGTGCTAAAAACATACAAATGAGTAAAATGGGTGCTGTAAAAATAATGTTATTAAAATAGTTTGAGCTCATTCCCTCTTCATATATTTGGTGCACATATACATATTCTCTTCCCGGGTGCTTGGAAAGGCGAGAGAATGCCCTAACTGACCAAAAAGGCACGTAATTGTCAAACAATAGTTTAAATCACTATATGCAGTCTAGTTCCATCTAGGCTGAACGGCGTAGGACACTAAATTTCGAGCGGCACGGCCCAAAGAGGGTACACCACCTGGCAATCAAAAGGGCACCCTAGCACCGATGGGGGGCACGTGCCCCCTGTGCCCCCCCTGACTGCGCCCCTGCTGAAGACTGAGGACAGTCTTCCACTTTCATCATGAAAGTTTGACTGATCAAAGTCACAGCACTCTCCAAAAGCAGTCCATCATATCGGCGGCACTGGGGAAGAGTCCGGTGCTAGTGCCCACTAGGGAAGAGTCCGGCACTAGTGCCCACTAGTAGGGAATATTCCAGCACTAGTGCCCACTAGGGAAGAGTCCGGTACTAGTGCCCACTAGGGAAGAGTCCCGCACTAGTGCCCACTAGGTAAGAGTCCGGTACTAGTGCCCACTAGGGAAGAGTCCGGCACTAGTGCCCACTAGGGAAGAGGCTGGTACTAGTGCCCACTAGGGAAGAGTCCAGTACTAGTGCCCACTAGGGAAGAGTCCGGTACTAGTGCCCACTAGGGAAGAGGCTGGTACTAGTGCCCACTAGGGAAGAGGCTGGTACTAGTGCCCACTAGGGAAGAGTCCGGTACTAGTGCCCACTAGGGAAGTCCAGCACTAGTGCCCACTAGGGAAGAGTCCAGCACTTGTGCCCACTAGGGAAGAGTCCAGCACTAGTGCCCACTAGGGAAGAGGCTGGTACTAGTGCCCACTAGGGAAGAGTCCGGCACTAGTGCCCACTAGGGAAGAGTCCGGCACTAGTGCCCACTAGGGAAGAGGCTGGTACTAGTGCCCACTAGGGAAGAGTCCAGCACTAGTGCCCACTAGGGAAGAGTCCAGCACTAGTGCCCACTAGGGAAGAGGCTGGTACTAGTGCCCACTAGGGAAGAGTTCGGCACTAGTGCCCACTAGGGAAGAGTCCGGCACTAGTGCCCACTGGGGAAGAGTCCGGCACTAGTGCCCACTGGGGAAGAGTCCGGCACTAGTGCCCACTAGGGAAGAGTCTGGCACTAGTGCCCACTACGGAAGAGTCAGGCACTAGTGCCCACTAGGGAAGTCCGGCACTAGTGCCCAGTAGGGAGGAGTCCGGTACTGATGCCCACTAGGGAGGAGTACGGTACTAGTGCCCACTAGGGAGGAGTCCGGTACTAGTGCACACTAGGGATGAGTCTGGTACTAGCGCGCGCTGGAGGCGGGATTTCATCTGCCCCCTACCACTGCAAAGACAATATGTGGTCGGAAAACACCCACTAGTTGTTTTGTTAAAGCTACTGTGATTTGCATCACACTCAGATTTCATTGACCTAGTTAAATACATGCAATCAGACGAGGTCAAATTTGGACCATGTATAGCACTCTTGTTAACTCTTGTTAACGTCAATTTTTCGACCGTCAGTTGTGCTCTAAAACAGCTCTAAATATTTGTATTTCTCACCGGACTGTGCTCTTGCACGGAGAAGCCATGATATGAGATCAAATAGAGTGTACGACGATAAGGAGGATACGGTGAGTGTGACAATGCGACGGTGCAGCTGCATACACACCGAGCTGCCGCCGAAGCCAGGGTGGTTCCAGCCCAGCACCGAGTAGCCGGCCTCCAGCGGCGCCGAGGTGGCTCCGATCTCGTAGAAGCCGGCGTTACCCTCGCAGCAGACCACCAGCGTGTGGCCCGGCTCCTCCTCACCGGCGCTGTCGGAGACACGCCACCGGTCACTGCTCACCACTCTCGTGGCACTAGCTGGTGACGACCGTGTCCGCCCCTTCCACTCTGTCACAGGCTATGCTTCATTCAATTCAGGACGTTTCCGGTGATATGCTCCGTAGGAAAAGCATCGTGTACCAGCATGTTTCCGCATCCCGCCTGTATGCCTTCATTTACGCTAGCTATGTTTTTTTTTGTTTCTGTTTATCACTTTAATACCATTTTTCACACTTTTCAGCGCCTTCGCCGACATTGAATTGAATTATACACACAGGGATTTGGGTGCGCAGCCGGTCAGGCGCGCGTTCGGCTCGATCACGTGACTCTGCGGTGGAGAGGATTTGGGTGGCCCATTCGGTGACTCTGCGGTGGCGGGATTGTGGGCCGCGCCCATTCGATGACTGCGGTGAGCAGAGGATTGTGGGACAGAGCCTATTCGGTGCTCTGGGTGAGCAGGGTTGTGGGACCGCGCCCATTCGGTGACTGGGTGGAGAGGATTGTGGGACCGCGCCCATTCGATGCTGGGTGAGGAGGATTGTGGGACAGAGCCTTTCAGTGACTTGGGTGGGGGTTGTGGACGGATTGTGCGGGTGAGTGTGGGACCGAGCCTATTCACAAGTGACTCTGCGGTGAGCAGAGGATTGTGGGACCGAACCCATTCACAGGTGACTCTGCAGTGAGCAGAGGATTGTGAGACCGCGCCCATTCACAGGCCACATTTGGCGCCCCTACCGCAGCAAAGCCTAGTTCCTTCCCCTCACGACGTATAGCCTTAGTGATCGGTTCGTCGTTAATATTTACGTTATAGCATAGTACAAACGGATGGATCTAGCGAGTTCGGGGCTGGTGGGGCAGGGCTCCTGACCTGCGGCGGCGGTCCACCAGCAGGGTGTCAATTCTGGAGCCGTCTGCCGCCTGCAGCAGGTGTCTCTCGCCACCCAGCTCCTCCACCAGCCGAGCGCGGCCCTCCAGTAGCGCCGGCGCTGCGCACGCAAACACACCAATCAACCAGCCGAGCGCGGCCCTCCAGCAGCCCAAACACACCAATCAACCAGCCGAGCGCGGCCCTCCGCAGCGCCGGCGCTGCGCACCCAAACACACCAATCACGCCTGGCGCCTTCCCGCCGCCATTCTTTAACACACACACTGGAGGGGGCCTGGGGGCCCCCACCTATTTTCCGAGAACCGATCGTAGTCGAAGAACAATACTTGGCCATATTTGAGAGAATTTGACGGTGCGTCGATTACTGAAAGAGTTTTGAAAATCGGTGGAAAATTGCATGACTTATAGGCTTTCAAAGTCAGACCTGCATTTTGAGACCACCACGATCACGCGGTCGGACCAGATCGCTTGCGTTGAAGACCGAGTGGTGACGTCATAATGCCATGTGACCGGGATATGCCAAGGTCACCTCACATGAAGGTCAAGGTCATATTAACACTTTAAAGGTCATTGGGCCCTGTGCTTCCGGCCAAATGGCATTAACCGGTATGACGTATATTATGCTATTTATTTATTTTTATTTGACTTACACGACATCTCCACTATTCATGTGGCTATTCTGATGCCGGTCATAATGAAGATGAGGGACGTAAATGACAACTTAAGCAAAAACACACTGTAGGATAAGGATAAGGATAGGATGTTTGATGGGGAAGGACAAGAATTACCCACCGGGAGGGGGTCGCCACAGGCGCCACGCTCAACCCATGGGGTTGAGCGCGGCGCCTGTGAGTTACCATGGGGTTGAGCGCGGCTCATAGAGTTACCTAACCTATGACGTCATAGTTAAGGTAATTCTATGCACAGGTCAAGGTCAAAGGTCATGTGTAAAGGTCAATCCTCATTTCCCGCCAAACAGTGTACATTATAGATAGTATACCATATTGCAACCCCGTAGGTCAACGAACTTGAGCGACCTTGATCCCAAATTTGTAGAAAAGATTCTTTGCCAACTTCCCTCCATGACCCTGGACCACCTTTCGCTTATTCCCATCTTTTTTCCGCATAATCACAAAATTTCCCAAAAGGTCCCCAGCATGGCCAAGATTTAACCTTTATGACCTTTAAGATATTGACCTAGGTCAATAAAACCGACTATGATGTAGATCACTATAGCTCTCACCCACCCCCAACCGGCGTTTTTATACGTTTTAGTTTCCGAGATATTAGAGGGGCCTACCAGGCTGCCCTCTAGTGCACGTCAGTGCAAGACCCCTCTCCAGTGCGGGTGCTAAGGATCGCTCATGACACAATCATTATTTACCATGTATCATGGACCCAGCTCCCCATTTGGCCCACCCAATGACAGCGTGATCGCCTAGCTAGTACAAATCAAAAAGGAGATGGTGGTATATCTTAACCGATTCAGAGATGTATTACTTTCGTCGCAATGTTAGCGTTGACGGGGGCGGGCGAGTACTCGCCACTCTCGAATTTTTGGGAACATAATAAAAACGGCGGCGCGTAGCGCCACAGTCCTTTTACTCGCACCTCCAGGTTTGCAACATAGTCCAACAGATCCCCATTATTTGGTGCAAATGCTTCTCAGGACTGGTTTTGGTTTCTCAGAGACTCAAAAACTGGCCATGCGCAGCGGGGGTGAACATGTCCCCACATCGCACCGATACCCAAACTTGACCATGAACCCCATAAGTCATCAAACATGTCTAGCAAAAAGGCTATCGATTTTATAGACACTCCTCATTTATTCATAGACTACAAATGCGACAAGAAGATTCACGTGTAACAAAATACCAAGTCATAGTCCATCGCAAGAAGCATTGAAGAGTCTCCCTTCACAACACCTCCCAGACGCCGACGCTACCGGCACCACCGGACTAGATTCTCAGTCTATATATCAAGTGTGCAAACATCTTGCCTCCCTGCAGTTTTTGTTGTTCAGTGTCTTCTTGGTGAAGTTGGGTGCACATTCCAGAACTTCTCCATGCCCTGCAGCAGTTTTCTTCTGAACTTGTCTTCCCAGGTAAGAATCTTGCTGTACTTTGTGATGGTACCGCAGCACCTCTCAGCTAGGTCGTTGGTCACTTTGTCATTCCACACAAACCCTTAAGTTTCCTTGTACTGCTGGTCCTCGCCCCACAGTTCGGAATCCAGCCACTTATGGTCGACTGCCAGGATGGCGAAAAGCACGACGGAGGTCGTGAGGACGCAACTCCCAGGAAAGTTGCGAAATTGATCAGGGATAAGGTGTGCCAAGTACGGCAGCGGCTGCCGTTTTTTTCGTGGCGCCGGAAAGACCCGAGGGGGTGTTCAAACACTCCCCCAATGGGGCGAGGGTTAAAAGGGAAGACCGTTAACCATTAAAGGGAGATACGCGACAAATTATTATTGTGGTTTCTTGCTATTTGAAAAATCCTGATAACGAAACTATAAATTATTTTTGCATCTTCGGTAAAATTTTGGGAGGCCACTTACTTATTATCGAAATAGGTTAACAATTCCGATAAAATGCTGAAACCTTCACCCATCACTTACTTTTCGAAAACTATTTAATGTTGAAAAGTAATGTTTTTTTGTAATAAGAATGTTTGTTCTCCTGTATTTGTATTTGAATTAATTTTACGAAGCCTTAAAAAACTACGTAGTGAACTAGTTTACCCTAGAAACGGAAAAAACATAATTACTCAAGTCTTCAGCCGTTTCGTTCCTCGGGTCGTTTTCTGCTTCAGCCCCAGGGTGAGGAACTTTTGCGTCAGATAGGTCACGTGACCCCGGTTTGAGAATTCCTTGGCTTCTGATTGGTTAATTGTGATTTCTTTTAAGCCCTATATTTCTGTTTTAAAAGAGTTTTGGAATGTTGTTTTCCTAAAGTAATTTTTTCTGTAGTAGTCCAAAGTTCTTCATCACTGTTAAGGATAGATATGACCTAATTCTTAGAGAAATTGATAGCCTTAGCCGTGTTTACGTCCTATACATCGATATGAGGTGTACCGGTAAAGTCGTCTAGAAATGTTGACTTTGAGAGCAATTTTAAGGCATTTGCAGGCCGAATTCGCAAAAATGAGAATAGGACTTCTGAAACAACTTTTTGTAACCTTTTGATATAGCCAATAATTTGTTTTCGCGTATCTCCCTTTAACGGTTTGGAGATGTTGTGAAGGGACACTCATCAATTCTTATTGCGATTGACTGTTCCTTGGTACTATGTTACACGTGAAGCTTCTTGCCGGACTCGTACTCTATGAAGCGCAATACATAAGGCGTGACTCTAAAAACGATAGTTTTTATGCTAGACATATTTGATAGTTAATAGGCTTCATGGTCTAGGTTGGAGTGTTGCATAGTGATGCAGAGGGCCTAAACAACGGGATGAGACCCTAAGAAGTGACTTTTTAGAAATAATATCAAATACATATGATAAGTTTAAAGGGAGATATGCGAAAAAATTATTGGCTAGATCAAAAGGTCACAAAAAGTTGTTTCAGAAGTACTATTCTCACTTCTTTTGCGAATTCGGCCTGCAAATGCCTTAAAATTGCTCTCAAAGTCAACATTTCTAGACGACTTGACCGGTACACCTCTTATGGATTTATATGACGTACCCACGGCTAAGGCTATCAATTTCTCTAAGAATTAGGCCATATCTATCCTAAACAGTGATGTAGAACTTTAGACTACCACAGAAAAAAATTACTTAAGAAAAACAACATTCCAAAACTCTGTGTAACAGAAATATAGGGTTTAAAAGAAATCGCAATTCACCAATCAGAAGCCTAGGAATTCTCATACCCGGGGTCACGTGACCTATCTGACGCAAAAGTTTTGTCACCCTGGGGCTGAAGCAGAAAACGACCCGAGGAACGAAACGGCTGAAGACTTGAGTAATTATGTTTTTTCCGTTTCTAGGGTAAACTAGTTCATTACGTAGTTTTTTAAGGCTTCGTAAAATTAATTCAAATACAAATACAGGAGAACAAACATTCTTATTACAAAAAAACATTACTTTTCAACATTAAATAGTTCTCGAAAAGTAAGTGATGGGTGAAGGTTTCAGTATTTTATCGGAATTGTTAACCTATTTCGATAATAAGCGAGTGGCCTCCCAAAATTTTGCCGAAGATACGAAAATAATTGACAGTTTCGTAATCAGGATTTTTCAAAACAGCAAGAAACCACAATAACAATTTTTTCCGCGTATCTCCCTTTAAGAATTGATTGAAAGACAGGAAACCTTTACCACTTCCTTCTTTTATTGTGCCACGTCGATTTCACGGCTGCTGAAACATGGAACTTTTTCGATGTCGCTACATACCGGAATCTTACTAAAATAACGACATGATTTTAAAGGAGAATCACAACTGATAACACCTAGCAATTGATAGTAAAAGTAAACCACTGGGGCATTCCAGGACAGATCGACCAAGGCTTGACACCACCATGTCTAGAAAAATCTGAAACTTTGTCTCCGGGGTGGTTTGGGCCAGAAACACGCCTGTGAGAATCTCAGCCCCTCCGACTAACGGTGACCGAGTTATAGCCCGAGGCACTTTCGGGAGGTCACGTTGTAGACTCATCTTTGATGCTTCATAACTCAACAACGCATCACCTGATTA
Organism: Lepas anatifera; assembly: GCA_034440635.1. NCBI lineage: Eukaryota > Metazoa > Arthropoda > Thecostraca > Lepadidae > Lepas > Lepas anatifera. Next base: position 244,600 of record JAOTON010000509.1, read on the forward strand.
ACAAGTTTTGTATATCATTGAACTCGTCTTGAATTATAGTTTATTTTGAAAAAGAAAATGTTAAAATTTGAAAATTTTTTACTTTTAATTTGTTTGACCTTTTCCTTTTGACCTAGCTTGACCTTTTCCCAGTTGAAATTGCCCTTTTAGACACCTCAAAAATGTTTCTTCATAAAATATCTTTCGATAGCAAAAATAAAAAATGCGTTCTTGCTATAAGTTCCGAATATTTAGCACCTAAGGTAGGTATGTACACGGTTTTTGACCATTGCGGTAGTACAGCCTTATGTTTAACGCCGCAAATATAGCGATTGCTTTTGTAATCGGTCGCTGGAAATCATACTCTATTGTCTTTACGAAATTTTAATCGTACAAGTATCCGAATTTATGACAATTAACACGCGCCCACCCGAGGGGGTGGGCAACCGGCCTCCTCAAGTTTCCACAGGTAGTAAAAAAACACCTTCGCGCAGCGCCACCGTACTTCATGTACCTCTAACTCTAAATTTTTGCAGCTTCGGGCAAAATTTTGGGTCTGGGTCATACCAGGTCAGACCACCAGCCCAGGTCAAGAGACCTAACCTCAAACTTTGGGAGGTGCATAAATCATATCAAATTTAGCCTATCGTGGTTAGAATCGCATTACATAGTAAGATCGCCGAGCAAGAAAATTTTTCGTAGCAGGATTTCTATATCGATAACCGGGAGCAGGGCAAAGGTCATGATCTTTCCATTATAAATGCATGGGGCGATTGGTAAATTTTGATAACTTGCGAGATTGAGAATTGTCGAGAATTGCGATGGATGTTGTATTTTTACATTGTCGTGTCTGACTTGCCACTGCAGTTTGATTAATATTCTTTTACCATACAGACCTAAGCCTGGCTCTAGGTCAAAGCAGGTTAATTTTGACATTTGACTAGGCAATATTATAAGATACATAATCCGTTTGGGCTCAACAAGAGTGTTCCAATGGTGCTGAACTTTTCTTTCTACGGCTCTTCTCTGTCACCTATTATGCCACAAAATTTAGGTTTCCACTTAGTTCCCGTAAAATACTGTGACCTTGAGCAACCTCAAAGGCGACACGACCAAACGATTGTATGTAACATATTCGGTAATGATTAAAACTGGCTATTTAGCGGCATCACTCCCAGTGCACTGTGTCATTATTTATCTGGGATTCTCGGATCCGTGTCAGCTATGAAATGATCACCTTGTAAAAATATCATGAGGCAACCTGTTCAAGCGACCAAGTCGAATGCGTTACAATTTCAGGACATTTTGTCGAATATATGAGCAGATTCAAATTACTTTTTGGGAATGAAAGCCTTTCAGACACGTTTGTTTACATTGCATGAATCCTCTCAAACATATGCTGTGCTGCACTGGATCAGCTTGCATCGATACTATTTTCCATCTCCGGGAACGATGTAATTGTGTGATTTAGTGGTGCTCATAGGATAAGTTATACTTGTTTCAATTATTGATAAGGTCGCGACATCTTTGTAAATTTTCGTTTAAGGCTGAAAGGTTCATTATTAATAAGTTCATTTGCCCTCGTCTCCCTCGAAACAAGGAATCCCTTTTATCACTTTTAATGGCTGCAGTTTTCTGTTTATAAATATTGCCCAATTTGTTGCCAGTTCAGTTTTTATACATTTTGTACAAGTTGTTCTCAGTTCGATTGTTGGAGTCGGGGTCTCACTAAAGTCATCAATGGACTTGTCACGGAGACCCCGACCCCACCATCCGAACGAACAACTCCCACAATGAAGGGTTGATTTTAGAAGCCAACGTTTAACGTCCCACACAGCACAGGGACGGCCGCCCCGCTCAGGTCACCCTCTCACCAGTCAGTTGCCAGCCGACCTGTACGTCGGGTAAGCTATTGAGCGCCGGAGCGTCTCAGCGGAACCGATCCCAAGCCTGGACATGCATTGCCACTGCATGCTTCTGAGCCGCGGGCCGGAGCCCAACGCTCTACCAACTGAGCTACCGGGGCGGCAAGGAGGCGGTTTTAGGATTAGGTGTCTCACTAGAGTCATCAAGGCACTTTTACGGAGACCCTGACCCCACCACCCAAACGAGCAACTCCCACGATAAAGTGTTAATCAAGAAAACAAAGTTGAAAGTCCCACAAGGCATAACGACGACCGTCTACCTCAGGTCACCCCCTCACCACTGAGTTGCCTGCTGGCCTTCAGCATTTACGGTACCTACCACCTCCCAGTTGACCTAAATTATTTTTCCAGAAGTTGCAAAATGTTGTGTTAGAGGTAGATGGAGTACGGTGGCGCTGCGCGAAGGTTTTTTACTACCTGTAGAGACCTGAGGAGGCCGGTTGCCCACCCCTCGGGTGGGCGCGTGTTAATTGTCATAAATTCGGATACTTGTACGATTAAAATTTCGTAAAGACAATGGAGTATGATTTCCAGCGACCGATTACAAAAGCAATCGCTATATTTGCGGCGTTAAACATAAGGCTGTACTACCGCAATGGTCAAAAACCGTGTACATACCTACCTTAGGTGCTAAATATTCGGAACTTATAGCAAGAACGCTTTTTTATTTTTGCTATCGAAAGATATTTTATGAAGAAACTTTTGAGGTGTCTAAAGGGCAATTTCAACTGGGAAAAGGTCAAGCTAGGTCAAAAGGAAAAGGTCAAACAAATTAAAAGTAAAAATTTTTCAAATTTTAACATTTTCTTTTATCAAAATAAACTATAATTCAAGACGAGTTCAATGATATACAAAACTTGTTAATCAGGTGATGCGTTGTTGAGTTATGAAGCATCAAAGATGAGTCTACAACGTGACCTCCCGAAAGTGCCTCGGGCTATAACTCGGTCACCGTTAGTCGGAGGGGGCTGAGATTCTCACAGGCGTGTTTCTGGCCCAAAACTACCCCGGAGACAAAGTTTCAGTTTTTCTAGACATGGTGGTGTCAAATTGAAATATTTTTGGTCGTTTTGTCCTGGAATGCCCCCACTGTTACCTTTCGGGTTTCTGAGACGTTCTGGTCACAGAAATATGGCTCTAGGAGGTCCCAACAACACAGTGAAACCATTTTAATAACGATATATTTTGCAAATAAAATTCCCACACAAACACATTTTCTTAAGCAGGCAAAAAAGATACAATCAGGATCAGCTAGGAAATTACACCACAATAATTGGGAAGTGGCCTCTTTACATAGGTCACATCATCAGGCTGGCATCCGACGGCCGAAAAAAGTGATGACTGTTTTAGTGAGTACATGTCCTACCGATAACTAACGGTTGAGACTATGCCCCGGCCGCCGGGCGGGGCGCACCGACAGCATGAAGAACAAATCTGACAACGCATGTATGAAATAAAATAATCAGGAGTGTAGCTCCCACAAAGGGTCAAGGAGCCTCATTACACTGATTCTAACAAGCGCAGTGGAGGGGGCTCTAAGTACGCGGTGGTCTAGCGACACACAGTGGGGGGGGGTTCTAAAGTGCCACACCCGTAAGCGCCCATTTTGGGGTCGTGGGGGCCATAGTAATCTGCATTTTAGCCAATTTGTATTGACCTAGCTCAATAGCTTCACGGTCAAATGAGGTCGTAGAGATCAAGCCTGGGCCGTACTGGATACAGATTGGGAAATGGGATTATGCAAAAAAAAAAACGGAAATACACTAAAATCGGACCAAGGCCATTGAAGGAGGCTCCCACACAGAGACCTCTGAAGGTTTGGGGTCAATGTCATTCAAGTCAATCATTCTAAAAAATAACCGACTTGCATTCATTATATATGTCGAAGAAAACGGGCAAAAAATAAGCATGTGATTATGCGTTTATTTTTTCACCCACTTTCTTCAATATATATATATAATTAATGTAAGTCGGTTATTTTTAGAATTATTGACAATGACAAAATTCAACCTTTTATATCCAATCTCAGAATAATGTCATTCAAGATAATTGACCTATGACGTCACAATTTGATATATTCCAAACAACGCGAAGGATGGATAATATTTGTGATGGAACTGAGAATGACCGTAAGAGCAAAATATTGGTATTTTCATACGCAACCAAAGCGTAATTTGACAGAACCCTGAATTCAAAACCCATTTACTTGTTTGTGTTTGTTTGAACCATTTAAACCAAGGCCTTCTAGTTGATTAAAATTCGATGCTATATCAGTATAAGATCCTAAACGACGCCTGCATTTCAACCCAAAGAATCATCTCTGTTTATTGCCCTGGATCACATCGCAAATGTTCTAGATTGGTCAGTCATCTCTCCATATGTTATGCAAGTAGTCCATGGGGTGGGCCATCACCCCGAGCGAGGGTGGGTCCGGAGGGTGAGATTGGGATCACGTACCATTATTCTAATAAAAAACTGCTTGCGAAAAAAACTCTTGATTAAGGACCATTAGCAATACGCAGTGACATTTGTATGGCATCAATACATTATAATTTCTCGAAAACTGGAATCAAAAACTTTTTTCTAACCATTTAACCACAAGCTTTCAATTGAAGTAAAAACCATAATTCTATCGTCATAAGTTCTTAATTAGCAGTGTTATTCCGTCAAGAAACACACGGGCGCACACTGGGGCAACTGGGCTTCAAAATAGGCCAAAACCTCGTAACTAAAACAATGTTTTGATTAGGAATACTTTTTGTGCTAAAATGAAAGTTGTTGCTCTGAACTTCATTACCCAGCCACTAAACATTGGGTATCTACACCAGGTCATATCAGATAAACTATTTTTCAAGTTTTAAAAATATCGGAATTCGATTTCGTTCATTCCAGTTTTGCAGACACTCAACGAGACAGATTCAGAAAAGGCGGGTCCAGTGACGGTTAAAATGTAAGAAAAAAACAAAAGTAATGTTTCAAAAACCGATCCGACATATTCAAGGTCATCATAGGTCAGAGGTCTTGCTGAGCCTTCACTCTGGTTTAACTATTAAGTACCACACGACAAATAATGGCACAAATTTACTCTTTCACTATTTGACATCTTTAAATCCAGTACCGAACCATATCGAAACTTCTCGAGTCATATGCGGGAGCTGCATTTATTGATACAATAATGTTAAGCGCGATTTCAGGGACTGATTACCGTCACTCTTCTCATAAAATGAGCACAAACATGCGGAAACAGACAACAAATTAAACTCACAGCGAATGTTCATTAAATCATACGACCTCTTTAGCATCTTTGTATAACTCTCTTATTTAACATCCCGCGTCCCTTTATCCAGTCTGCTATCCATTAACCCCGAGAATTCTCCTTGAAGTTGAGGTAAGTTCTTGAAGCAGTCTCACATCCAAGTACCCACTCACACACCATAAAATTATTAATCGTTAGTGCCACTATCTTTCAGCTTATAAAGAGGGTTACTGCCAGGCTCGAAACCTCCGTTGTCATGGGCCTCCTGGATTTTTTTATATCATCGGAGATCATGTTACCACGAGGTCATTGGCGATAAGCAGATACTGGTACTGATCAGTGATTGTCAACTGTGGATGTCTCTCTGGTATGATATTGCCTGAATGCAAGGTGATCTCTATTCTTTGCCTCCTGGGCCTCCTCCATGCATGCTCCTATGGAAACTTTCAGGCTCTCAGTCATAAGCGTCGCCACCGGCGAAGAAATGGGGGGGGCAGCCAAACTTCAAACTGACAGTGACAAAAAAACTTTCCACGTTAGGACCAAATACTGTTCGAATTTGGGCTCCTCGTTGCCTTCTGCAGTGGCTGGTTATAAGAATGTCCGGTTTTCTCCCATTTTGACTGAGATCAGGAAATTTTTGGAAAAATTGAGGGGCAGGCCCCTGGCCCCCCGGTCGCGACGCCCCTGCTCTCAGTAACATCTTCCCCGTTCATTTGCACCTTATGTACGTTTGCCGGCATGCTGTACCATGGGTACACGTTTACAAACAGCCTCGCTGTCTCTAGAGCATAGGCTGGATGCTTCTCAATTTCGATTGTTGATGATGATCAGGGGCGTAGCCATGGAGGGCAGGGACAGCCGCCACCTGAGGGCCCGAAGGGTCCCCCTGAGGACACGATTCTGTAACAAGCATGACCCTTTTTACCCATCAGGGCCCTTTTGGCGCTGTCGCAGGGGCCTTTTTCGGGGTGCCGCCCCCCCCGAGTGAAATCCTGGCTACGCCCCTGATGATTATAAAGCGGCTAATATTAACGAAAACCTCTGTAGCAGATCCAGGCTTACCCAGTAACCTCGCTTAACTGTCGAACGTTCCCGAAAGAACGGCGGGTTGTGTTTCCTTCATTAGCTGTGCCGTTGCCCCCCCCTCCCGCCTTTGGCTGATCGACGACCAGACTCATGGTAGCACGAAAACATTCCTGTAAATCTCGTTTGTTTTTTAACAGCGTCCTTCTGGTCGTAATTTTGAGCTCTCCATGAACAAATGGGTGACTCTTCTGATCTTCCCTCATCCTCAGTGCGCGTGTTAAAATAGGTTTTTGCACAGATTGACTCTCTGCCCAGCGTCTCGCATGTCCGCCTTACCCTGTCACGACTCGACCACGGCGCCCTGTCAGCCGTCCTTACTTCAATTGCCGCGCAACATGAGCCGACGGCCGCCGTAGCCGCCGGCCTCACCGCGCTACTTGGACTACATTGCCGCACAAAAAGTGACATATCTCCCCTGGGACAACTGATGCCGAGCTAATTTTTTCACGGCTGGTTAGAGGACATAACATTGCATCACTACCTATAAATTTCTAAGTGAAACTCGCTATGCATTTTTTTCGCAGGTCTAACGAAGTTTAGGATTTGAGAATAAGTTAGAAGCTTTACATGTCCTAATAGTTACAAGTGCTATCAGGCTCTTATTGCCAAATTTCGTATTTTTCAACATTGAGTGTCTTCAAGGCGTTCCCAGCTTTCCATTGATATAAATAGATAACGGTTTTGTGACTGCGACCATGGTTGATAATGCATCAGAAAGTGTACCTCATCTCGAGTCAACTTGACGCCGAGCTGCAGCGTGTTTGATGCGCTGTGTTCCAGCATCTGTGCAAGCGGCTAAAGAAGAGAAAAATTGATACAATTATGCTTTTCCAAGGTTTTGGACATTTCTCTGTCAGAGCCAAATGATTAAGTCCGATTTTGAAGATGTCAAAATTGGAGGTTTTGGCCGGTTTTGGAGGTCATTTGCCCCAGTGTGGGGCGATGATTCGCGGCCTGCTGCATGTGCCCTTCGGCCGTGTATACTGTATACGACGAGGGCTTTCTGTCGTTCTGCTAATCATTTTAACTATTATTTGGCAGCGTGCCCCGAGTTCCACACCTTTAATTATGTTTTCGGGCACTTTAGGGCACTGGCCTGATCGTACATCAAACAGTAGTTGCCTTTACACTGAGAACTAATTACGGATTTTAAAGAGTTTTATGCGTGCCTCTTTGCGTTTTAGCAGAGTTCTTCTGTACATCTTACTTAGTTAGGATCATGTATCGTGAAAATAATCATTCTGTGCATTGTATTCGTCAACAACTTGCATATCTTTGGAATTAAGCTGCCATTTTCTGTATACCTGTTCATAAGCTCTCAATAAATAAACAAAGTGATTATCACCAATACATAATTGTGATGTTTTACTGACATCACTAAATGGTCATTTCACGAAAGCGTAACAATGAAAACCAACACTGCGCGAGCTTACTTGAACTACCCAACGGAAAGTCTTCACTTGAAGCCAAATTCATCGTTTTAGCGTTATTCGTTTTCGAGCCAGAGGTTTCATCCCGTTTTTCTGGCCTCCTGCATCACTGTGCATTGGTGCGACTGCACACCCCTCGCGCATAGCCAGTTTTCGAGTCTCGAGGAAACCAAAACCAGTTCCGAGCAGCATTTAGGCCAAATAATGGGTCTCTGGCGGACTATTTTGCAAACCTTTGGGGTGCCAGTACAGTGGACGGCCCTAGAGTCATGACATCCCCATTGGAAATGCGTGGGACAGATTAAACGCAATAACTTGGTATTGGATTATGTTACAGCGTTTACTTTGACGGCATTATGTTTGTCTTATTTTTCCGTTTCTAATGATATACATTCTGACCTAATTTGAACTTGACCTGACCCCAGGTCAGGCCAAATCCTAGATTTGACCTGGCAAGGTCATATTATATACCATTCGATTCGACTTGCTGCAAGGCTGTGACAGTATAGGTTATTTTTCTCTATCTCTACTAGTTCAGATGTAATGAGATTTGAGTGGGCTATCTAACGCCGTTTACCGTTTTTCGTTACCTAGCGTAGTTCTAGAGATCTTAGGGGGTACCCGCCCCTCCCTCCCGTCAAAGCGAAGGTGGCTCAGACCCCTGTCAATGCACGAGTTAATAATTATGGCGGTTTAACGACACACCGATTGCTGAAGTCGCATGGGGTCGGAGGGAAAGGGGAATAAGCTAGCCTTGAGCTCGAGTAGGGTGCGAAATCCTGCCTCTGGGTGGGTTCGAACCCACGATATCCTGCACATACAGAATGTCATAGCTCGAGTCGAGCAGGCGCGCTTACAGACTGCGCCATCCAGGCTGCTTCGTCCTAATTTGCAAACTGGACTGCAGATTCTGGGCGCAAAATTACCCAGGCTGTCGGCGCATCCAAGAACACCAATTATGATGATACGATGATGATAGAGAGCGAATTCCACACCACAATAACCAATGATAAAACGATTTAAACTGATTTTATGTCGGTGGCTCAATTACAAGTAACTTAGCCCTGTCTTTATGTATTTGCCTTGCCCTCTTACCCAGGAGTGCGTTCATGAATCCGATGGAACCGGGGTACATGAGCCGGCGGCCGATGGTGTGCACCAGCACCCAGCTGAGCAGGCGCGTGGGCAGCGTGGCGGCGCTCTCCCGCAGCGGCGGCGGCTGGCCCGCCTCCGGCGTCCCCGGCACCCTGCCCGTCCACAACGCTACTGGTTACCAATCCCCGGCCTGGTTACCAATCCTCGGCACCCTGCCGGTCCACAACGCTTCTGGTTACCAATCCCCGGCACCCTGCCGGTCCTCAACGCCACCGGTTACCAATCCCCGGTTCTCTGCCGGTCCACAACGCTACTGGTTACCAATCCCCGGCACCCTGCCGGTCCACAACGCTACTGGTTACCAATCCCCGGCACCCTGCCGGTCCACAACGCCACTGGTTACCAATCCCCGATTCTCTGCCGGTCCACAACGCTACTGGTTACCAATCCCCGGCACCCTGCCGGTCCACAACGCCACTGGTTACCAATCCCCGGCACCCTGCCGGTCCACAACGCCACTGGTTACTGTGACGGCACCCGTCATATGACGCCAATCCAGAACATGTACTTGGCCCGAGCGCAGGAAATGAAACCACCTGTGCTGGAGCGGCGGCGCCGCCATGCTCACGGAGCAGCGCTACCGGCGACCGAAGAACGCCGGAACAAACAGTGGGTTGGGGTCTGGTCAGAACCAGCGCTGCCGTTGTCCAAAGGCAGGGCGCCGCGGTTTTATGACCCTGTTCCGGAGAAACACGTGCGACCGGGCCAGTGGCGGATCTTGAAACTACCGGGGGGTGGGGCTTGTTATTTTCTCTTCCTCCTTTTTTGCTGACGAATTGCGGGATTATTCCCCCTCCCCTCTCACGGTAGCCTCTGACGTAAATGGGGCGACCCCGGTTTACGGGCCTGGAAACGCCGCCGGCAGCACAGTATGGCAAGTGCGAAAATCGGTGACTGCCACAGGGTCGGCAGCTGGCCCAACCGTAACCATGAAGACGGCTGTCGAACCCACGAGTTCACCTCAGGTCACCGAGCTGTGCCAAAATTCCGTGACCGGCCGGGCGCCGCGCGCAAGCGTTTTCTATACTCCTATCATGCTATGTGCCGGGCTTTTGGCCACTGGTTTTTATTCCTTTTTTGTGTTTTTCTTTGTGCTTACTTCATTTCGTCGTGTCTCTATATGGCTCTTCCCTATGGTAACATGCCATGCTTTTGAGGCCAACATAATGCCCAGAAAGATAATTGGCTGTTAACTTAAAGAAAAACTGTACCACGAAACCAAAGAGTGTCATTGACCTCTCTCAGTAATTCACCCACAGCCTTGGATAGTCTGTATTTTTATCACTCTTAAGCTGAATGTTAGAAGACCTATCGCACACTATGTACGGCGCACACGGGGGGGAGGCAGGCTGACTGTTCTCATAGATTCTGGAACCAATTGCCTGAAGTGTCAGCGTGTTAGTGAATGAGTGTTTTCTTGTGTGAAAACGGGCTGCACCGCCCTGAAAGTGATACAGGCGGTGATGTACCGTCTGTGCCCAGGAGGAGTGAAGGAAAACAATTGTACATTGATTGTAAACCTTTGCCCGGAAGGCTCTCCTAGCTATTGTCTTTTCATTATTTTTTGGCACTATTTTTCTCCCCCCTTCAAAAAGACAGTGCACGAACCCCTCGTGCGGCACTGCGTGAAAGGAGCAGACCGCTCGCAGTTATGAGCCCAGGCCAGCGACGGCGACGCGGGACGGCAAGGGTCGACGACCGCCATGGCCCCGTGTCAAACAGAGGGGGCATGAACGCGGAACAGAAGGCCAGTCAGCCGGTACCCGGAAGCGAATTGGCCAATGGGAAGGCCCCACGGAACCAGCGAGATAAGCTAGGCAAAAGCTCCGAGAGGAGGAGAGAGGAGGAGAGGAGAGAGGCATTCAAGCAGAGGCCGGCGTTAGGGAAGGAGGTGTGGGACAGAGGGCACCATGTGAGGTGGAGTAATTCGGCCGGGGGCCGCCGTGCTGGAGACTGTGCTTCAAGGAGAGGCCGGCGAGAAGGAAGGAGGTTAGAGACTCAGGGCACCATGTGAGGCGGAGTGATTCAGCCGGGGGCCGCCGTGTTGGGCAGAAGCAGATTCAAGAAGAGGCCGGCGTTAAGGAAGGAGGTTAGAGACTCAAGGCACCATGTAAGGCGGAGGTGATTCGGCCAGGGCCCGCCGTGTTGGGCGCAACATTGGAGGATGCACGGTTGCAGAGGTCAGCATTGAAGACAGATTGATTGGAGACAAAAGGGCAGCATATGAGACAAACAGATTCGGCCAGAGGGCTCGGTGTGAGACGGAGAGACCCGGACTTGGGCATGGGAGTGAAGAGGGCCCTCTCTTCTGAGGCGGCGTGCATAGAAATTTCGGTCGCGGAGCTTTAAGAGCGTCGCAGGAAGCCAACAAGAGAACCCGGGCAGCAACAATCAAACAAGTGAGTCTCTACCGCCTCCCATTCTCCAACCCTCAAAATTTATGCATTATAGCAGAATGAGCCGAGCTTTGGAGCGCCTTCCCAGTGGTAGGGGGAAATGGAGGAATCTCTGGGGGACGGGCAGGGGCAATAAGTGTGTGTGTATACGAACGGGGGGTCACCGGTGCGATTTTAGCGAGTCTGAAAAATGTACTTGCTTAAGTGGGGGGTTTGTCGCCATGTTATTTTGTTTATTTTTTGCGCCGCGTTAGGCCCACGACTATGGAGCATTTTTTTCAGATTCGTACCTAGGTTTAGACGATGGAAATATGCATTCCAATTCAGTTTTGCCGCGTTAGGGGGTTTTCTATTACTGTAGCGTTCCTTTTTGGTGCGGGGAATGTCAGGTTAATAAAATGATGAAAGGGGAAAATAAACCTTTTTCCTGCAGAGGGCCTTACTGGAAGCAATAGGACAGTCGAGCAATGGGGTGGGCAGCTTATTGCCGTAATTACGACGAGTATTCATTCGTTATCATGGCTTTCCTTTTGCCGATTACAAAACAAACACCCTCATTCTTCGCCGTTATGGAACAAAAATACAGGAAAAATACTACGAGTTAGCAAATTGGTTCACACCCTTTTTTCAATCGTAAATTCGGTTGAACCTCATGATCAGCAATGGGCGGGGCCAATCACGACCATTACAATGTTGACCTAACCACACGACGAGAAACTTCCACGAGCTGCAAGTAAAAATTGTCCTCTAGCTGGCCCATACTCTCCCGCGCCGCCACACCGAATCGGGCTGTAATAATCACGCATTAAAGTTTGGTCAAATTTTGTCGCCAAGTAGTAATTGTGTATAAACAATAGGATCGCTAACGGAGGGACGACTTCTCGCCGCTTCATAGTTTTAATCCATTTTAAAGCCAGTACCATAAGCAGCGTCATGTTTTTTTTGCGTTTGCTCTTCTTTTTTATCTTTGCATCTATTTTGTCAGGGCCTGGGGCCTGGAGCCCTCTAAATAGCTGCAACGCAAAGCAAAGTCTCATCTTAATAGCCGAAGTTTGGATTTAAGCATTCAAAACCGATCTTTTGTCGTTCTGTTTTTTATACTCGCATCTATTATGTCGATGCTTGGGGCTCGGAGCCCCCTCAAGGGTTGCAACACAATGCAATTCTCATCATAATAGACGAAGCTCGGGCTTAAGCTTTCAAAAACCAATTTCAGAATGCTTGGGTTTGGATCGAGTGTCTTATAAGTTCCGATTTTGTCTCGACCCGGGTGGAAGCAAAAAGGATTTCTCCCTTATTTTGGTTTCGGTTTTTTATAGCGTCTATTATGTCAGGGTCTGGAGCTCGAAGCTTTATGCACGGTTCCAATGCAAATATATTTTCGTCTTAAAAGTCGAGGTTTGGGTTTAAGTATCCAAAACGCAGCATTTTCCTCGTACTGATTTTATAATGGCACCTAATAAGACAAAGCCTGGGGATCGGAGCTTTCTAAATAACTGGCATGCGAAGACAAATTTGTCTTAATTAGCGGAAGCTTGGGCATAAGCTTTCAAAGGCCAATCTTTAGTGCTGGTCCTGAGTATAAAGGCTCCGGGACATCGCTTTTCTTCTTTTGGCCTCCTCGAAAATGGAATATTTTTAGCCTGCCCTTCTAGAATACTTGTCGTTTGGATCGGGTGTGCTAAAAGTTTTGATTTTGTCCCGACCCGGTCGAAGGCAAGAAAGCTTGCACCCTTCTAAATAGCCGCAACGCAATGCTATGCTTATCTTAATAGACGGAGCACGGGCTTAAGCTTTCAAAAGCCGGTTTCAGAATGCTGCTGTTTGGATCAAGTGTTTTATAAGTTCCGATTTTGTCCCGACCCAGTCGTAAGCAAGCAGGCTTGCCTCTTCGTTTGATTCGTTTTTTAATCGCACCTATTTTGTCAGGGCCGAGGGCTCGGAGCTTTCTAAATAGATGCAAAGCAAAGTAAATATGATCTTAAATAGTAGAAGCCAAGGCTTAAGCTTACAAACCAATCTTCGGCGCTCGTGCTAAGTTCAAGGGCTCTGGAGCGTTTTCCCTTTTTATGCAAAACAAAGACGCAACATTTGGTTGTCTGATTTTTTTAATGCTGGCTGTTGGGACCGAGCGTTTTAGAATTGTCCATTTGCCTCAACCCAGTCGCAAGTGGGATGTGCAGGGCAAAATAAGTTAGGTCGGGCAATTCAAGCCGGAAACTAAATATAGGTCAGTCCTTGTCGGCGAAGTGCACTATGCCGTGGTTAAGATATGACTGAGTGGGCGCATGCGCCGCCATGTCAGGGGATAAGTCCCGCCTCTCCGGGGGCCGGGCGGCCCCTCATTGGCGCATACAGGCAGGAGGGGAGGGGCTTGCGCGCCTGTCGGGAAACCAGGAGCGCAGTAGATCCTAACGACGGGATTCGGTGGGTGGCAGCGACGGATTTATGATTTCTCTTGGGGGGCACGAAAGGGGGTGGCCAGCAGGCCCGAGCGCACCTCCATAACCATTTAAGAGAGCACCTATCGGTGAAGTTTAAGAAGCTTTGGGGTATGTGCGGATGAGCCTACTACCTCACGCAAACATGACGCTCAAGATAGGCTGAAGCGCACTCAAAACCGCGAATAGCATTTGGAGACGCCCATATGCCTCCAAAGGTTCCAAGCAAGGGAAGAAGGGCCGTCAAAGCAGCGCAGTCGTGCAACGTAGTTCGGACCAAGCTCCCCTCAACACCATTTCGTCCTCTCAATCGCACACGGCATAGTACAATAAAGACGTAAGAATTATTCAAACGCTATCCTATGTGCCATGGCCGTGCCTTTTCTATCCTTCTAGCCGTCGGGCCCATTGGCTCCCGAAAGAGAGTCATGGCGGCTCTCCTCTTCCTGGGGGTCACGGAGGCGCCGAAACGTGCACTGTGATTGCCCTTGAACCGACCTTCACTCTGTCACTTCACCCGCCCGTCTTACTAACCCGGTAGTATCCTTCTAGCCTTCGAGCCTACGGGCTCCCTCTGGCTACGCTGTCCGCTGCCGGAACCTTCTGGTCCGAACCACGGAGCACCGATCGCACAAAAAAGGGAACGTGGGACGTCGGAGATTGCTGTCAGTTGTTTTGTTGCACACTGACCAGGCAGAAACGATGAAGATAAGAGGATCAGGCGGGCTCCGCCGTAACAGAGGAAGTTTTTTTCGTGAGGGGGGGGTACGCTGTCGATTTGTGGGATAGCCTAGCCGGAAAGGGCGTGGCAGGCGTTGACTCATGGCTCTGGCTGGGCCATGGAGAAGCCGACGTGAGGGACGGGCGGTCAGTGTGGGACTCGTGGGCGGGTAGGGTCCGAGGGGAGGACCGAGCCTAGGGAGGCTCCCCACGCTAGGAAGTTGTTTGCGAGTAGACTAGGGCGTGAACGCCCGGAGGCTAGCAAAATCAAAAGCCGGAACTCGGTCATTCCGGTGGTCCCATGTCCGTGACCTCCAAGCCCTAGGGGCAACGGCTCAGCGACGCATCCCATAGCATGGTCCGTGCAGGCGGGATTTGACGCAGCCAGCGTTTAGTTAAGTTTCTGTTTAGGGAGAAAATGAGGCGGGAAGGAGGAGCACTGGATCATCGGGGAAGGGCGGAGCTGAGTTACCTCCTGTTGGGCTCTAGCCAAGCCCTGGGAGCTGCGGCCGCCGGTGTGGGTGCGCGTGAGTAACTGGCGGTGGGTGAGTGACAGGCCATAGAACGAGGAACGTTTGGTGCCTTAGAGCGGCCTGCAGGTTGCGGGTTGTACCGGTCTGACCGACCGGGGATCCCACCACTCGCGCCCCTCCATCGGTTGCGCCCGCAAACGGTAGCAAAGCGTAAGCATAGCCCCAGGAGAATTCGCCCACTTCTTTTTGCCGGGGGGATGTGCAGCCCGGCCTAATTGGTTGATGGGGCTTAGATGGGGCCGAATCGGCCATCCTCTATGCACGCCCTTTCACGAATAAATAAGACCCTACCACGATCACGGATAGGAGGAGTGTAACCTTCTAAATACCGCTCACGTTGGCCGACGGGGCTCTAGCCGTCAGATCTCGGAAACACCTGGAGGGATATGAAATTTGGGAGGGACTCAGAATTTTTAGAACAAGTGAGAGGCGCGAGAAAGAATGGCCCTAGGTCAAGGTGATTTATGAGTGCATGCTTAGCGTAAGGCCCCGGTGGTGAGAATGTTTACTGAGGGCATTCGTTCCGGATCTGACAGTGAGAGCACACGCCGGAACGGATGACGTGACAGAAAAAAGGGGAGGATGGTATTAAGGTAGGGGACCGATATAGGGGTTAACGATGCTGAAAAGTGCTGGCGTAGGCAAACCAAATCCGCTCCCAGAGAGACTGGACCCCTGGTACGTGGAAATAGCCCACCGAGATAAACGATGTTTGACGCGAGAAGTCAGCAGAGCTCAGAGAACCACGATAGGAGGATACGAAAGGGCAAGTAGTTGAGGTAGCTATGGAAGAATCGGTTAGAAGGGGGATGTAACTTATGATGATAAGTCCGAGGGAAATAAGAGTTAGTGGGCACCTAAAGGGGCGGGGAGAGGATTGACGGTTTCGGTGCCGCTTCTATGCGGGTAATACTTGGCGTACGGGTGGTTAAATGGGCCCCAAAATCGTGAGAGGCGGGTGGGACCCCTGCTACCAGGGAGGGCTACAAAGCTCGGCACTAGCTGTATTCCCTTCCTGGAACCCAAGGGTGTCGAGTGGGAGTGTTGGGACACAGGCTCGCCCGTCTGGAGGACTCGGCCGAGCTAGCCGACATTGTCCACTTCCCACCGTTAACTCGGCCCGCCACCCTACCGCGCACGCGACGAGCACGACCTCTCTCAAATAAAATTTAGTGTGATGTTGGGAGCGGGTGCGACGTCGCCACCATCGTGAGCGAGCGGGTCACGGCCCCGAGCAGCCGCACAGAGGACCACCGAGAGGTCGGCCCGAACGACAACCACATCAGCGGCGACGCCACAGCCGGACTCGCACCGAGCGACGCGCCCCGCGACCCCAGCGCCCGCGTCACATTACCAATCCCCGGCACCCTGCCGGTCCACAACGCTACTGGTTACCAATCTCCGGCACCCTGCCGGTCCTCAACGCTACTGGTTACCAATCCCCGGCACCCTGCCGGTCCACAACGCTACTGGTTACCAATCTCCGGCACCCTGCCGGTCCTCAACGCTATTGGTTACCAATCCCCGGCACCCTGCCGGTCCACAGCGCTAATGGTTACCAATCCCCGGCACCCTGCCGGTCCACAACGCTACTGGTTACCAATCCCCGGCACCCTGCCGGTCCACAACGCCACTGGTTACCAATCCCCGGCACCCTGCCGGTCCACAACGCTACTGGTTACCGACTCCGGCACCCTGCCGGTCCACAACCGTCTGTGGTTGGCAAAGGAATGCAGTGTATCATAACAAAACATGTGCGATCAGGCATTCTCATAATAGGCACAAACAACCAAGAGCTACAAAATGAGTGCAAACAAATATGGTAAGAACTTCACGATAAATAGACACAAATGAAAAGCTTCCGTAGGTGCTGAGTTGATATGCACCTTACCACAGTTGATAACACCACACAGCCCACTCACTCTCCGGCGGTGAAGTCGACGGGCCAGGCCCTCATGTCGAAGTCGTAGCCGGCCAGCCTGCGGCGCCTCTCCGAATGCTGTTCGTCCAGCAGCAGCTGCAGGAAGGTAGTGTAGTGGGGGTTGGAGGCGCGGCCAGCTGTCCGCAGGAGGACGGCCGCAGTCAGTAGGGTTGTGGTGGCCGCTGCCAGCCGCACTAGCGAAGAGGCGCCGCAGCCGCGCCACAGCAGGCAGCCGGCCAGCGCCGGACTCGTCCACAGCGCCGTCTTGTACGCCAGGTGCAGCTGCCGACCAGCTGCCGTTAGAGGTCAGGTGCAGCTGTCGACCAGCTACCGTTAGAGGGCAGGTGCAGCTGTCGACCAGCTACCGTTAGAGGGCAGGTGCAGCTGTCGACCAGCTACCGTTAGAGGTCAGGTGAGGCTGCCGACCATCCAACGTTAGAGATCAGATGCAGCTGCCGACTAGGTTACGTTAGAGGTCATGTGCAGCTGCCGACCAGCTGCCATTGGAGGTCAGGTTCAGCTGCCGACCACCTACCATTAGAAGTCAGGTGCAGCTGTCGAGCAGCTACCGTTAGGTACCAGATGCAGCTGCCGACCATCTTACGTTAGAGATCATGTGCAGCTGCCGACCATCTGCCGCTAGAGGTCATGTGCAGCTGCTGACCATCTTACGTTAGAGATCAGGAGCAGCTGCCGACCAGCTGCCGCTAGAGGTCAGGTGCAGCTGCCGACCAGGTTACGTTAGAGGTCGGTGCAGCTGCCGACCATCTTACGTTAGAGATCAGGAGCAGCTGCCGACCAGCTGCCGCTAGAGGTCAGGTGCAGCTGCCGACCAGGTTACGTTAGAGGTCGGTGCAGCTGCTGACCATCTTACGTTAGAGATCAGGAGCAGCTGCCGACCAGCTGCCGCTAGAGGTCTGCAGCTGCCGACCAGGTTACGTTAGAGGTCGGTGCAGCTGCCGACCAGGTTACGTTAGAGGTCTGCAGCTGCCGACCAGGTTACGTTAGAGGTCAGGTGCAGCTGCCCACCATCGGGGCGCGTGGTGGTTCGATGTGGGGCATCTCGCTCTTGACCCTCTGGATACGCCAACGCCTGAGGGTTGGAACAACATGCTGAGGGGGCGGGTGGCTCGGCAGTCCTGAATGTCCACTGCCTGAAGCAAGTGTTCCGGCGGATACCCTGAAAAAGACCCTATCTGGTTACAGCAATCGTTAGCGGTAAAGTGTGGGTGCCGGCAGAGCCGTATTAGGTCCAACGACTATAAAATCCCGTTACATTTTGTAAAAGGTCAGCAGAGCTTACAGTTTTGCAATCAGCAGAGCAAATACGCTATACAAAAAATTACTCCAAAGACGATAGCAAACCAGAAAGTTGTATAATTAACGTGACACAATTACCATATGAATCAAATTTATAGGATGGCATACTTACGAAAGAAATGATACGGTCTCCCCATGCCTCCAAGCCATTTGGAGTGTACAGGAATCCCTGCGAAAGAGTGCAGTATTCACCAGCTGGCGGTAGGACTCACCAGATGATTCTTTAGCCAAGTACCCAGCACACAAAAACGTTAAGTGGTGGAAAAGAGAAGGCGATCAGTTTCCCCTCCGTAATGAACACACAGGAGGTAGAATGGAAATCAGAGGCGGGTGGTACAAACAAAATATCCAACACTCCAGAAACGAGGTGTTGTCACGCAGCGAGGTAAAGATTGACATCTCCAATACTGACAGCCGCTCAGGACTCATACTACACAATGCAATAGAGCAACATTTTTCCGTTGTTCTCCACTAAGGATGTCTATTTTTCAAACCCCATCCCTGATTCTTCAGCATGACCTATATGAACGTCAGATTTGCCTTATCAAGGTCATTTACCGGTACACATACTTGATATTGATTGCGCATGGTCATGCAACGCCGCGTCCGGCGAAAAAAACTCGGATCGCTCTCGCTTCCACCAATACTGCGATCGGCCTATTGCAGTTAACTCCACCGAGACACTCCCTCCACTACAGCTAACCGCATGCAAATAACGATGAATAGTTAAACGACCACAGGAGGTAGGAAGTGGGAAACGAATAATAATATACCACTACAAAAAATCAGCTTCAAAATTCTCCCAAAGTGGATGTAAATTCGCAAGATCGAGATCATTCATAATTCATTGCTGCCAGATCGAGGCGGATGCAAACAGCCATTATCCGTCAAATTTATTCACTATATTTTGAATTTTTCGAGCTAAGACTTGGTTTCAGGTTTAAAAAAGTGGGACAGAATACATATTGTGTGTTCTGCAAAAGGCTAAATAGCCTAGTGTCCTAAATAAGTCGATTTCAGGACAATAGTTTTTTCTGGTTGTGCGCCATTATTGTCACATTCACGAACTTTTGTGTATTAGTACTTTGATATAAACATTCCACAAGGAACCTTTTATATTAGGATTGGTTTTGAAAATCAAAACACATGCTAAGAACTTGACTGAATTGGCTGGTTGCTGATGCTGAGATGCTTTCTTCTCTTCTCAACTAAAAGAGAAATCTATTTGAGTGGTGGTGGTGCTCACTGTTGTGCATATTTCTTTACTTCTGCTGGTTGTCGCATGTAGTGTCAGCATTTCGCCTACTAGTATAAGTGAGTTAACACATCCATAGAAAGATTGTAGAAACTCTGGTGTCTGTCTCTTAATTATTTTGCACCCCACCTGGCTTCTTCCTATTTCTTCCTATCTTTGCCTCTGATTCTTCTCTTTGACAACTTACTGCCAATTTATTTGTCTTTACATCTTTAGATCTATGCATGTGGCATCATCTTAATTCCATGTTTTGATCACCTACCTTTTTTTCTTTGACTGATCTCATTATAGGGTTCTAAAATAGCAGTCATACTGATACTAGGGGCTTTGTTCAATTTTCCACTTGAAATGTCGGATCAAATGACCATTCAGGAACTGAGAGAAATAGTTGCTGTGCAGCAGGCTAAAATACAGGAGCTGGAAGTCCAGGTCAAGCATGCTTTCAGGCTTGCCGAACAAGCTGAAACATACAGCAGGCAAGACTGCCTCATTCTGCGGGGAACAAAAAAGGTACCTCTTGCCTCAAAACTAAGATCTGGAATGCCCTTACGAGTTGAGGTGGCTCGCCTGTTGTGGGAGCACACCAGAGTTGAGTTGCAACCATGGAGCATCAACACTGCCCATTGGCTGAAGTTCGAAAGTTCCATTATTGTTAGGTTTAATAATAAGGAGCTGCGGAATATGATTTACAGTCGACGCATTCCAAGGGAAAGGGAACAAAGAGGAAGCTTAATTATCCACGAGTGCCTCTCCAAGGCAAAATCTGAGTTGGTTGACAGACTTGTGGGTTTGAAAGCCAAAAAGATAGTTCATTCCTACTGGACACAAAATGGACATGTGTATGTCAAGGGCAGTGAATAGTCGCCACGCATGTTGGTGGTCCCAGACTGGTCTGATGAGATCAAGCTCAGACTGGCTAACCAACCAACCACTTACAGCAATGCTGCCAAACCTCAGCCAGAACATGCATACAGTGAGACAGCTGTCAAAAGCTTGCATCCTGTTCATCTCCAGAGTCATAGTCAAACAAACGGTCAGGTAGAGCCTTCCTGTAGTCACCACACTGTTCAAGGTGAGAGTGAAGTTCAGGTGGGGAGCCAACAGCCACAAAACCAAGAGGGGGATGGTACTGGGGGTGAGGAATCAAAAACATTGAATGCCCCTACAGCATTATCAGACTTGTCTTCCAAAGTAGGCCCAAACATACCACCTCAGACCAAGCAGGCAACTCAGCAGATGCCCAGCAGTAAACACACAGCCAGTGAGACACATTCCGCATCATCTGAGAGCGATGGTCATGAAACCCCCTGCTCACTCCACCCACTGCCTCTTATGGAAACAGTCCATTAAAAAAACACCTTCACCACAAAGTGTAAAGAAACAAAAAAGATCTCAAAGGAGAAGAATGAAATTCTAGTAAATACTTGCAAAGTACATATACTTTCAAGGTCACCTCATGATTGATGTCATGCATGAAACCCAAATGTGTGAATTTGATGTTTAAAACAGCATCACTTATATGAATGAAATACTGATTTATACATGGTTCTGGTCTCACACTTTCCGGGTCCTTTCCTTTGACCATGCATCTTATTTTTCACATGTGTAACTTTCTTGTAGATATAGCTTTTCAGTATACACCTCTGTCAAGTAAAAACCTTAGATATCACATCAATGTAATCATCCTATACCCGATTAAAAGGTCGAATAAGAATAGCTGAAGTAGATATTAAGAAAAATGTGTACAATAAAGTATTTAGCTAAATCACAGGTACTTTATTTACAGTTTATACCTAATTATGTGATAAAACTATTCAGAAGTTTTCAATTTTCAAATGTTGCTTGATTTTCAGCGATGATCATGCATTGGAGGGGCTTAGTTAAAGATGATGACTTATGCCTTTCCAAGCATGTTATGATTACTTGAAGGGGGCCATCCTGATCTATTGCACTTAAGTGATTAAATTTCCCACATGCACTTCCCCTCTGCGCACACACCTGTGATTCCTTTTGAGCTGCCTTGCTGGTAGATGATTGGATAAATAGTGTCTGGAGTGTGCAGAACTGCATTGCAATAATCCACGTGTGGCTTCCTGGCTGCCCTTTTTTAATTTTCTCTTTTATGTTACCTTGCCTCTCGGAAGGCCCCAGGCAACCACCCGCCAGCTCTGCCAAGGTGCTATTGGAGCTGTGTGGGTGGTTGTCGAGTGAATCTGTGTGTGAATGTGGTACTTGGTGTGCTCAGTACCGGTTTTAATTTTTTAACCTGGACACTGGGGCCTGAAAAAAATAAAGATACTGGGTTTCTATGAAGGCCCCAGGCAGCCCCCGCCAGCTCTGCCGTGGTGCTATTGGAGCTGCGTGGGTGGTTGTCGAGTGATTCTGTGTGTGAATGTGGTACTTGGTGTGCTCAGTACCGGTTTTAATCTTTTTAACCTGGACACTGGGGCCTCAAAAAATCCATCAGTTGAAAGCAATCCTGGCTGATCAGATGAGTTCAGCCGGGGAGCGGTCGGGGTTGCGCGTGGCTGAGTAATGTATGGATATCTCCTGCTGAACTTTCAAAGGATACTGAGCTATGGAAAATACCAGGACTATGTGAAGGCTTAGATATGGCGTGCCACTATGGACCTGACTGAAAGGTGCCAAACTTGTGGATCATGTTCCTGCTTTATGGCCAGGAATTGGACTGGATTGATCATGGGTATCCTGGTGTGGGTGCGTGGAGGGGTTTTGCTTTACTTTACTAGCTTTACTTTGCTTTTTTGGGTTTATATTTAAACTTAAAGATACATGCCTTCAAGTTTTCATTGTGTTATGGTTTGTTCTGCCGCCATTGTCTTGAACCTGGGTTCGTCCCATGCTGATCTTTAAAAAGAGTACGGTAGTGTTGTGTTTTCCACCTTTCCGCATATGTATATGTTTTTCATGCTTAGTAATCTGTCAATAATGAATTCTTGTGTTCAAGTTAGTGTCGGTGACGTTTTTGGATGTTTTTTTCATGAAAATACTATTGTGAGATTATTGCATCATATGAATATAATCATAGTAGGCACTGCATAGTAGGTACTGTCTTCCTTTTCTTTCCTAATTTGGTAGGTATTAGGACCTGGGGAGTGTGAGATCGGAGGCATGGATTCTTTTGGTGACCAGAGGACTGCTATTTGATAGAACCATACAAAATTGCACATTTCATTGTTAGAGTATTCATGTACAAATACTTCATTTCCATTTCATTCCTGAATGTCCAGAACTTTATTTTCAATTCTATTGAGAGAGCACTGAGTAGAATGAAACGTTACATGAAAGAAGCAACACTAAATTCATACGTCACTTTTGTTACAAGCCAAAACGAGCATTTTCCTGGCCCACTATATTGATATCAGAACCACTTAAAAAATGACACACACGCAAAATAGTTTAAACAATTTTTTTGCTTTAAGAATCCTTACTCATTCTCCTTTTCGGATCATGATGATGGCTCAAAGTTCCTCTTTCAGGAAAAAACGGATCAATGTTCTTACTATGACCAGTGGCGGATCTAGCCGGTCGGTTTGGGAGGGGCAAACCAAAGTCGAAAAGCAAAAAAACACGTCGCGCAACGCAAAATTGCGCTAAAATATGACTTCCCGGTACGGGTGTTTGAGGCAAGAAGCAAAAAAACGTCACGGGCTGAAAAATATGAGCTCAAGATCCTTTTTTCCTATCCAAGGCCCGATATTTTCACTGAACTTAACTGGTTCCGTTAGAAGTTGAGAGTTAAAGCACCAAAATGTTGCCTATAAACTTAAAATGAGTCGGGGAAAAAGGAGGTCGATCGCTTTGGGGGGCAAAAACATGTTTTGCCCCGAGCTTTTCCGTTTGGGGGGCAATTGCCTTTTTTGCCCCCCTGGATCCGCCACTGACTATGACCTGCAGCTCCCATTGGCACATATAAAACATTTCTCATTAATCCATTTGAATGCAAGATCAGTCAAAAACAAATTTGATGACATTCAACATTTATTTACCAGATCAGGAGTTGTATGGTCTGTAATTTGTATTGCAGAGACCTGGCTCAAAAAGACATAGAACATCTTTTTCGAAATTGACGATTATGTTCTCTATGCATCCAGTAGGCATGTTCTCCAAGGTGGAGGTACCGCAATATATGTTCATAAAAAGTATGAGAGCAAACGCAGGTGTGATCTTGAGGAAATGTTGATGGAGTCGACTTTTGTTGAAATCCCTGTTGTAGATAAAAATTATTGCAAAAATATTGTTGTAGGTGAAATATATAAGCCTCCAGTTTATAATAACTCGATATTCTTTGATCAGTTGGAACGTACCTTGTGCAAGATTGATAACAGCAATGAAACTCATGTCATTGGGGGTGATTTCCATTTAAATTTTTGGCAACTACCTAATGATAAAAATGCTCTTAGGTTTCATAACATTATGGTCTCATTTAATCTATGGCCTACAATATCTAAACCAACTAGGATTCACAAAAACCATGATCCGTCCTTGCTAGATAATTTCTTTATAAATAATTTAGACTTGATAACATCTTCAGGTATCATCATTGATGATGTATCAGACCACTTTCCTATCTTCCTTAGCCTGGATATATCTTTTAAAGTGTAAAAAATACAGTTGTAATAAACAGATTAAATTATTTGACAAAACGAAAGTTCCTGAGCTTAATGAACATATAACAGATAGGCTCGTAAATTTTGAAGAGATAACTGACCCAAACATAGCTTGTAATAAACTGATTGACATATACAGAAGTGGAATTGAAAATGTTCCAAAATATTTACGCCAAGCAGGAAAAAACGCCTAAAAAGCCATGGATTACTCCTGGTCTGCTCTCATGTATTAATCGCAAGACTAAACTCTTCAATAAAGCCATAGCTGAAAAACATAAAAGAATTCAGGGAAGGAACCTTCAACATACTGAAACATGTGAACCTGAGATAAGGTATAAAAAGATATAGAAATATTTTGACTAAACTCCTAAAGGATGCAGAGAGCATACTATGAGCAGTATTTTGAAGCCAACAAGGGGAATGGTAAAAAATATGGCAACTTATTGATGAAGTAATGAATAGGAAACGTAAAAAAGTTATGATTATCCCACAAGCTTTGTTGATGCTGAAGGCAAAGTTTACAAGGGAGATGCAATATCAAATGGTTTCAATACTTTCTTTCTAACATAGGATCTAGATTAGAAGAAAACATTCCGTCCCCAGACAATGACTACTTAGATTTATTGCTCCCTCAGTGTGAATTATTTGAACCTGTTTTGACTACAAATCCCGTGCAGCTTGAAACCATCATCAAAGGGCTGAACCCCGTAAGCGGAGGCTTCGATCAGATTAGTACGTACATTCTTATGTCTACATATAAAGCTTGTCTTCCTTGTTTGACTCATTTCTTCAATATTTGCTTGCATTCAGGCTTATTTCCTAATAAATTGAAAATTGCATCTATTATACCCATCTTTAAAGCAGGAGACCCCCGAGAATTTACAAACTATCGCCCTATCTCTTTCTTCCTATTTTCTCAAAAATTTTAGAAAAATCATTTATCAATATCTATCGGGCTATTTGCAAGAAAAAATACTTTATTCTCTGCAATTTGGATTTAGACAAAATCATAGCACCTATATGCCCATTGTTCATGTCTATGACGCAGTTACTAAATCACTCGAAGACAACTGTATTACATGTGGAATTTATCTAGATCTTAAAAAGGCATTTGACGCCGTTAATTTTGACATACTTTTGAAAAAACTTAAACGAATTGGAATTGGTGGAAAACTGTTTGAATCATTATCATCCTACCTATGTAACAGATACCAGTCAACAACCGTTCATAACACAAAGTCGGATCTAGAAAATATCCATGGGTGTCCCACAGGGTTCAGTCCTTGGCCCTCTCATTTTCTTAATTTATATTAATGATCTTCATTTAGTTTCAAAATTGGCAACCTTCTATCTTTTTGCTGATGATACAGCTATTTTAATTAAAGGTAAATCTCGAGAACAGCTTCAAGAAAACATACAAATCACGCTCCTAAAAGTAACGAATTGGTTTAGAGCTAATCGCCTTTCACTGAATGTTTCGAAATCATGTTATCAGATTTACTCCAAAAGGAAGGAAGCTGATTTGGAACTAATACTAAATGGAGAAAAATTATCTCGCGAAAACAAGCTAAAGTATCTAGGAGTTCAAATTGATGAAAGCCTAAAATGGGACTCCCATATTGAACACATATCAACTATCATAAGCAGAAATATTGGGATAATGAGCAGGGCAAAGTTTTTTCTTTCATCGCGTGAACTCTTATGCCTATATAACTCATTAGTTCTTCCACACCTAAATTACTGTGCCATTGTCTGGGGCTCGAACTATGCCACTAAACTTGATCGTCTATTTAAGTTACAAAAAAGAGCCGTTAGGATAATTGCTAAGAAACCTTTTTTCCATCCAACAAATCAACTCTTTATAACATTAGAGCTGGTCAAGCTTTCTGATATTGTAAAGGAACAACACATTGTCGTTCTTTCAAAATATCTCAATAGAACCTTACCCACTGCCATTGCATCTCTCTTGGAACTTCACATATCTAGCAGCACCAGGTTACTTCATCACTTTAAAGTTCCTTTTGCATCTACAATTTATAGACAGTTTGCATTTTCGATTTATGCTCAAGGGTGTGGAATGAAATAATGTGTTCATTATTTCCAAAGCTGAACGAAGTCCCCTAGAGAAATCCAGTCTTAAAAAACAGGTCAGAAAATTTCTTTTCAATAAATATCTATCAGAGGAAATAGATGAGCGGGTTAAAACAAATCAAAACCAATAATAACGCATTGTTTGTCTTTTGCTCTTGAAATATTCGTTCTTCTTTCCAGACATAAGCTCCTAATGTATTGATTTCACCAACTCTCTCTCTCTCTCTCTCTCTCTCTCTCTCTCTCTCTCTCTCTCCTCTCTCTCTTTTTTTTTCTTTTTTTTTTTTTTTTTTTTTTTTTTTTTTTTTTTTTTTTTTTTTTTTTTTTTTTTTCTCCCTTTCTCTCTCTCTCCCCTCCCCTCCCTCTCTCTCTCTCTCTCTCTCTCTCTCTCTCTCTCTCTCTCTCTCTCTCTCTCTCTCTCTCTCTCTCTCTCTCTCCTCTCTTTTTTTTTTTTTTTCTCTCTCTCTCTCTCTCTCTCTCTCTCTCTCTCTCTCTCTCTCTCTCTCTCTCTCTCTTCTTCACTACGTTTTTCTCACCTTTCTTCAATGTGACATGTTCTTGGTCTCAAGCCATTTAGAAAATACTCTAACATGACTATCGTCCTGGCCCCATCGATAGTAACTAGTTAACCTAAGCCTTCGTTGGGGCCATGACGTGGGAACATACTAAAATCGGGATAAGGCAGAGAGTAACTTATATATAAAAAGAGCGGGGAGTGGTGCGGTCAACTAACATAACGAAACTAACTCTATTTTCTGGTGTGTTCAATCGGACAAAATTAGGGTATGACCGCACGGGTATGGAAGGGCACTCCTGCCTACCTATTTAAATGGGTAGTGGGCATAAAAAAGATTCAGCAATAAGTCACCGCCAACAAACGAATATGCAAGCCCCGCGGTATAGACCAAATAAAGATAGGTAGTCGTTTCAATCACCTGGACCCCATTTCATAAAAGGTGTAACTTACGCTAATAGCGTAGAAGTAGCATGATACAGTGTAAAAAGTGAAAAATACAAAACAATCTTGTTTCAAACTAGCCCTTTATTGCTAGTGGAAAATATATTTATTTATTCTTTATTCATTTATTTTTCATTTCATTAGGGCCACTCCCAACAGGCACACTTGCCCAATTACAGGGAGTATTGGCGTGGGTGTTTAAGGATCCTCTCCACCGGGACAGATCGGACACGAAAGGCGGTTTCCCGCCTTGGGGATTGAACCCACGTTAATCCATGCTATCCGATCCGAAGACTGGCAACGAAGCCACTAGGCCACCCGACCCCTATTTATTTATTCTTTATTTATTCTTCCCTTTATTCTTTGTCATTTGCAATAATGACCTCCCCGACCACATTCGATCTTCAGTTAAAATCTTTGCGGACGATACGAAGCTGCATACTGCAGAGGGACATCCATGTGGTCATGGAATGGTCATCGCAGTGGCAGTTGCCGTTCAACACCACTAAGTGTTCTGTGATAAATGTGGGCCATAGCGACCGTAGGTTTACCTACACTATGACAGGATCCATTATCTCCGAGACAGACACAGAGAAAGACTTCGGAGTTTGGATCACCTGGACAACCTTTCACTGTCATTAATATCACGTCACTGCCTTTGCTGTATAAATCACTAGTTGGGCCTACCCTTAAGTACGGGAACATTACATGGGGACCCTTTAACCGGCGTGACCAGCAGGCAGTGGAGAGGGTGGAGAGGGTGCAGAGACGAGCGACCTGCTTGGTCCCAACACTTCAAAACATTGGATATGTAGATAGACTAAGGGCACTCGGCCTTCCTTCACTGCACCACAGTCGTCGGAGAGGACATGTAATACGAGTTTTCCAGATCTTAAGGGGATATATCGACCTAGATCCAGAACAATTTTCCCCATGGCGACCGACACGCGTACTCGAGGTCACTCCTGGAGGCTTGCAAAACCTGTAGCAGTGTTCAGAGTACGCCAGAATTGCTTTAGTGTTAGAATTGTGACAGACTGGAACTCACTTCCAGCTGCAGTGGTAGAGTCTACGACGACCAACCAGCTTAAATCACGACTTGACACCCACTGGGCACTACAGAAAGATGAGATCTCAACCCAGGACTGAGCAAAAACCACACATGTAATTGAGCTCGACAGAACGGACTCCACAGGCATTGGACCTTCAATACTCCGATATCATATCATATCATACACAAATGAAGCGTAAAGTACAACTACTTGCAAAGTCACGCTGGAGTAAACTACGCTGCACTGGAATGCAGCGTAGAATATTCACGAGCCTGTTTCATAAAGCAGACAACATGTATGTTGAATCTGTAAACCACTCCTGACAAGCTACGCAACAAGCAGCAGCGTAACTTTTATCAGTCAATGTTGCAAAACATGAAAAATATATAATTCCTTCTGAAATTTTGAACCTCAGGTTAAACTATTGTTGTGAAGGACAAGGAGAATCATGAATACAAAATAAACTTGAAGGTGTTTAAGGTCTTCCTTGCTTAATTTGAAGTGGGAATTAGTCATGTCAAACTGAGCTGATACATAAAGTTCTATAGCCATTTGGTATGGCAACAATTGATTGGACTATTGAACTATTGATGCAAATACACAGTGAAGTTGACATTGATTTTTTATTTTCACTTTCTGCCTTGATTTTTATTTTATAGTCTAGGCAGAAGAGAACCCAAAATAGGCTGGCACTGATATGTTTATATTGAGTCTATGGAGGGTAATAATTCAATTCAGGGTGACTAGCCTACAAAGTCCAAATATCTCCACCGAGGCCTCTAACCAAAATAATGATATAGGTACCTAGGTACTGGCATCTAAGTATTCTTCACATATAATGACTCACTATTCATTTGCCAGATTCACACAATTATCAAATTCGCAAGCCTTTCCCAGTTCACTCACGGTTAGTAAACACACTGAGTTCCACTGGAGTTCCTTTGTACAGCAACCAAAAAGAGGGTTCTGCCAAAAAATAAGTCGTCTATCTATTACTTTTGCTAATAGCGCGTTTCGTTTGAGAGTATCTTAAAAATTTCATGAAAAATTAATAATTAATCGAACAAGATCAAACAATTTCGACAATTCCTTTCAAAAAAATAATTTCCAAATGTATACGTCCTTTTAATTGCTAAAAGATCAGCTATGTACTCTACTTATAAGAGGTAATTCCATTCTGGAATTCGGCATAATTCACCCTGCATTTCATACTACGCCGCTTTCGCGTGAATGTCGCCGCTCTTTATGAAACGTGATTCTGAGTACGGCGTAACGTTGCAGGTGAGTGTGGTGTAAAATATTTCGCATTTCCACTTTTTTAATGGGGCCAAGGCCAAGTCAACCATGAGCTGATTCAAAGACGCTGCGTATCACTTCCACAATGTATGCCTGGAGTGGCACACTAATCAACGTGGCTATTTAAGGGAATGAACGAGCCGGGACACCGAGGTAACCACGACTGTAGCGTTGGACCCGCGGACACGTGGCTACTTCATTCCGTTGGCGTTGGACCTGCGGACACGTGGCTACTTCATTCCGCTGGTGTTGGACCCGCGGACACGTGGCTACTTCATTCCGCTGGCGTTGGACCCGCGGACACGTGGCTACTTCATTCCACTGGCGTTGGACCCGCGGGCACGTGGCTACTTCATTCTGTTCTGAAAACTCCATGTGGCGGGCATCGATGCAACAGACGTATATCACCATTAGACAATGGGATAACAAAACAGTCTAGTTTAGACGAAAACTAAGGGACCCCAAATACTTATCTGAAGGGGTCCGATGCCTGGATGGGCCGCCAAACTCATCCGATGTTCATTAATGGAGGATAGGTGCAGACTTGGTTCCCAGTATATCTGATCTCTGTTCCGTTATTTGTACAGTTATTTGAGGCCGTTAAACTTCTCGGGGGTCAAACATCCGATACGCATGCGGGTCCCGTGCCGAGGGCCAGTACGAGCGCCAATTTCATCCAGAGCGTGATACTTCTCTGCAGAGGCATTTGAAGATAACAGAGAGCCGTTTTGTCATAGGGCAGAACGAGGTCACAGGTCAATTTTCACAACAGAAGACCACTCGCTGCTGCTCTAGGCTCGTCTGCAGTGTCACCATCGACAGCTCCCAGAACACTCGCAGCTGCTGCTGTGTTGTCCGCCCCACCATCCAGACCAGCTGACACGCGCACGGCCTGTTCTTGCAGCAGGCCTTTGACACGCATCTGCGCACCAGCAGTGCCAGCACCAGGCGCAGACGCCATGGCGGCTACACCGCGGCAACCGGAGAAGCTCATTGGCCTGTTGTCCGGCGCCTGCTCATACCCAGACCGTGCCGGCTGGCCCTTCCTTCTGCAGCAGACGGGCCAGAAGTGCTCCAGCCTGCGACGGCTATTACAGAACAGCGGCAGGACAGTCCGAGTTCAATGCATGCGCTCTGCAGCCTTTGTGGCGGGAGGTTGCCT
Organism: Lepas anatifera; assembly: GCA_034440635.1. NCBI lineage: Eukaryota > Metazoa > Arthropoda > Thecostraca > Lepadidae > Lepas > Lepas anatifera. Next base: position 275,210 of record JAOTON010000509.1, read on the forward strand.
GCCGGCGGTGATTCTGGTGACGTGAAATCGCGGCATGGGTCTCAACAGGCGAGGTAACGCCGTGCTGACCGACGATAGCAGTCACGTCGCAGTCAGAAGACTCTTCTCGGCTTATTCAAATGGTACGGGCGACATCCAGATCCCGCACGGCACAGAGTGCCTTAATCACGGCTGGATGAATAGATGCCAAGACAGTCAAATTGTAGCTATATTTGGGTTATAAAACGTGGCGAGGAAAGCTTTAGTAGTATCATTATACCCCCCCCAACCAAAACGACTCGCATGTTGTCATCTTTAACACGCGCATTGACGGGGGGCGGGTACCCGCCCCCTCGGGTTTTTCGGAGATAGTAGCCCCTCGGGTTTTTCGGAGATAGTAGAAAAACGGCGGCGCGTAGCGCCGCCGTACTTGGTATACCTTTTCCCTCATCATTTTTACAACTTCTGTGAAAATTTTAAGGTTAGGTCATCTCAGGTCAGGTCACCAGTACAGGTCAAGTGACCCGACCTCAAAAAAAATTAAGATAGCATAAGTCGGAGCAGGGTGAACTTATCCGAATGAAACTCATATCACATAATGGCCCCACCGAGTTCTCTAAAATATGTTCCGGTATTTTTGATATCGATGACCTAAGGTCAGGTACGACGCATGACCTCTCCATTGGAAATACATGGGAAAAATGGTTTTTACGGAATAACTCAGTAACGGGTGGTGATAGAGCATTTATTTTAGCTGCATGAGACTCGCCTGGGCTTTGCGGTTCTAATGATATGCATTTTATATAATTTGACCCTGACCTGACCTCAGGTCAGGTCAAATCCTTGATTTGACCCAGCAAGGTCAAATTATATATCATTCGATTCGGCTTGCTAAGAGGATTCATATAGTTCAAGTCGTTTTGCTCTATCTTTACTTGTTCAGATGTAATTCCCGAAAAACTGAATTTTACATGTTATCCCTATGACGGGCATGTTTTGACCTCTCGTGACCTTAAATGTGACCTGACAAAAAAATGGTTCAAATGTTTTCGATGGAGAAGTGGACGTACAGCCCAACGCCGATTACCGTTTTTCGCTACCTACCGTGGTTCTCGAGATCTTAGGGGGCGGGTACCCGCCCGTCAATGCGAAGGTGGCTCAGACCCCCGTCAATGCGCGTGTTAATATACGCATTTAAAGGGCCTGTGACAAACTTAAAGACAAAGTCATAAATCTAAAGGAGGCGCATGGGTAGTAAATACAAAAACGAGTTTACAGGTATTGTGAAATGACGACGTAAATATTCGTTAACACTAGGTCAACCAGCTTCATGGCCAGGGCTTAGCATTGCAAAGCTAGCAGCTACATTCAAAATGTTTTTTATTGGAGCCAATACTTATTCCACAGATGACGTGACCGGATGCTCAGCCATGCTGAAATCTTGCCCCAAATTTGGTGCCTTGAATCAGCACACCATACCATTGATGGAAGATTGATGGTACATTTATGGAAAGCTCACATTAAATGTCCTAATGATGTTTTATTCAAGGGTGTGCAAGTTGACATATGCCTGGCCAAAAATGTATTCCATAAAACCAGTGAAATATATCTAAGATATATTCTAAGATATATCTAAGATCTTCAATATATCTAAGATATATTTCTACAGAAGAACATACTGCAAACAAGTTCAACTCAAACAGATACTGGAAACCAGCTTACCTCGGTTGTGCCAGTCTTGCGGATTCTGTACAACTGGGGACCCAGAAGTGATCCAAATAACGACCTCATTTTGAAATGTCAACTAGAAACAAAACTCCTGTGAAATCCAGTTACAACATTACAACAATTAGCAACAATATAACCATTGAATGTAAAGAACACATTTCAACCAGACTTGTCAATAGCTCAAAACTTTAATTGACTCAATTCTGACTCACAGCTTGATGGCTGACTCTGATTTGGATTCACCTGAATATTCTGAGCCAGTGAGTCAACTCTGACTCAAACCACATACAGAAATGAGTTGACTCAATTCTGATTCAACACCGGCCCTGCGCCACAACACAACATGTCACAATGAACTTCTCTGACAAAATGAGCTGCCGGTTAATTTTTATGTTTAAAAAGTGACACCGAGTGACTGTAAAAACCTTTTTCCCACAAAATAATTTCACTGAACAGAGCAAACAATTATTGTTCTAAAGGTCCCTGCAGCATAATTCTCACATTACTGGCATTCAAACTCTTTATTTTCTTGTGGAATAAGGCTTAACATATGAAACGATTTCATATCTTCAGTAGGTACCTACCATATTAACCAGAAATCAACATTAAGTATGAATCAAAGCTTCAGGAAATCCTTACCTATCTTGAAAAAAAACTTGTCGTTATTGTCTAACAATGCTCTCTGAAGGAAGATTTGCAAGTTTAACACTCAATAGGTAAGAAATTACAGCTCAGTCCAAATATAAGCAGTGCAAACACCTCCGTAGGTACCTACCACATTAACCAGAAATCAACATTAAGTATGAATCAAAGCTTCAGGAAATCCTTACCTATCTTGAAAAAAAACTTGTCGTTATTGTCTAACAATGCTCTCTGAAGGAAGATTTGCAAGTTTAACACTCAATAGGTAAGAAATTACAGCTCAGTCCAAATATAAGCAGTGCAAACACCTCCCTTCTGTCCCTCCATAAATATTCAATAAAAAACATCCCTAACATCTATCAGGGAAGGTCCAGGTACAAACCCCTTCAGGATCATAAGATAAATCACCAAAGCACACAGGACCAACACGACACATCACTTTTGCACTTGACATATTATTAAATGCATGAGTGTTTTTTTTTTGCTGTTTATGAAGAATTATTCAAATTATTAAGCTAGAAGAAGGACCCGAGAATTTTCCTCTAAGCTTTTTTGCTTAAGAAACCGTGAATTTAATCAGAATTAAAGCAATATGCACAGATGGAAACACGAGCAACAGACCGCTTATAAAGTACCCTACGCATCAATATAAACTTAACAAAACTATTGAAAATGTATGTGGCACTTTATATTCCACTAAATCGTTAGTGATCTCGTGTTAAATTTTGGCTTAATCTCCAAAAACAAGCAGGTCAACCCCGTATCTCCCTTTCCAACCAACAAAACAACACAGCACCACCACAAACAATAGAAGCGTGGTTCAATGGTTCAATGGGAAAATTGCTAATGCATGGTCTTCCAAAAACGAGGCCAAGCAAAGGTCTACGGTAGCGCGCCGCCACCGCGCTGCATTTGGCACATGCTTCTCTCAATTCGGGGTCTCAAATTGTCTCAAATCCATGTTGAAGGTATGGGAGTCAGTATCAATTCAGTCTCAAATGTTTCAAACTCATGCACTAACAATGGGCCAATCGCGACCATTTGATACTGCATTTTGATTTGAGACAATTGAAACGCCGGCAGTCTTAAATGAGCTTTCCTCTACCGCCACCAGGGCGGTGGCTGGGCAGGCGTGCACCCAGCATGCGTCGGCAGCGTCGGCAGCGTGCCGGGCGACAGCGGTGGTGACGAGACGGAGGGAGTGGGTGGAAAGGAAAGTATTGACAGGCCTGCCCGCGCAATTGCAACCGTGCGTTGCTTCTAGCTGAAGCCGCTGTCAAGTGCTAGCATCCAAGCCTCGGGTGAGCTGCGCTGAACCATTGGTAGCAATCAATTTCGGTACATTAATGTTACTTGCCCATCGACAGGCAGTGGCGGATCAAGAAAATCATCGGGTGGGGGAGGACTAGTGGGCCCGAGCCTCACCCGCCAGTACCTCGGGCAGCCCCTCGCCTATGTATTAAGTATAGGAGCTCGGACATTTCGGGAGGGGGCTTGAGCCCCCTTCCCCAAGCCCCTATGGATTCACCATGACTGTCGACAGGGATATTGGCAACATCTTCCCGTATGGAATCATGGGCTCACAATTAATTTATCTAACGTATTCAATTGGTTCCATCCGTACTGAGCAAGGTTACCAGCGGCAACTAGTTTCGTAGTGTTGAGTAAGGTGATTGGAGTGAAGGGTACCATAAGTCCTCCCCCTCCCCCGAGGAAGAGGGGTAAAGCAAACGCAACGTGGATTAATAATTAATGAAAAACAGCTTTTGGCTTCATATAGCTATGGTCTCAACATTCTTCAAGCCTATCTTAGTACCCATTGCCTTGCTTCATTAATTTACCGTACCTAATAAAATATAATCAACCACGCTAACTTGGAACACCGTTTCCTGGCATTGGCAGATACAAAGGGGGGACTAGGCGAGCTCAAACCCCCGAAATTTCAGAGTGCTTATAGTTAATGCATAGGCAGAGGCTGTTCCGAGTGGTGGGGGAGGGGCTCCAGCCCTCTAGGCCACCCCCACCTCGAAATGTTGTCCTGAATCCGCCACTGTTTCTGGGTTAATAGAGACACGTAAATGCTTCAAATTTTTCAATGGACGTAGCCAAAACTCTGCACTTGCTTCAATTATTGGCGGACGCGGGGGGGGCATTCCGGCCATGGCTTCCAAAGCGCTAGAGGGGTGGGGCCAAAATATCTTTTGCCCCCCCAAACGCCGGAAAAGTTTTTGAAAAAAATTTACACTAGGTCTGCAGAGCAAAAAAACTTCGCTCCCCCACCCCCCCGAGAGCGGTCATGTACTCGGAGATGTAGCTTATACTAGATTTGTCTAACACTGGAAAAAGGTGTTTACACTAGGTCTGTAGAGCAAAAAAAATTCGCTCCCACCCCCCCCCCCCAAGGAGGACAGAGGCAGACATGGGTTTGGCCCCCTCCCCCAAAACTCGGGTCTGCGTCGCTTAAACTTATATTTATCCCTACCGTGGCCACACGTTACACTAACGCTCGTAATATTAAATAAGGTGGCGGTGCTTCTCCCCCCCCCCCTTCCTTCCTCTCCCAGAACCTAAGGGCGCAATAAAACGCTATAAGATTAGATTCGATAATAAAGAACAGCCTCCGGCCTCTGTCTACCGTTTCAATAGTTGTGCAACGTATTTTTATACCCTATCCCTGTTTCAAGATTTTGCCGTATTAAAACTGTATGAAACACGCCAGCCTGCACCATAGTTAATGGGTTAATAAAGACGTGTCAAGGCTTGAAATATTGCTGTGGACGTAGCTAAAGCTTTGCACCCAGTTTGAGTTACCACACCCTGGTCAAGAGCCCATAGGTTTTGAGGAGCATGACCACAAATTGGACTCAGTTTCGTAATGTGAAATAAGCTGGGGATGACATTGGTTAACCCACAGGCCAGTTGCCAGGCGCACCGCCAAGGAATTTCGCAGGGGGGCAGACCCGGGCTGGTGCTGAGCCGGGGGAGGCAAATTTTGAGCATATTCGGCACCTGACAGTATTAATGACGATGGACTCAAAAATTTAACAGGGGGACGTCCCCCTGGTTGACCAACAGGGGAACGTCCCCCGTCCCCCCGCTTTTGGTGTCAATGCCAGGGGTTAAAACAACTCTGCAGGGTTAAATATATAATGAAGAGCAGCCTATGCGTTTTATTGCCCTACTCCTTGAGCATTTTTGAAGCATATTTCAATAACCATAACCGTGTTAATTATTGTATCGCAATAATGCTGTAAGGAACACGTCAATTCGTAGCATGGTTATTAAATACTAGTACGACGTCGAAATTTCGAGCGCCCATAGCCAAAGCCTTGCACGCAACTGTAGTAAAATTGCGTTGGTCTAGATCTGATGGGCTTTCGATGAGCATAACGAGAATTTGCATTGCGTTTCCCAATGTTAATCTAGACTCGGGGTAGCATATCTCCTCCCCACCCCGAGACCAATGTTTAAACAAAATTTTGCAGATATGCATAGATTATTTGAGAAAAAAACTCTTACGTTCATTTGATATTCATTATAGCTTTCTTGAATCACATATCAATGCCTCTAATGCTGTTTGGCTGCTTTAACTGTGTTTTAACTGTATAAATCCTGCAACATGGATCACTGTTCCGGGGTAAAAAAGACTCGGAGAGCTTTGCAATTTTGTGTGAAGGTAGCCAATGCTATGCTCTTAGTTTGAGTAAAATTTCATTGTGCTGGAGCTAATAGAATTTGGGCGAGCAGGGCCACAACATTGACCGCTTCTGCAAATGCTGAATGAAGTCGGGAGACCGTATCTTCACGCCCAGATGCCAGGGGATAAACCAAAGGTTGCAAAGTTGATATCATAATAAAGACCAGCCTACTAGCTTGATCTGGTAACTTTCTGTGCACTGTTTAAGCTCATCCTCCTACTCCATAGCCCTGTTTCATGATTTTGCCGTATTAAAGCTTTATTTAAAACAGCACCTTGCAACATCACTGCGGGGTTAATCAAGACACGTAAGGCCTTGGAACTTTGCGTGAAGGTAACCAATGATCTCCACTTTGTTTTACTAAAACTACATGGTTCCAGATCTGAAAGATTTTTGGAGAGCAGGGCCGCTATATTGATTCTTCCTGCTAATGCTAAATAAGGTTTGGGGCAGCTTTATCCTCCCCCAGAGTCCATGGGATAAACAAAACGCTACAGGGATTACAAGATAATGGAGAATATACTCTTACCTGCATCTATTTACCGTTTGAGCATTCTTGGAGCTTATCTTACCACTTAGCCCTGTTCCGTAATTTTATCGCATTAAATATGTGTCCAACACGCAAATTCGTAAAACCGTTCCTAGGTTATTGAAGACCCATGGGGCGTTGAAATATTGAGAAAATGTAGTCAAAGCACTTTACTTCGCTCGAAGAAAAGAACATTGGCTTAACATGATATGCTCTTGGTGAACAGGGCAGCAAATTGCACTACGTTGCAATTGTTAAATAAGGTTCTGGTCAGCTTATCTTCCCTTCCATTTAGCGGTGGTACCATAAAACTCCACAAACACATGGATGATTTAAAGCCAACCATCAAATTCATCTGATACCCATTATAGCTTTATTGAATGATATATTAATGTCTGTAATGCCGTTTGAGTGTTTTACCGTGTTAATACAGCATTAAACACTGAAACTTGCAACATTGTTCCGGGGAAATAAAGATGCGAATACCTTTGATATTTTGCGAGAACGTAGCCTATGTTGTTTATTTAGTTTGAGTAAAAGTGCAAAGGTTCTAAAGATGATAGTGTTTTGGCGAGAAGGGCCACAGTATGGCTGCTATGGATACTGTACTGCTGCTGCCATTGGCGTCGCCACGGATTTTTTTAGTGGGGGGCCGGGCAGCGAAGGGTCTACTGGGACTTACATACCAGAGAAATTATCGTAGTTGGACCTTCAAATTAAGCCTTGTTTGTTCTTCTCCGCTTTTTTTTAGCACCTTATCGATGTTTGAAAGATATTTCAGAGTAGTATGTTTTGTGTCGTTGATTTGGCGTCCTAAATATTATCTGAAGGAGAAAACTGGCAATGTGTCTTGCAGAACAAACCGCAGGGATATGGTGGAGCAAGAAGTTCAAGAACCATTCGTCTGATCTGATAATTACAGATCATTCTCGTGAAATAATTTTTACAAGTAGCACCAAAAGCTTGCAATATATGTAGCACCAAAAGCTCGCGACTCAGCATATTGCTAGATCCTAACGGGCTTAAAAAACCTATGCTTCAAATTATTTCCTAAACATCGACATAAAAAGTCGAACACTAATGTCTCCGAAATATATTGACATTTGGAACAGGGCTGCACAAATTACTCTAAGGTCGATGTTTCCACACACTCCGAGAACTGGCTACGCTCATCGTGATTACTTGAGCTGTGGAAGAGGTGGAAATGACCATGGTTTCAGCTGTACTGCTGTTGTAATTGGGGAGAATTCCTGCCCAGCCAAGCATCCTGATTCTAAAGTCGACTGTTACTTTCTTGAGGCTTTCTAGACCGGGCCGAACACCCGCTGCCTGCTGGTGTTCAGTTGGACGGAATGAAGTAATGATACGGTCGGCATCCACCTGAGCGACACGCTCTCTGTGCACAGCACATATTGCTGGAGCCTTCAACCTCTGCTCATAGTGGAGCGCAACCAGGTCTTCAGACACCTCAGTGCAGTGAAGCTTCGCTTAGCTGTTGCAGAGCTGGCTGGTAGCGTCAACAGCAGTCGGAGAAGCTTGACTGCTTCGGGCACCATAATTTGTGCTGATCTCTCCATCGCAGTCACAAGCTTGATAGCAGCGGCCAGGCTATCCGGTTTCCTTGTCCTGAACAGGACTTACAGCTGTGGTGACAGGTCCGCCGCTGAGAGATCGTCACTCCAGGGGCTTCCCTGGAGAAGCTCTCGAACTTTCCCAAAATCGGGCGCTGACAAGAGAAGCTCTTCCATTTTTGCATGCTTCTGAACACCCTTCTGGCAGGAACAGGTCTCTAGCTGAACAGAAGCCGCGTCCAGCATCACAAAGTACCTACTCGGCCCTCAGGAAGTCTTCTATCGACGCTCGATGTTGAACTGGTGCATCACCATTCGAGCGCTCTGGGTGGCACCGTTCTCGCTGGATCTCCTCACAGCCTGCCTCTTGAGCCTGCTTAAAAAAACTCGGATCGTTTCGTCGGCCGACTCGCGCTGCACCCGCAGCTGCTCCACCGTGGCATGGATGCATTGCAACATGACCGATACAGTGCACGTTGCAATCTGCACAGCGCGACTTAGCCGGTCCATGGGAGCTAGGACGGCCCGTACCATCTAGATGGCCACCATCGTTTGCCTCTTGAGCATCTGGGCGTGGAGGTCAGCAGCTCGGGTAGAGAGCTGAACGCTTCCCTCAGCCAGGCTTTCCAACGTAGTGAGCGTCTTTGGGTAGCGGCTGAGAGCGGCGTCAGCAGCGGCAAGACGGGCCGTCCAGCGAGTCGGACAGAGAGGTCGCAGACAGCAGCTTGATACTTCAGCCCCGTTGCACACATCTTTGAATTTCACACGCAGCTTCCCCGATTCGCTGAACACTGCACCCAGCTCATTTGCGCAGCCCAGCGCTTTCCTCACGGGCTCGGCTGCGTCGCAGCTGTCCTTAGCGACGAGGCTCCGACAAACGGCCATTTCATGCAGTCCAGCGAGTGGCAGATTTAGCCTGCAAAGTGCGTCCTCGACCATTCGTGACAGGTTAGCGCCAGTTGTCGAAGCACACTCGTAGAATGCGAGGAACTCTTCCTGAGCTTGGAGATCTTCATCAACATATATGATGGAAACCGACTCCTGTTCAACACCACTGATGCCTTGCGTCCCATCGACAATGACTGAAAAGAAGCAACTCGGGTCTTCAGCATTTAGGCGAGTGGAGCTGAGCGCTGAGCTGATAACGGGGCGCAATACCTCATGGCTGATAAGCCTCACAAGTTCGTTTTGGATGTCGTGGTGCGTGAAGTTTTCTTTCCTCTGAAGCCACTCGTGCAACTCGGGTGAGTTTAATACATACGGTTTTAGCACGGTAAAAAAGTCAAAAAGCATTACAGCCATCAATATATGCTCCAAGAAAAATGAAATGTATATGAGATGAGGCTAAAAGCTTGTTTTATATAAACGGTGTCTTTGTGGCGTTGTATTTTACCCCTGGCCTGTGGCAGGAGGATAAGCTGCGACAACCTTATTTATCATTGTAAAAGTAGTTACTATTGTGGCCATGCCAACCAAAAACCTATCAGATCTAGAACAATGAAGTGATACCAAAACTAAGTGCAGATCATTGGCTACCTTCACGAAAAAGGTATAAGCTCTACACGTGGGTATTAGCCCAGCAGCGATGTTGCAGGTTGGCGTATTTAATTTAGGTTTAACACGCGCATCAGGGTCCTGAAATTGCTTTCACGCAAGGTGGAGAGTGAGGCCAAAATCCCAAAAAGAGGCCAAAATCCCCTGCTTTCTTAACATGCCTCTTTTTTGTTTGTTTAGTATTTACAGGTTTGCAAGTCCCATCACAGCCTTTTTCCTGGACCTGTTTACTGCTTCTTAACAAACCAATACTTTTTTAGGATAATACTTTGCAAGGGAGCCTCACTCAGGCTCCCTTGCATAATACAAGCAACAACTACCACCAGTTTTTTTTTGTTTTGACTGACAGTAGATGAAAATATCTGCTGTAGAATGGAAGTGAAGAATCATCATTCTGCTACCTCCTAGTGGAATGAAAACATTCTGCCACTCCGCAATTGTAGGTACCTCATATATACATAGATAGGATCTCATAACCCTGAATCTCTAACCCATTAACATAGAACTAGGAAGCTACATGATTTCTAATGTTTATATATAGAATCTATTATTTGACCCTGATGTCATGGTAAATAGCCAACCAGATAAAATCCCTCTTCCCCTTATTTTGATATTCTCCAACTTTCCCCCACGCAAGCACCACAGGCTACCTTTATCTAATGCAAGACGTGGGGTTTAAACACTCAGCCTTTGCCAGGATTATTTTGCTTCAATGTGTGAAAACCACCAGCCTATATTGATATAGCCTAAAATAGCAAACATACCCAGCCTTAAAAAGCATGAGCCACAAAAGGTACAGTCTGAGCCTTCCACGAGCTGTGGAAAACTTTTGCAAGGTATTATGACCTCACCCAGTACTGTACTGAGTAGGTAGGTACACACCTATCTCCAGTAGATATCTAAGATGGGAGAAATGGTTCAATTAATCGTGAATTTCCGGAAAGGTAAGTTGCAGTATCAGGGATAAGAAATGAACCTTCATCCACAATATCCCTTCCAACAGCAAACTCAAATTCTTTCCACGCACTCACTCAATTTCCAGTCTTTTCTCCAACAACCATACTGACCTCAAAATTCTGTATTCTCTGCCTTGGTGATATTCCCGCCTCAATACAGGGCTCGCCAAGGTTACCGAAGTAACTAAAAAAACTGACCGCGTACACTTGCGCACCCATTCATGTCGCCCGAGATCATTTCGGCCCCCCAAATACGACAAAGTGACGTCATTGTTCTGAATGGACGAAATCCAGCTGAGGCCTTTTCACCGAGGCCAATTCGGTACTTGGATCTCTTTGGAATCCCATTTCTCATTAATAAACGCACGGTTGAGGGCAAACGAACGCTAGAAATGCTGCTAAGATATGTTTCAACTGGAAATAACTAACAAAAAGAAAAATAAATCTGTATTTTACGAAATATATTGAAAGGTGGAATCAGCCTCACTTAAAGTGGAGATTTTTACCGAAATCACGATGTTGTTCTGAGCGTTTGAAAATTTCAAGGAAGCTCTTAAACCGCATAATAAAAATACCTAGAAATAACCTATTTATTTTTCTTGAAGAAAAAATGTATAACTTTCCAACTTTTGTTCAGTAAAATAATATATATCCTAATTTATTCCTCCATGTCACCAACACTAAAAAATAGTCCAAAAATCAGGGTGACTTTGGCAGCCTCCCTGGAAATTATAATATTACTTTCACATTATTGGTGGTCTTGATAGGAATCTACGTTTCATTTTGAACCTTTCAAATGTGACTTGTATCCTATTCTAGTGCGAATAATGGCCGAAAGTTAAAAGTGGACGAAAACGAATGCGCCTCGATCCAATCGGCCTCACTGAACAAATACCCACGTGAAGTATTTCCTTCGCCTGAAAATCTGGTAGCAGCCAATCCCAAGCCGGCTTAGGCAAAAAGTATGCGCCCTCTTTTGTATTTGAAAGGGCCAGAAAACTTCTGTAACATGACAAAGTTTGTTATACCTCCAGAAAACCTTTGTTAGCTCACTGTTCCCATGTCACCGTTGGTGTTTTTTCTGTGGGTTTTATATTTTAGTTTGGGGCAGTCCGGGGTTGTTTTGTGTTTTGTGCGGCGTTAACATGTTGTCATATCGTTCTTGGTGTATGTGGGAGGAGTAGTATTGGCGTTTGAGATTGGCGAGGGGACGTAATCAGGCAAGATATCACATCAATGGTGGTTGGGAATTCTATTTATATGGTTGGGGTATTCACTGTCATAATTTAGATGTGTATTATACCGGTTTTCATGCCCGGGATTCCTCTGCTAAGTGAGGTCAAAACAAGTCCCTGGTGAGCCCTAAATAAATCTGAAAAAGATACGTTTTCCACTTAAAATTGTGAATTTCAGGACACTGACGCGCATTGACGGGGGTCTGAGCCACCTTCGGATTGACGAGGGGGGGCGGGTACTCGCCCCCCCTAAGATCTCGAGAACCACGGTAGGTAGCAAAAAACGGTAAACGGCGTTGGGTAGCCCATCCGCTTCTCCATCGAAAATATTTGAACCATTTTTTGTCAGGTCACATTTAAGGTCACCAGAGGTCAAAAACATGCCGTCACATGCCGTCATAGGGATAACATGTAAATTAAGTTTTTCGGCCATTACATCTGAACAAGTAAAGATAGAGCAAAACGACTTGAACTCTATGAATCCTCGCAGCAAGCCGAATCGAATGATATATGATTTGACCTTGCTAGGTCAAATCAAAGATTTGACCTGACCTGAGGTCAGGTCAGGGTCAAATTATATAAAATGCATATCATTAGAACCGCAAAGCCAAGGCGAGTCTAATGAAGCTAAAATAAACGCTCTATCACCATCTGTTACTGAGTTATTCAGTAAAAACCATATTTCCCATGTAATACCAATGGAAAGGTCATGCTTCGTACCTGACCTTAGGTCATCGATATCAAAAATCCCGGAACATATTTTAGAGGACTCGGTGAGCCCATTATGGGATATAAGTTTCAATAGGATAAGTTCACCCTGCTCCGACTTATGCTATCTTAAACTTTTTTTGAGGTCGGGTCACTTGACCTGTACTGGTGACCTGACCTGAGATGACCTATCCTTAAAATTTTCTCATAAGTTGCAAAAATGATGAGGGGAAAGGTATAGCAAGTACGGCGGCGCTGCGCGCCGCCGTTTTTCTCCTGTCTCTGAAAAACCCGAGGGGGGGCGGGTACCCGCCCCCCGTCAATGCGCGTGTTAATACGGCACAATCATGAAGCATTGCTATGGGGATGATAATATGCTTCAAAATGCTCAAAAATTACCAGATAAAGCTGGTTAACGGTTCTCAATGATAAAATCCAATCTGTAGCGTTTGGTTTAGCCCCTGGTATTCTGGAGGAGATACGGATCAGACAACCTTATTTACGAGTAACGTTAGCAGCAGCCAGGGGCGTCGCCACCGGGGGGAACCAGGGGGGCCGGCCCCCGCCCGCTCTGAAAAAGTGGGGGGCGGCCCCCGCACTTTTTCACACAATCACTTGCACTGAGAGAAAAATTGACTCTCGCCCCCAGAACTCTTAAACATTTTGCGGGCGTCCTAGGAGGAATAAATGGGGGACGGAGAATAATAGTTTTCCTTATGGATCAGCTGACTTCCGATCCATGAGGTAGTAAAGGCGGCAGAGAAGTCAGCCCAGGGCCGTGCACGAGTCAGTCTGAATCTCATCCTCTCGGTGCAGTTTCTCGCTCGGCAAGGTTTGGCGTTTCGCGGCCACGATGGTGAGGGAGGAAACGTCAAGGAACTCCTGCATCTACGCGCCCAGTTCTCACCCGAGTTGCACGAGTGGCTTCAGAGGAAAGAAAACTTCACGCACCACGACATCCAAAACGAACTTGTGAGGCTTATCAGCCATGAGGTATTGCGCTCCGTTATCAGCTCAGCGCTCAGCTCCACTCGCCTAAATGCTGAAGACCCGAGTTGCTTCTTTTCAGTCATTGTCGATGGGACGCAAGGCATCAGTGGTGTTGAACAGGAGTCGGTTTCCATCATATATGTTGATGAAGATCTCCAAGCTCAGGAAGAGTTCCTCGCATTCTACGAGTGTGCTTCGACAACTGGCGCTAACCTGTCACGAATGGTCGAGGACGCACTTTGCAGGCTAAATCTGCCACTCGCTGGACTGCATGAAATGGCCGTTTGTCGGAGCCTCGTCGCTAAGGACAGCTGCGACGCAGCCGAGCCCGTGAGGAAAGCGCTGGGCTGCGCAAATGAGCTGGGTGCAGTGTTCAGCGAATCGGGGAAGCTGCGTGTGAAATTCAAAGATGTGTGCAACGGGGCTGAAGTATCAAGCTGCTGTCTGCGACCTCTCTGTCCGACCCGCTGGACGGCCCGTCTTGCCGCTGCTGACGCCGCTCTCAGCCGCTACCCAAAGACGCTCACTACGTTGGAAAGCCTGGCTGAGGGAAGCGTTCAGCTCTCTACCCGAGCTGCTGACCTCCACGCCCAGATGCTCAAGAGGCAAACGATGGTGGCCATCTAGATGGTACGGGCCGTCCTAGCTCCCATGGACCGGCTAAGTCGCGCTGTGCAGATTGCAACGTGCACTGTATCGGTCATGTTGCAATGCATCCATGCCACGGTGGAGCAGCTGCGGGTGCAGCGCGAGTCGGCCGACGAAACGATCCGAGTTTTTTTTAAGCAGGCTCAAGAGGCAGGCTGTGAGGAGATCCAGCGAGAACGGTGCCACCCAGAGCGCTCGAATGGTGATGCACCAGCTCAACATCGAGCGTCGATAGAAGACTTCCTGAGGGCCGAGTAGGTACTTTGTGATGCTGGACGCGGCTTCTGTTCAGCTAGAGACCTGTTTCTGCCAGAAGGGTGTTCAGAAGCATGCAAAAATGGAAGAGCTTCTCTTGTCAGCTCCCGATTTTGGGAAAGTTCGAGGGCTTCTCCAGGGAAGCCCCTGGAGTGACGATCTCTCAGCGGCGGACCTGTCACCACAGCTGTAAGTCCTGTTCAGGACAAGGAAACCGGATAGCCTGGCCGCTGCTATCAAGCTTGTGACTGCGATGGAGAGATCAGCACAAATTATGGTGCCCGAAGCAGTCAAGCTTCTCCGACTGCTGTTGACGCTACCAGCCAGCTCTGCAACAGCTAAGCGAAGCTTCACTGCACTGAGGTGTCTGAAGACCTGGTTGCGCTCCACTATGAGCAGAGGTTGAAGGCTCCAGCAATATGTGCTGTGCACAGAGAGCGTGTCGCTCAGGTGGATGCCGACCGTATCATTACTTCATTCCGTCCAACTGAACACCAGCAGGCAGCGGGTGTTCGGCCCGGTCTAGAAAGCCTCAAGAAAGTAACAGTCGACTTTAGAATCAGGATGCTTGGCTGGGCAGGAATTCTCCCCAATTACAACAGCAGTACAGCTGAAACCATGGTCATTTCCACCTCTTCCACAGCTCAAGTAATCACGATGAGCGTAGCCAGTTCTCGGGAGTGTGTGGAAACATCGACCTTAGAGTAATTTGTGCAGCCCTGTTCCAAATGTCAATATATTTCGGAGACATTAGTGTTCGACTTTTTATGTCGATGTTTAGGAAATAATTTGAAGCATAGGTTTTTTAAGCCCGTTAGGATCTAGCAATATGCTGAGTCGCGAGCTTTTGGTGCTACATATATTGCAAGCTTTTGGTGCTACTTGTAAAAATTATTTCACGAGAATGATCTGTAATTATCAGATCAGACGAATGGTTCTTGAACTTCTGCTCCACCATATCCCTGCGGTTTGTTCTGCAAGACACATTGCCAGTTTTCTCCTTCAGATAATATTTAGGACGCCAAATCAACGACACAAAACATACTACTCTGAAATATCTTTCAAACATCGATAAGGTGCTAAAAAAAGCGGAGAAGAACAAACAAGGCTTAATTTGAAGGTCCAACTACGACAATTTCTCTGGTATGTAAGTCCCAGTAGACCCTTCGCTGCCCGGCCCCCCCCCACTAAAAAATCCGTGGCGACGCCAATGGCAGCAGCAGTACAGTATCCATAGCAGCCATACTGTGGCCCTTCTCGCCAAAACACTATCATCTTTAGAACCTTTGCACTTTTACTCAAACTAAATAAACAACATTGGCTACGTTCTCGCAAAATATCAAAGGTATCCGCATCTTTATTTCCCCGGAACAATGTTGCAAGTTTCAGTGTTTAATGCTGTATTAACACGGTAAAACACTCAAACGGCATTACAGACATTAATATATCCTTCAATAAAGCTATAATGGGTATCAGATGAATTTGATGGTTGGCTTTAAATCATCCATGTGTTTGTGGAGTTTTATGGAACCACCGCTAAATGGAAGGGAAGATAAGCTGACCAGAACCTTATTTAACAATTGCAACGTAGTGCAATTTGCTTCCCTGTTCACCAAGAGCATATCATGTTAAGCCAATGTTCTTTTCTTCGAGCGAACTAAAGTGCTTTGACTACATTTTCTCAATATTTCAACGCCCCATGGGTCTTCAATAACCTAGGAACGGTTTTACGAATTTGCGTGTTGGACACATATTTAATGCGATAAAATTACGGAACAGGGCTAAGTGGTAAGATAAGCTCCAAGAATGCTCAAACGGTAAATAGATGCAGGTAAGAGTATATTCTCCATTATCTTGTAATCCCTGTAGCGTTTTGTTTATCCCATGGCCTCTGGGGGAGGATAAAGCTGCCCCAAACCTTATTTAGCATTAGCAGGAAGAATCAATATAGCGGCCCAGCTCTCCAAAAATCTTTCAGATCTGGAACCATGTAGTTTTAGTAAAACAAAGTGGAGATCATTGGTTACCTTCACGCAAAGTTCCAAGGCCTTACGTGTCTTAATTAACCCCGCAGTGATGTTGCAAGGTGCTGTTTTAAATAAAGCTTTAATACGGCAAAATCATGAAACAGGGCTATGGAGTAGGAGGATGAGCTTAAACAGTGCACAGAAAGTTACCAGATCAAGCTAGTAGGCTGGTCTTTATTATGATATCAACTTTGCAACCTTTGGTTTATCCCCTGGCATCTGGGCGTGAAGATACGGTCTCCCGACTTCATTCAGCATTTGCAGAAGCGGTCAATGTTGTGGCCCTGCTCGCCCAAATTCTATTAGCTCCAGCACAATGAAATTTTACTCAAACTAAGAGCATAGCATTGGCTACCTTCACACAAAATTGCAAAGCTCTCCGAGTCTTTTTTACCCCGGAACAGTGATCCATGTTGCAGGATTTATACAGTTAAAACACAGTTAAAGCAGCCAAACAGCATTAGAGGCATTGATATGTGATTCAAGAAAGCTATAATGAATATCAAATGAACGTAAGAGTTTTTTCTCAAATAGTCTATGCATATCTGCAAAATTTTGTTTAACCATTGGTCTCGGGGTGGGGAGGAGATATGCTACCCCGAGTCTAGATTAACATTGGGAAACGCAATGCAAATTCTCGTTATGCTCATCGAAAGCCCATCAGATCTAGACCAACGCAATTTTACTACAGTTGCGTGCAAGGCTTTGGCTATGGGCGCTCGAAATTTCGACGTCGTACTAGTATTTAATAACCATGCTACGAATTGACGTGTTCCTTACAGCATTATTGCGATACAATAATTAACACGGTTATGGTTATTGAAATATGCTTCAAAAATGCTCAAGGAGTAGGGCAATAAAACTCATAGGCTGCTCTTCATTATATATTTAACCCTGCAGAGTTGTTTTAACCCCTGGCATTGACACCAAAAGCGGGGGGACGGGGGGACGTTCCCCCTGTTGGTCAACCAGGGGGGACGTCCCCCTGTTAAATTTTTGAGTCCATCGTCATTAATACTGTCAGGTGCCGAATATGCTCAAAATTTGCCTCCCCCGGCTCAGCACCAGCCCGGGTCTGCCCCCCTGCGAAATTCCTTGGCGGTGCGCCTGACAACTGGCCTGTGGGTTAACCAATGTCATCCCCAGCTTATCTCACATTACGAAACTGAGTCCAGACGCAGGGGGGGGCATTCCGGCCATGGCCCCCAAAGCGCTGAACGGTGGGGGCCAAACTATTTTTTGGCCCCCAAAACGCCGGAGAAATTTTTGAAAAAAGGTGTTTACACTAGGTTTGAAGAGCAAAAAATATTTGCTCCACCCCCCCCCGAGGAGATCAATCATGTACTTGGAGAGGTAGCTTATACTAGGTCTGTCGAGCACTCAAATTGCACGTCCCCCCAGGAGGAGTGGTAGATATGGGTTTGGCCCCCCTCAAAACTCGGGTCTGCGTCGGCCCCTGGCACAATATCGATAGTTTTTGCCTTTCTAATATCACTACTGATGAAAAGGAAGAACTTGTGCAGTATGGGGCTTGCAGTCGGAAGTGGGCACCTTCCCTCCGAGGCTACCATGTCTGCCAGGCTATATTTTCAATTCTTTTCTGCAGCATTTCACGCCAGAAAGCACTCTGATCGAAATATATACGTCTGATCCATACCATTTTCAAGGACTTACAAAATAATTCAACGTAAACAGCATTCAAGCTACCATCTTGAGCATTCTGACACAGTACACCCTGTGCTACTTTAGGGGTCTCCCACGCCAGAGAAACTTCATTATTTTACTTTGTATGAATTTGATGGCCTTTTTGGAACATTTTCAACAGAACAGAGGTAAACCAACTGGGAAGACAACAGGCTTTTACTTACAACTATTCGTCCCTTAAATATTCAAGACCTTTGCCCCAAAATATTTATCACTGTTCCTATCTTCCTGCAAACTGGTTGAATGTTTCCTCAATGTGTTATCACTTCAATTGCAGTTTCGGCCGATTTTTTGTCTGCTGTGTACAGCACCATATCATCTGCGTATAAACTAAGTTTAACTTCGACTCCACAAACCATAATACCTTTGACGTAGACGTTCTCTCTGATATGAATAGCCAAAATTTTAAGCGCTAGGACAAAAATTAGACCACTGACAGGTGAGCCTTGATAAGTTCCTCTCGTGCACGGAAACCAGGAAGAGGCATACCCGTTATTAACTATTGCAAGTTCAGCTTCGCCCTACAATAGTTTTACCCATTAAATAAAGTTTTCTCCAAAGTTGTACGCATTCAAGACCAAAAAAATAAAATCATGTTCAAGAGAATCGAACGCGCGCCGATAATCGCAGGCAACGAGAAGACCATCGTTCCTATCCTCTTCGCAGTATGAAATCACTTGGGAGCCTGAGATTCTCCCCCCATAAATCTTCCCTTGATGAAACCAGTTTGATCTGGTGTGACCAGTTTTTTACCACGGTCTCGATTCTCAAGGCGATCACCTTTGCCACGAGCTTATACACACATGTAGCAGACCTATTGGTCTTCTATTCTTGAGCAGGTTTGATTTCTCTTTGGTAATAAGGTTATTAAACCCCGTTTTTGGGTAATGAAAAACCCATTGTGGAAAGCATCGTTTATATATTCTATCATGATATCACCTACATCCGTCCAGGAAACGGAGAGAAACTCTGCTGAGAAACCGGAAACTCCCGGAGCTCTATTTCTGTTCATCCTAGTCAGGGCGTATTTGCATTCGTCCTTCGAGATCAGGCCCTCGCACTGTGCTTGTTCCTCGGTTGATACTTTTGGTATATTAGCATCGGTAAAAAACTCGGCCATTTTTTCCCGATTGATGCCTTTTGACCGGTAAATTTCACTATAATACTGAACACAGTGATGCAGCATCTCAGAGTTCCCTTCGATTAATTTACCATTAGCGTCTAGTTCGGTAATCATCTTTTGTGCCGAAAGTTGTTTGCCTCTGCTCAAAAAGCATTGAGCTACTTTTTCACCATGCTCAATCGAATTCGCACCTGACGCGATAATCGCATGCTGTCTTTATTCAGTTGAAGTTCTTCCAATCTCTGCCTCGTGGCCTGATATGTGTTCATTTGCTGCTCATTTAACACGCACATTGACGGGGGTCTGAGCCACCTTTGCCTTTACGGGGGGGCTGGACGGGTACACGCCCTAGATAGGGGAAACCGCGCTAGGTAGAGGAAAACGGTAAACGGCGTTGGATAGCCCATCCACTTCTCCATCGAAAATATTTGTACCATTTTTTGTCAGGCCACATTTAAGGTCATTAGAGGTCAAAACATGCCGTCATAGGGATAACATGTAAAGTAAATGTTTCGTCCATTACATCTGAACAAGTAAAGATAGAGCAAAACGATATCAACTGTATGAATCCTCGCAGCGAGCCAAATCCAATGATAAATAAATATATATATATATATATATATATATATATATATATTGTTTTTTTTTTTTTTTTTTGTGTGTGTGTATGTATGTGTATATATATATATGTGTGTGTATGTGTATATATATATATATGTATATATGTGTGTGTGTGTGTGTGTAATATGACCTTGCTTGGTCAAATCAAGGATTTGCCCTGACCTGAGGTCAGGTCAAGGTCAAATTGAGTAAAATGCATATCATTAGAACCACAATGACAAGGCAAATATAATGCAGTTAAAATAATGCTCCATCTCTATTCATTACTGAGTTATTCAGTTTTAAATCATTTTTCCCATGCATTTCCAATGGAGAGGTCATGGCTCGTACCTGACCTTAGGTCATCGATATAAAAAATACCGGAAATATTTTAGATAACTCGGTGGGGCCATTGTGTGATGAGTTTCAATCGGATAAGTTCACCCTGTTCCGACTTATGCTATCTTAAAACTTTTTTTAGGTCAGGTCACTTGACCTGTACTGGTGACCTGACCTTAGATGACCTAACCTTAAAATTTCGACAAAAGTTGTAAAAATGATGAGGGAAAAGGTATGCCAAGTACGGCAGCGCTACGCGCCGCCATTTTTTTGCTGTCTCCAAAAAATCTCCGAAAAATTTTGCTGACCTCCTGGAGCATTGAAGGGGGTAACCGTCCCCTTCAATGCGCGTGTTAAATTTGCAAGATCCTTCTAAAAAAACTGTTTTTGCTGTACAAGATCAGCTTCTTCTTTTCTTAACGCTTTTGCCCGGGCTTTTCCGCATCTCCGACGGGAGGAACCCAATGAGGCAAAGTTGAATGCTTAATTTTACGCAGCCAGAGACAGGGACGACAAGGATCTTTGCTACATTGTTACAAGCTTTCGTTGAATAAATTTACCTCAACGTTGACCTCTGCTTAAACAGCCCACGAACTTACCAATTAAATGTTTAGAGGCTACCTGGCAAAGTTCAATTGTCCATTAAATCCCACAGGAGCCGAGATCAAGGGGACTTTTCAAAGCCCATCTCCCAGCGGGGCGCGGAAATCTAGGACACGCAGTGCGCGGCGGTTTAAGGTTACAAATGGTTTACCTCAGACCAACAGCAACGCAGCAGCGTAGGCACTATAAACACATAAATACATTTAAAGCACTTAGTTTTAAAATGGAAAATAGCAACAGGCTGTGTATTCTATTTTTAACAATTTTATCTTTAAAAGTTAAACTATATGACCAATTTCCAACTAAAATTGCGCACATCTAACAAAAAGGTACCAACATCCTCATCCACGCAAACAACATGAAAGTCATCAGCATTCATGTCGTAGCTTGGAGTCACTCACCCCATCTATTCCTTGAGTCCGTTCGTCGCCTGCAGACTGACGGGTGTCGCATACCCGCTCAGCGTCACCCGACGACCAGAAAGCCCTTGGAGGCGTCTGCTGAGGACCAACGAGTCCTACTTCACTCCTCGGAGTCGTCATCTGAAGACCGGATGGTCCGGGCTCCTCCTGATCGGCCTCAACCACGACCGGCAGTGCAGCAGTCACCGCTCTGCCCCGCCTCTGCCAAGCTTCTGCCTGCTCTCCGTCTTCCCTCTGCTGAAGCCCTGCCCTCTCTTCTTCCGCCGCCGGCTGAACGTCCGATGAGCTTGGACTGAACGGCTGATGTACCTTCTCAGGCCGTCTGGGTTTCTCTATCGGCTGTACTTATCCGGTAGCGTATCGACGCCGCGGCAGGAGAGCTCTCCGGGATCGCCACCACCATTGCTTCGTCCTCGGCGCGCATCGAAAGTCGCAGACTGTTTCCGGCGGGACTCTCCTGCACCAACGCTCGCAACCGCAGCAGCTGCACATACTTCAGCTGGCCAGAGCTCTGCAAACACCGCAGAGCCTCCACACAACAGCCAGCCTCCAAAACGATGTCACATTCACTGGCGTCCATGCGGAGGACCACGGTCTCTTCCGCACACGGCTCTGGCCTGGGGCGAGGCACTACACAGGGGATACGGCAGCGAGTGCCGTCGCGAACACGGAGGTAGGTGGCAGCACCAGTACCTGAGGAAGGGCTTAGCCAAACCACCTCGCAGCTGAGGTTGTAGAGTCCGGCCACAATCACATTGCACATGCTCGCGTTTTCTGCACTATCCAGGGTGGCCTGTCGGACCTGCTGCGCCCGCCACCAGTCGCGCAGCCAGGACACGCGCGCTTTCTCCGCATCAGAGACGTTCGCATGGGCGCTGCCCAGCGGCTCCAGTGGAGCGTCCGCTGCGCTGGAGAAGAAGGTCAGCTGAGTCCCAGCGAACACACGACCATCCAGCTTGCTCTTGTGAAATTCTATTTTGGCGCCTCGCGCTAGCAGGATGGTCCCCGGAGCCAGGCCTGCAGGTCCCGTAGCAGCATTCAGCTCCAAGGCGTTCTTCAGAAACAAGAACAGGGCGATGTCGTACCGCGGGGCGTCCGCAGGGGAGCAGGAAGGGTCTTTGATGACGACCATGGACATGAAGCGCCGTTTGGCCGTCTCCCGTCCCGGCTGCGGCGTGGCCGTGATAACTCCCATCAGGTCAGGACGCTGGTGCAGCCCCGGGTCGTTCCGGCCCACGTCCGCGATCAGAGTGTACCGGGTGTGCCGGTCAGAGGGCGGCGCGTGACGAACAAACTCATCAAGAGCCGGCCCACGCGCTGTGTCCGGTACAGGGCTCTCGGTGGGCCCCCTTCCGCTTGAGTCAGAACACCTCCTGGAGCAATCTACAGGGACTGATAGTAAAGCCAGTCTGGGGGTAGGAGCTGACACCCGTTGGCCTGCAGAGGAAGTTGGTTCGTTTGGAGGTGTGGAGGTGATGTCTCCGCTCTCAGCAGCGTCCTCCTGGCTAGCTCCAGGGTCATCAGGGTCTGGGTCTTCGGCAGCGGCGGCTGCAGAAGCTTGGTGTTCCTCCGAGGGTGATGGCCCCGGACCAACACGCCGTGCAGCAGCGGTCTCCTGTAGAGCGGCCGCGGTTTCTTCCGACTCACGAGCGGTCTCCAGCAAACGAATCCTCTTCAGAAGAACTGAACAAGGACGGAGCTGGGAGGCCGCCCCGACCGCGGGTGTGGTCACCTGTCCACCTCTCAGTCGCACGCCATCCCTGGCCTCTCCATCTGGCCGAGAGTCGTCCGCTGAACACGTTGAGCCCGCTTGTCGCCGAGCGGGGCGCTGGCCTTGCTCAGACTCCCATCTTCTCTTGCGTGCACTCACGCTCCTACAGGTTACTGGTTCTTGGTTGGAGTTGCTGGGCTGCGCAGTGCGGCGTGTCACTGGTGGAACCCTGGGAAGGGCGCTGGTTGGACGGGGGGTTGGGGGCCTGGTAAACACGGTAGATACTCTCACGGCACGTCTCCCGGTGCTTGCAGCTCTCGCCCTTTTCACCTCAGTGCTGCCGGTTTCCTGGACCTTCTGCTCTCTCAGCAACGACAGAAGCCGGTTGCGCTGCAGCTGCTGGGCCGGCTCGTCGGCAGCATCATCTGGCTCGTCCGTATGTCGACACTGGCTGGGCGGAACGTCCAACAGGGTGAAAATGACAGCGCGCGTGAACCCATCCCTGGGCTTTCCCGTCACTTCTACTCGTAGTTCATGCAGATCCGAGAACGACATGCGGTGCCACTTCTTCAAGTAGGGGCGACGAATGGCGATCACGCAGCCAGTGCGTACCAGCGGGTCGGCAATTACATCCATCGGGGACAAAAACCAGCACACGAACTCCATGTCTTCAACCACGTACCTGTCGTTGGGGCTCTCTGGCGCAATTTGTTTCAGGGTTGCCGCCCTGATCCCCGTTAAGGCCACCCGTTTATCACTTTCAACCACAACACCCATGATGTAGTGGTCTTCGTGTGGCGTCGTCCGAACTTCATCTAGGGTAACGTGATGACCGCTGAGGCGAATCCTGGAGTGGCGGCACACTGGTTGAGAGACCACTCGGGCCTCTACAGCAACCTCTTCGCTTGTTGCCATGGTCGGGTATCTAAAATAGGCAAACAAAATGCTGGACGTCAGCAACAGAGAATCAAAGAGTACATGCGTATTATATACTACATGCAAGGCTTGCAAAAGTACAAAACTTCAGAAGCAAGAGTAGATAATGCATAATTGTAGATAAAACAATGTGTATTATATCAAACATTTTTTTTAGAAACCAGCATGGTTCCACCCTGGTAGCTCAGTTGATAGAGCGTTGGGCTCCGGTACGCTGCTCAGAAACATGCGGTGACAACTTGTAATTTGTTAATGATACAAAATTATTATATATATATATATATATATATATATATATATATATATATATATATATATATATATATATATACATGTATACCGGTATCATTATATCCAGTATAAATAGCTCAGTTTAAAAGTAATTATTTTTGTAATACAAATCTCTGTTCTCCTGTATTTGTATTTGAATTAATTTTACATAGCCTCTAAAAGCTACAAAATGGATCAGTTTGCCCAAGAAATGGAATATAAAATAATTACTCAAGCCTTCAGTAGTTTCGTACTTCGGGTCTTCAGTCGTTTTCTACAAAATTCCCAGGATGACGAAACTTTTGCGTCAGATAGGTCACGTGACCCCGGTATGAGAATTCCTAGACTTCTGATTGGTGAATTGTGATTTCTTATAAGTCCTATATCTTTGTTCCAAAATAATTTTGGGTTAATTTTTTCCGCGATAGTTTGAGGTTTTACATCTCTGTTTATGACAGATACGACCTAATTCTTAGAGAAATTGATGGCCATAGCCGAGGCTACATCATTTGATCGATAGTGACAATTCTCGATAAGTCGTCTAGAAATGTTGACCTTGAGAACGATTTTAAGGCATTTGCAAGATGAATTCGCAAAAAAATGAGAATAGGACTTCGAAAACAATTCTTTGTGACATTTTTATCTAGCCAATAACATTTTTTCGCGTATCTCCCTTTAAAAAAATAGTCAAATATAGGTCTTCCATTTGACATAAAAATATTCATTTCCAAATGTTTACAGATAAAATGTGACATTTGCCCAAATAACGGCTTCAACAATGAAGCAAAATGCAGCGCACAGCCGCATTTTCTACCACTCAGTGAGAAGGATACTTGACGGAAAATATGCCGATATGGGCTCTACCTACGTTTGCGTTGGCCTAGGCCTTGCCGTATTTTAGAACGTCAGTAAGAATCTAAAACGTGTGCAGTGCAGGAATACGCAAAATAGGCATTTATCCTTTAGAAAAATCCAGCATCGGTCGAACCACTCCGATATGCTGTCCCTGTTTCAGTGCAAAAGTGAGACAATCGGTCCTCCGTCTCCCGGCCGAAACTTGAGAGGGCCATGACGCATAGGAAAACGAAACATTGACTAAAATTTGACTTCAGTCGAATCTTAAATTCGTATGCTCACTTAATCATCCATTAATAATTTTTCCGGACCAAGATAAGACCAGTGACGACCAAATAAAGCGTAACGTCGCTAGTTCCTCAGGTCGCCACCAGGTGCGCTGGTACGGCCGTTGTTAAGGGTGCGTTACCCTCGACACATGCACCACGCGACATGACCCGTCAGAACTAATACCCTGTTTCCCCAACAACAGATGTCAGGTCATTCGTTCATTCATCTTGATACACAGATCGCCCACGTGACAAGTTGGTTGTAAACCGTAGTACGCTGCGCATTCCACGCATTACGACCCTTCAGGTGACCAAGAACCGCTGCGGGGAAGGTCAGATGCGTCGCAGTAACAGGTGTCCTAGCAGAGGTGGGTCCAGTATTTTTCATAGGGTAGACTGATAGATATTGGGCAAATGTCTTGATTCCTCTAAATGAGAAAGCCGTTGCAGCTCGCACGACTGTCACTTGGGATGGACCAAAGCTTGCCAAATGGTAGTTCAAGCATGGCTTTGGATTGGCTACGCTATTTGCGTCAGTTAGCAGCTAGTCAGCTATAGGATCCGCGCTAATTTCCCACTTCATCAGCTTTAGTGATCAAACTTTGTGGACCCACTTTCGTCCTCCCAAACTCGACTAGTCTTTTCCGTCCTGGAAAATATATCATCATAATGATGAATGATGAATCATGAATATTCCCATAACATCCTTGTTTACTTTTTTCCGTGACAACCTCAGGGAAATGGGGAAAAAAGGGACCACCTTCTTCCATCCCGACAAAAAATATAAAAACGTTGTCCTAACTCCTACCCCGTCACATTACACTCCCTCTCTATACGGAGTGACTTTGTAAATTTATAGTGTCTACTTTTGAACGCCATCGTTATTAGCATTATATTCTCGGCCCGCCTTGCGTCAGTGGTTCGTCATTTTCCGTGCGTACACACACACGCACATACACATGACGTATGAGCTGCGTGTCCCTCATTTGTGACCGCCTTGGTGTATCTTAGGGATCCCCCGCCTTGTGGCGGTCACAGAAACGGGCGTGCGTTCGCGCAGGGCTCACTTACGCGCTCACCCACCGAACCCTGAGGCGCGCAGGTCCATGTGTTTACCCATGTATTTATTGTGGAACATTGCTCTGATGCTCGGAGAGGGGGAGCGTTGTACCCCTCGATCATGTGCGGAGTTGTCCTCACTGCGATCGAGAGGTAGTTCTGATTATATATAGGATAGTTTGTGTTGTAATCGACAATACACATGTACAAACGGTCTCAATCCCGTCCCAACGCTTACTGACTACATCAGTTCAAGATAAACCAAAGCCTTTGTAATGTATTGGAAGCAGTTTCCTAATTAATCGGCCCTGACTCAGGCCAGTATCGAAAGATGGTCTCCGAAACATATCAGAGACCATCCATAAAGTACATCAGGAAAAAGGAAGGGGGCAGGAAATCAGCAACCGTTTTGTTAGACTTTGCAACAGGGCGTAAGAATGTATTACCATCAGGGTTAAAATCATTAGAATACGTGTTACGTAATTTATGGATAGCCTCTCAGCTCTGACTTAGAGTGAACATTGATATGATTCAATGGAGTCACACACATCATAATTGTGGGATTTTGGATTTTTTTGTATTTCCTTTTTATGAGGAGTGGAACCGTGAAAGCCTTTTGGAAAACGTGTCTGACGTCCAAATTACCATCGCATGCCTCCAGTCATCAGACCATAGTTCCCTGGTGTTGAGAGCTAAAGGCAAGTTGGTGGAAAACACGCACAATACGGATTTTATAGTCCGTACATATTTTAATGACCGGAACGACGTTTCTAAAATATTCAGCAAACATTAGGAGGTGATGCAACATCCCCTCCCCCGCACCTTTCAAGGCGTGTCGTGACTATTTCAGGGATATCCATAGTTCAATTGGGCGAGAAAACTCTTTCTGGTAATTTACAGGTTCAAGCAGGGGCGTAGGAACGGTTTGAAAAGTGGGGGGGCCAGCCTTAGAGGGGGCCCACCTCAAGGGGGGCCCAGTCCATGGGGGCCCATAATTGTAAAAAAATTAGTTAGATCATTTGGTGTCAATAAGGCACGCATGCACACTAGGATGCCAACGTATGGAAAATTGAGGAATTAAATTTTGCCCTATGATTTTGATTTGTACCTATTATGATCTAACAAATCATAGTAAAATGCAAAAAACATTTTTTTAACTAGACCCTGTTAAAATACGAAATACATTTTTAAGCTCTTTTGGAGGATTTCAATCATTTTTTTACCACGAGTGCGTTTCTTATATTTTTAGATGTTTAGGCCCTTTTATCACATTTACAAAATTAAAAACTGTTTAGAAAACTACAGACAATGCTTTGATACCAAACAGCCTCACTTCGCTATGCCTAATCAACATTTTGCTTATTTAATGAAAAAAATGGGAACATTTATTTAGGCTGTTACGGATCCCTTCTTTCCATCATTAGAGATTTATTTAGGTAAAGGCTGATCACAATAAATACGTCTAGCTATATTTCGATGCCTAAAATGCAGAGCCCCAGCATGACTGCAAGTGCAATGTAGGTACTTGATGGCCAGCTTTGTGATGCTGTGGAGGTGTGGGCGTGGTGATATAGTGGTTAGCAACCTTGCTTTCCACGCGACCAACCCGGGTTTAAGGCACGGCAGATTCCTTGTGCAAGAAGCAATTTGACTCCCAAGAAATCCCTCGCAACAGGGAAAGAGTTGGCGACGCCATATAACCCTGGCATCGAAGGACGTCACGCCTTTCTATGGCTCAGGGACGACTGTTGCTCGGCATTTGATGCGGGGTCCGTATCCGATTCATGCTTTGTGTTGGGATTAATATGGGATGGAGTTTGATTGGGACCAGTTCTCGGGACTCATTTGGAAACACTCGGGTAGTAGGTGCCTTGGTTTTTTCACGAAGCGCTCCTCCTCCAGGGGCTTGTAGGCAGCGTACTTGCTGATATTTGCATATACGTTGCGGGGGCCCACCTCAAAAAGGGGGCAGTATCCCCCTGACCCCCGGTTCCTATTTCTATGCCGCCCAGGGGCCGCCAAATTATATCGGAGGGCCCCAAGGTCCAGACCATGGCTCAGGAACCTAGATCAGTCAGCTCAAGGGCCCAGACCAGTGCATTAGCCTCGGGACCAGCTTATCAAGGGACCCTACATAAGCACAGGACCCCTAGAAGCTCATCACAGTGGAGCCCCCCAGATTCGCACAGGGTGCCAGATTAGCTTAGGGGCCCGGTTCAGCTCGGGGGTCCCCAGGTCAACTTATGTAGGGTCTCAAAACAGCTCAAGGGGCTTGTTCAACTCACGGATCCCAGCTTAGCTTAATGACGCTAGAACAGTTCAGGGGCCCCAGACCATTTCAGTGCTCTTGTTCAGCACAGGCCAGCTCAGCTCAGGGGCCCAGATCGGCTGATATAGGGTCCCCTCTCATACCAGCTCAGGAGGCTCCCTTCAAGCTCACGGCCCCCAGCTTAGCCCAGGGACCTTAGAAGAGTTCAGGGCTCCCATACCAGATCAGGGGCCCCAGTTAAGCACAGGGATACCCAGATTAGCTCAGGGCCCCAGCTAGGCTTAGGGTGTCCCAGGGTGTCTGATATAGAGTCTCAGAACACAGTGGCGTAGCCAGGATTCGGCCAAGGAGGGGTCCGACTACCGTCGGGGGCCCCAGACCGGGGGTCCCCTTAGTAACTGGGGCCCATCTCCTATATCTTTTGTATAGTATTTTAACATTCACACGAAGGAATTTTTGTTGTGCCTTTTTAAGCATTTATTCTTATTTTGTTTATAGCTTGATTTTTTCGATCCGACCAAATGTTGGTAAACTAAGGTCACCAAATATTAAGGATGGCCCATACCTTATATGGTAGCGTGGCTATAATAACAGGTTTGTGCCATATTTCGGGAAGTTCAATGTTGATGCGCGCATGATGTTACACCCGAGTCTACCTCAATTCACTCTGGTAATCAGACATGAAGTTATTGAAGGTCAGTCGTTTTGAGTACGTAGAAATTATCTTCTACGGGAAATGATTAGCAATTATTTCCCGGTGTCGAATCCATGAACTCTTTAATCAGGAAATTTCAAAAGAAACAGAAAAAACGAAAAAATACAAAGGACATGTAGTGTGTCCCGAACGTTACATAACCTCTATTCCGTCGATAGATCCTGTTGAGATCCAGTTACTTTCTTACCCTTGCTATCTTGTAAACGAGCAAATTACCAAGACAAAAGGCGCCTGAGATATATATCGCCTTGGATCTCTCTGTCATTGTTATTTTCAACCTTTCACACCTATTTTTCCTTTGAGGATTATGCTCATCGATTTCTGTCATTACCCTTGTTTGTCTGGTTTCCTACGAAAATATTTGAAGGTTGTTTATTTCAGAATATTTAGGAATGTAGTTATTGGTGTTAAGCTTATGGATTAAAAATTGACTGAAGAGCCAAATTCCCTGTTCGATTTGCTCTTATGGTAAAATTAGTTTAATTTCTGCCTTTCCTTCGATAATGGTGCCTGATGGACATGTTTCAATTTGTTTTTTTTAGTACGCAATAGGGGTAGATACATTTTTTCCGAGGCATATGATTTTGAAATTTCTTATTCGAGCTCTGGGGCCACCTGAGACCAACACTTGGCGGCACTCACAAAGCCAATTTTCGGCCGCTCTCCTGATTAGATCTCAGGGGGTCTCTGACGGCGCCTCTTGATCAAAACTGGGGGCCCCTGAGAATCTCTCGGGGCTCCTGAGATTAGTTATTCGGCAGCACCTCTGAGACTAATTATTGCCCCCCCTCCAGATTTACTCTGGAGGGGGGGCTGAGACTGACTATCGTGGCCATCCAGATTAGCTCTTGGGGTCCCCTGAGGCTGTCTTTGGGGTGGGGGAGGGGGACTGGGAATGACTTCCAACAGCCCTCTGAGACTTACTCTAGGGCGCTTTTGAGACAAACACCCGGGGGGGGGTGGAATCAACTCTGAGACTGAGTCTTTGGCGTTCCTGAGACTGACTCTCGGAGGCCCCCTGAAATAGACTTTTGCGAGGCCCTGAGAACCACTCTCTGGGGCCCCTGAGACTAGCTCAGCCCCCCCCACCTCCCCTGAGACAGACTCCCCGGGGCCCCTGATACCGACTTTTGGGGCCCCTGAGATCAACCCTCTGGGGGCCCCTGAAATCTGCTTTCGGGGGGGGCTTGAGACTGACTCTCAGGGCGGGGGCCTTGAGGCCGACTCGGGACGCCCTGAGAACAAATCTTCAGGGGCCCCTGAGACTGACTCTGGGGGCCCCGTGATCAGAGAATTCTTTGCAGTGGTTCAGATTGGCCCAAGGGGGTCTGCGGACGCCTAGGGCCCCTTGGCTACACCACTGCATCCACACTTTCGGGGCCCTCCGAAATCACCATTTGGAGGCCCCTAAAATAATTTCTCCCCCAGACCAATACTCCGGAGCCCTTTGATACTAATGCCCGGGGGCTTCTAAGACCAAGCTCGGGGTCCCACTTATATCAGGCTCAGGGGCACCCTTAGACCCATGCTCGCGCTTTTCTCGGGAGTAACTTGACACCGATGTTCCGGGGCCCTCAAGATCAATATTTCGAGCCCTCCCCCCGAGACTAATGCTCGTTACTCTGGAGTCCCTCAATGCCGATACTCGGGGGTCCTGAACACAGGCTTGGAGCCCCTGAGACCAAACTCTGCGTCCATGAGATCAATGCTCGTGCCTCACTCATGAGTCCCCGATATCAATAGTCGGGTGCACCCCGAAGGGGGCCCTAAACCCCTGAGACCAAGCTCGGGGGCCCCTGAGACCAAGCTTGAGGGGACCCTGAGACCAAGCTCGGATGCTCCCTGGGACCAAGCTCGAGGGCCCCCTGACACCAAGTTCGGGGGTTCCCTGAGACCAAGCTCGAGACCCCGTGAGACCAAGATCGAAAGGCCCATGAGACCAAACATCGAAAGGTCCACGAGACCAAGCTCGGTTGTCCCCTGAGACAAAGTTCGGGGGCCCCTGAGACCAAGCTCAGGGGCCCCCGAGATCAATGTTCAGTATTCCAGAGCCCTCGATACCGATGATCGGGGGCCCCCTGAGACCAAGCTCGGAAAACCCGTGAGACCAAGCTCGAGGGCCCCTGAGACTAAGCTCAGGGGCCCCGAGATCAATGTTCGGTATTCCAGAGCCCTCGATACCGATGATCGGAGGTCCCCTGAGACCAAGCTCGGGAGCCCCCTGAGACCAAGATCAGGGGTTTCCGAGACCAATGCTGGTGTTTTCCAGTGCATACGGTCAGCCTTATGCATCCGATACCCTCGGATGCCCCCCTGAGACCAAGCTTGAGGGCCCCCTGACACTAAGCTCGGGGAGAGGGGGGTCTGAGACCAATCTTGGAGGCACCCCTGAGACCAAGCTCGGGGGTCCCCTGAGACTAAGCTCGGGGACCCTGAGACCAAGCTCAGGGACCCTGACACCAAGCTCGGGGGCCCTGAAACCAAGCTCGGGGCCCCTGAGACCAAAATCGAAAGGCCCGTGAGACCAAGATCGAAAGGCCCGTGAGGCCGAGCTCAGGGAGAGGGGCCTTGAGACCAAGCTCGGGGCCCTGAGGCCAAGCTCGGGACCCCCTGAGACTGAACCTAAGGATCCCCCAAGATCAATATTCGGTATTCTGGAGCCCTCGATACCGATTATCGGGGGCCTCCTGAGACCAAGCTCGGGAGGGCCCCCGAGACCAGGCTCAGGGGGCCCCGAGATCAATGGTCGTGTTTTTAGTGCATAAGGTCAGCCCAAGGGGGTCCGCGGACCCCAGGGACCCCTCCCCTGGCTACGCCACTGTCAGAACATCTCAAGGGGCCCATTCAAGCTCAGTGGTCAGTGGCTGTAAAGCCTTATAGGGGGTCCCAGACCATCTCAGGGGCTCTCAGTTCAACACAGAGGCCAATATTAGCTCTGATGACCAGATAAGCTTAAGGGCCCGGATCATCCAGGGGCCCCTTGTCGGCATATATGGGGTTTCAGAACAGTTCAGGGTTTCAATTAAAGCTTACAACCCAATTTCAAGGCAGGGCCCTATCACTGTGCAGGGGCCTCAGATAAGTTTAGGGTCTTCTGTGCATCACAGGGAATCCAGATTAGCACAAGGGGCAATATTAACTGTACGGTCCCAGCTCAGCTCAGGGGCCCCCAGGTCGGTGGATATAGGGCCTGGCCAACTTACAGGGCCCTGTTCAAGGTCACGGGTCCTAGCTCAGTTTAGGCACCCTAGAACAGTTCATGCTGCCCAAACCACCTCAGGGGCGCTCAGTTCAGCTCAAGGGGCCCAGATTAGCTCGTATGGCATCAGAGACCAGTTCAGGGGCCCCCAGAAGCTCAGGGGACCTTAAAATCGACTCATATGACCACAACTTATTTTAGGGGTACAGGTAAGTTTAACAGAGTTCCGGGGCAAGCTATCGGGCCAATTAGAGTTTCTTGCTTGATATTACAGTTGTTGATATTCTTATCTCCGTTGCGGGGGGCCCATCACTGAAAAGTGGGGGGGGGGCCAGTGGCCCCCTGGCCCCCCGGTTCCTACGCCTATGGGTTCAAGGATGACTTCCATGGAGTCCAAAGACACAGAAAACATCGTAATGTGCCGGAGGATCAAAATATGTGTAGAAATCACAAGCAAAATACACGGATAATTTGCTAAAAATAACAGGAAAGTGGCAACATCAGCAGCAAAAAAAAATGCATCCGGCATGAGCTTCAAGCACCGAGGGTGAAGAGAGTTTACCGGTCGAAATTTTGGAACATTGAATGCGATAAAGCTGATGGACTAAGGAGTGGGAAACACAAGTCCTTATATGACTACTCAAAAGTGACCCTAGTCAGCAGCGTCGGTGATAACAGGTGCTGGCATATATGACACAGAAATCTGACCCACACAATTGTTTGCCTTTCACTATGAAGAGTGTACTATGGGGAGTTTTTTTTTTTCACACTAGTTGAGTGGATTTCTGCTCTGCGGTCGTCGTCGCGAGCACTCTGCTCCCGGGACAATCGCCGTTTTCTTTTTCCCTGAAAGTTCTTATCACTCCAGCCATGGCGGCAAGAAATGGGTCTTGCTGATATTGATAGGGCCTAGTGTTCTACCGTTTGTATTCCGATGAAAGAAGTGTTATCCTTGACCATGGCGAAGGAGGCACAGTGATATAAATCCTAGAATACTTAGTAGAAAGTGACACCCAGGCGCCCTGAATTTCCCCTTCACTTTTTCTTACTCACTGGATTTTTGTTGGCATAATTCAACAATCCTAGTCAATACAAAATCATCTAGTGTGGAATTTTGATGAAAATGTGCGAAATTTAAGTAAGGAATGTAATCGAGTTTTAACTGGCTCCCACAATATTATAGTGGAAGGAACAGATATTATAATATTATAATATATTATTATATATTATATATTATATATATATATATTATATATATATATATATATAATATATTATATTATTATATTATAATATAATATTATAGGAACAGAACTAATGCAGATGTCCCCCAGAGTATCTTAGAATGACTAACCAACCGAGGGGAGAGAGAGAGAGAGAGAGAGAGAGAGAGAGAGAGAGAGAGAGAGAGAGAGAGAGAGAGAGAGAGAGAGAGAGAGAGAGAGAGAGAGAGAGAGAGAGAGAGAGAGAGAGAGAGAGAGAGAGAGAGAGAGAGAGAGAGAGAGAGAGAGAGAGAGAGAGAGAGAGAGAGAGAGAGAGAGAGAGAGAGAGAGAGAGAGAGAGAGAGAGAGAGAGAGAAGGCCGATGGGAGCATTTATCACTACAGGGGAGTCTCGCTCAGGAGGTGATTTTACGTCGAAAGCAGCCGAA
Organism: Lepas anatifera; assembly: GCA_034440635.1. NCBI lineage: Eukaryota > Metazoa > Arthropoda > Thecostraca > Lepadidae > Lepas > Lepas anatifera. The sequence goes on from JAOTON010000509.1 coordinate 309,454, forward strand.
GTGTAGCCCAAACCAAAATTCAGATTATTTAATGGGGTTGGTGTTTCAAATCAAAAGAACTGTGTTTAAGTTTTATATAAACGCAAAATGAATTTTTGAAATTTTGAAATTGGGCAGGAGAAAGAAATTGGGACAACGCTTTTCAGTTATCATGCATTTGTATTAACTAAGAAGTCTCGTTAAAAACATGAATTGAGTGTAAGGAATCGTACCTAAATTTTTACATTGCAGTTGCTATAATTTCCTTACAATATGATTGACTAATAAAGCATGCATAACATGATCAGAGGTACTGAGCATCATACTCAGCTGATGACTGCCACAGCGTGTTGGTTTTTGGACCCCGAAACCGTCATTATGTGCAGATCCTACACTGTCAGTGTCATGGATGCGATGTTATGCCCATGCAACAACGCCGAAAATCATGGATCTGTCGGTGTGATCCTTGTTCCCATTGATCCCATAGATCCGACGGAGAGAAGCTTGTTCTTTGTGACATACAACGAAGATTCAGCACAAAGTCGTAATTTGTCAAATGCATTCCTGCGTTCACTTCCTTGCTTTCGGTCGTAAGCTCACTCCTTCTGATGACCACATTTCAAGCACATTATTTCTTTCAAGTCTTACCTTCTCTTGTTGACCAGTGAGTGTAACAGACAGGCTGGAACCACAAACAGAGCCTCAGGTGAGACTAGGCCACTTAATTTCCAGCAAAAATGTATATTTTTAACGGATTTGGGGGCTCAGGACATGTTCAAAAGTATTTAACTGGTAACAAAAATGGGCCAGAATCTGTTATCTTTCCGTTTTGTTGTGGAAAATCACAGGCAACGCTGCCAGTAAGTCTTGGTGGGCTTGGTATCAGGATGACCGTCGACCTGGCTCTTCCTGCCTACATGGCATCTCTCGCAGCATCTGCACCTGTGGCTGAATTCATCCATCGTCCCGCTGCAGCGTGTATCATCGAGATTGCACGGAATCTGTGCACGGAATCTGTGCACGGAATGGCAGCAGCTCACAGGCCTAACACCACCACCAGAAGCTCGCCGGGACATTCAGCGAGAGTGGGACCGAGCAGGAGCTATGGCCATAGCAGACAAGCTGCTCCAAAACAGCACATCCGATGCAAACAGGGCTCGACTCCGAGCGGCTGCGCAACCACACTCTAAGGCATGGCTGAACGCTTTTGAAAGAAGCACTGAGGCTGGCGAAAAACAACAAAAGTGAGGAATTAAAACACAAAAGGTACGTAGAGAGTCACTGAAACACACTCTCAGATTCTGATTTCATGATCATTGAAAGAGTGACCACCAAAGCGGGGGACAGCGCCTTCGTTAGAAAGAATAATTCCCAAGTTAAGAAGTTTGATAATCTCATGAAGGAGGCAAGTCGTACTAGTGTTATCTCAAAACGTGTGGTAAAAACACCCATTGTAAACTTAAGTGGGCAATCCCTGAGTGATACTCAAACTCAAATATTGGAAAAAGATTAGGATTTACCCCAGCCCCAACGGGAATACCGAAGAAGGAAAAAATATCTGCCATAGAGTCAGCAGTATCCAAAAAACCTGAGATTGAAGGAAACATAAGATCTAAGGTCAGTCACATACTCCAGACATCTAGGTTTCCAATCGACAACCTGACCCAAGAAGAACGGAAGGCGCTTGCCTCCCCTGAGAGAGAGGCAAGACGTTAAGATACTGAAGGCAGACAAAGGAAACACAACAGTAATTTTGTCTACTCAGCAGTATAAGCAAAACGTTGAGCTTTTAAGTGATGATGAGGCTTACCACGAGGTTGTGAAAGATCCCACACGTCTAAAAGAGCGGAAGATTAATGATTTATTGAGTAAATGTGAGAAAGAAAGCAAGATATATCCTGCACTTAAGGTCTTGAAGGCACGAAACTCCATTGCACCTAGATTGTATGGACTTCCAAAAATCCACAAAGAAGGCGTACCACTAAGACCGATCACATCGATGATAGATTTTCCAGGCTGCAATCTCGCTTCCCACCTAACTAAAATCGTTGGACCGACAATTGGAAAGACAGAATGTGTTGTAACAAACTCCGCCTCCTTAGCATTAGATCTTCGGCAACTTGATGTCAACGAAGGAGATTTTCTAGTCAGTTTTGACGTAACGCAACTGTTCACAAGAGTTCCAGTGCTAGAAGCAGTAGAAGCAACGTGCCAAAAACTTCGAGAAGATCCATCCTTGAGCGATAGAACGCCCCTCTCAGTAGAGACGATACGGGAACTGATGATCGGGTGTCTGGAATGCAGGTACTTTAAAGTGAACCAGAAGTTTTTCGAACCACGGGAAGGGGCGCCCATGGGCCTTAACCTTTCAGTGATATTAGCAAGTAGCTACATGGAGTACCTAGAAACAGAAGCGCTAAGCACCGCCAGGCTAAAACCGCGGTTTTGGCCTCGGTAGGTGGACGACGTTTTGGTAATATGGCAGCACGGACCAGGAGCACTCCCCGAGTTTCATAACCACATCAATAGCATATCGGAAAATATAAAGTTCACCGTGGAAAAAGAGCAAGAAGGAACCCTCAACTTCCTTGACATGCGAATCACTAAAGAATCGGGAAAACTCAAGATGTCGGTATTTAGAAAAGAAACAGCGTCAAACCTGTATATAAGACACGAATCCCACCACACCTCCAGCATAAAAGCAGGTATCATATCCTGCCTCAGCGCAAGAGCAAAGAGCATCACGACAGATGCAGTCTCCCTAAAAAAACGAGATGTTAATGCTAAAGGAAATATTTCGAGAAAACGGATACCCGGACTAGTTCATAGATAAGGCTCTCACACGAGAACACAGACAAGATCCGGAGGGAGCAGAGTCAGGAAGGAAACAACAGCGACTGCAACAGGAACAACAAGCAAGTGCAACAACAGGAGCAGCAACGACAGGAGCAAAGCCAGAAAGAGAACACAAACAACAGAAGCAAGACCGTGTGCAAGAGCAGCCAAGTCAAAGTGGACAAGCTCAGGAACCAGGGCGGGAACCGCAGGGGCGCTGCCGCATCAAACATATGATTACGTGTCAATACCTTACGTTAAAGGACCCAGCGAGAGAATCGGTAGGGCACTAGGCAACCATGGGATGAAAGTGGCGCATAGCTCGAAGACAACCTTAAAGACTTTGTTGACACATGTAAAGGATCCTTTAGTCAAAGAGGAGAAAAGAGGGACAGTGTATGAAATAAATTGTGAGTGCGGGCCAAAATACGTAGGGGAATCTGGGAGGCCACTGGGGGTAAGGGTGGAAGAGCACATAGGAGATATTCGGAACGGTAGGTTTGCAAAATCAGCAGTTTCATGTCATGTGTATAGTTGTAGGAAAGATTTAAATCCAAGAGATGTAAAAATTCTGGCAGTAGAACCAAAGCTTGGCTGCCGGTTAGTTAGGAAGGCGATCGAAACCAGACTGCGAGAGGCAGATATAAATCGCGACCGCGGAAATGCCACCATCAGCCCAATATGGGATCCTGTATTATAATCGTTGTAGGTGTTGATGTTTAGGTGGTAGGTAATTTAGTAATTGTTCTGGTAACAGGTAATCTGATATTTCCAGTTATTAAATCAAATGACATTATAGTCAATATTCATATTTTATGTCTATTGACATCATCCAAAAATAGCTAACATTGATAACATGGTTTGAAAAGTTAACAAAATGGGAGGTAGCCCTATTGGGAAGATCAAGTGGTAGCCATTGTGTGTTTCTATTTTTAGTTTTAAGGGAGATACGCGAAATATTATTCTTGTGGTTTCTTGCCATTTGAAAAATCCTGATTACGAAACTGTCAATTATTTTTGTATCTTCGGCAAAATTTTGGAGGCCATTCACTTATTATCGAAATAAAATATCTTTTTTTAGACACACCAAATAACATTATAAAATATACACTTTTAAAAAGCGTAATCCTCTTCCTCCTCCTATACGATATATTTACTCCCCATAGGTTTTCAGAACTTTTTTCACTGGGAGACTCGCGGCCTGAGGTACCTTGCCAGCTCAGGGTCTGACATCGGGTCCCGTGAGCACTCAGAAGCCAACTCTGATGCCGGCTCACTCTCCTTCCTCGGGGACCTACCGGCCATGTCCTTGAACATGGCGCGGTATCTAGCCAGGCGGTTTGCAGGGGCCGAAGGTACAGTGATGTTTTTTAGTTTGGAAGGTGGATCTGCACCTTCCTTTCCAGCCAGGGTTATGGAGGTGGAGTTGCCTCGTATGACAGCTACGGAGATTCGCTGAATCAGCCATTCCGACTCGCGCTTGTCGCCCGTTTCACGGACTAGACGGCGCCCCAGTTCTTGAAGGAAGGCTGCTCCTGCCTTACCGATCGTACCACCCGTTCCAACGGCAAGGGGCACGAAGTGATATCGGTAGCTGATGCCGGCGTACCGTCGAATTTTGTGGCTCTCGGCAGCGGCTGCGGCAGACCCAGCCTCAGAGGCTGAAGTGCTGATGATGGAAGGGGCGTATGTATCAACACACGTCGCGTCCCATATTAAACATTTCCCCTCCGAGAAAGGGAAGGTGGTCAGCCCGTCTGGTCTTCTGCCGTCACCACGGTCGAGCCCTGGCGGTTCCAGCACAGATGGAGTCCCTGCACTCGTCAGCGATCGCTTGATGACGTCATTGATGGCTGCATGTCTTGGATGACGTCCAGCGCTGCGCATGCATGAAAGGGCATGGTGTCCGTTTTCTTCTATGCATGCACCACAGCGGCAGCGATGAGGAGCACAGACTGGAGCACCAACTCTGAGGGCGACGGCAGTCCGAAGTGTGTCTGGCTGGATGAGAGTGCCAACACTGGCCACTGGAAAAGCGTTCAGCCATGCCTTAGAGTGTGGTTGCGCAGCCGCTCGGAGTCGAGCCCTGTTTGCATCGGATGTGCTGTTTTGGAGCAGCTTGTCTGCGATGGCCATAGCTCCTGCTCGGTCCCACTCTCGCTGAATGTCCCGGCGAGCTTCTGGTGGTGGTGTTAGGCCTGTGAGCTGCTGCCATTCCGTGCACAGATTCCGTGCAATCTCGATGATACACGCTGCAGCGGGACGATGGATGAACTCAGCCACAGGTGCAGATGCTGCGAGAGATGCCATGTAGGCAGGAAGAGCCAGGTCGACGGTCATCCTGACACCAAGCCCACCAAGACATACTGGCAGCGTTGCCTGTCGCCACGCGTCACCTTCCAGCTGTACATTTGTAATTCTCTCTGTTCCTCGTCGAACTGCTTCGTCGATTTCAGCGAGAAAAGCTGGGTGGTTGTGAGCAGGAGCACTGCGTAGTAGGTATAAGAGGCGAGGCGCTGACACGTAATTCTTCAGAAGGAAGAATGCTTGGTGGGATTCACCAAGTGCCTCAAGACGAGTGATCAGTTTTCCACCAGTTGACAGCTGCGAGTGAGGTGGTTTTTTGAGCTGGAATGTCCGGATAGGTGCGCCGAGCAGCTCGAGTTCCTCTGCAGAGATCTCCCGAATGTCCGGTAACACTGTACGAAGTGACTTTGTTGCCTCATCCCTCAATGCATGCGCATTCGTTCCTAGAGACACTACTTCGCATTTGGAAGAGTTGATGGTTAGGTTCAGTTTTTCAAGCTCATTCTTCACTCGTCGAACACTGTTGACTACTTGCAAGTAGGGGCCTGCCAGGGTACCATCATCCAGGTACCAGACGTTTATGTCTGTATCTGCACTGCGAGTAGTTTTGTCGATGACGATGGAGAACATGAAGGAGCTCAGGGGATCCCCCTGTTGAATCCCTGTCTGCGACAGGATCACGTTGTCTCCCATGAACAGTGGAGCAGCCTCACTGTACCCTTGCCAAACTAAGGGGTAGATCTTGGGCGCTCATTCCCGGATCACTTCCAGCATGGAGTCTCCTCTGACCGAGTTGAAGGCATTGGCCACATCCAATTTGACCAGCATGCGTTTTTCTTCGGAACTTTCCGATGTATTAACGTACTGTCTCACTGTGTGGACAGCCGCCTCACAGCCGTTCCGGGTGGCGACGCCCAGTTGCACCGGCCGCAGCTTGGTACCAAGCCCAACGGAAGCACTGGTCGCTGCGATTTTCGCAGCGATGCGTCGATAGACACTGCCGACAGCAATGGGTCGGAGTCCACCATCCTTCTTGCGCAACGCGATGAGGCATGCACCAAAAAAGCTCCGTATTGCAAAGTTTTGTAGCTGTCCGCTCAGTGCTAGGTTGATCAGCGCCGTCAGTGCAGTGAGAAGGCGTTGTCCCGCCTCAGCTGTCTTGTCAGACAGGAGTTCGCGAAAATGGGCCGGTCTGATGCCGTCCAAACCAGAGCTTGAAGCAGGTGGGAACGATTGAATGACGCGACGCACCTCTTCCCTGGTTGCCGAGATGTATGAGCTGTTTTCTCCGGGAGGTGATAGTTCGCGCAGATCAGGAGGCGCATCTGGGTGTTTTTCTTTCATGCTGACTACCACTTCGTTATGTATGTTTTTATGTATGTTTAATCCATAGAGATCTACTACAACTAGAGCGGACATCCTGTACAAAACGGCAATTTTGAGTTTTTCTCGTGCGTTTGGTTGGGGCAACATCTCTGGTGTTGGCTAGCAGTTTCGACACCCTTGTGAAAAACATTTTGATTCCTTACTGCGATACATTGATGTACCGTCCTCAGGAAGCATTCTGCTGACGTTTTAGAACCTTTTTCCAACTCGGGCGCAAGAATGTATTCGAAATCTACCGTTTTTATCTTGCATCACTCTCGTCTCAACGTCGCCTCGTCTGTCGCGATGTTTGTGGGCCTGGGCACGCGGGCCTGGTGCAGGACGTCACTTCGAGAGGCAAGCGCACGCAATCCATGAGGAGTTGTGTGGGTTTTTATTGGACGTTGGAAGAATATTGTTGTTTGATTCTCTTCAAAAAGCTTGGTGAAGCAGCAGGAACCAGATCTGGCGCACCTTGCAAGGTATGGACATGCTTTCCTCACGGACTCCTATTTTACATACTTTTTGGCTTCTTAAGGACGGGGTTGCTTTCCCCTAAGCGCATAACGACGGAATCACTGATCACTGAATTTTTAAACTAATCTGGAAATATTGATAATTTGGCATCTTACCCGCAGTTGCCTAACAAGGATCAGCCAAAATTTTGAACGGAGAACGCGACGTTATTACAAGAGATCCGCACCAACAAAACACGCTACCTACAAAGTCCGCCCGTCGTTTCAGAACGGGAATATTTTATCCCCTGATCCTTACAAGATGAAAACGTTGCGATGATTCAGTAATTGTTACAGTCACTGAATATGCATCACCACCACCATCATAATCGCGTGTTGGCGCCGCGGCACAAATTTCTGAGTCTACTTTACCGGAGCTTAATTTGTCAGTGTGGGGTCTCTACCATACTAGGGGCAGCTGATACTGGAGGAGTTCGATTGCTAATTTGAGACGTGTTTTCTCCCTTCTCCAGATCCTTTCTTCGCCCATGGCTGTTTATGGCCATTGACCTCAGCCCACACGACCTAGATTTGGTTAAGAATTCCTTAGAGAGGGTCGGTCTTCTGTGTTGAGCGGGTTGCTATGTTTCCCGATAGATGGCAGCGACACTGAGGTCACTGATCACGTGACTTAACCTGGTTTGGCGTGATATAGCGAAATGTTGTGAATTTTTAGATCTGTGGCGTTTATTCGGAAATGTACGCATATAGATCGCATCGGTACAAACTACTGCGTTACATTTGAAGGTCTGAGTGGCATGAAGATCATTATATGTTGCGTTTTGTTGGGCTGACGTGTGATTTAAATTTGGCGTTGCACTAAATTTGGCGAGCCGGTGGGCCGGGCCGACCCCGGCACAGTCTCGGGGGCACGGGTCATTCTGGTGTCGAATTTATTGGTGGAATGTTACGCTGTTAGACTTGTTGGACTATCAACCCTGGTGAGTTGGAGCATCTGAGTTGTGACTTATTACAGTATTTGCAAGGATTACCTCCATTCTCATGTGTCTATGAATATTACTTTTGGGCCGATTTAATGTTAGAATTGTTTTGGTTTGCTACGTAAATTCATACACTTTTCTGTAGGCCTTCTCGTAATATTAGTACATTATGCATCATAGGTCGAGGCCGTCGATATTTCGAGGCCGAAGCGTCGTGCTGCTCCTGGGGGTGGGCGCTGGTAGCGCTGCCACGGACTGTACGGATCTACCCTATCAAAGTCGCCAGGCCGCAGAGGCGCAACGTGTTGGTATGGAAACATCTCATATTCTTTCATTTTTGCAGCCAGTATTGTAGCCCCAATCTATTGTAATTTCGGATCCGTCGGTTATTGTGATGTCAAGTTGTGCTAGGCTTCTGGCGTTTTAGTGACTGGCTTGGTTTTTTGGCGCTGGACAAGTCTATTGCTTCTGGATAAGCTGGATTGGTAATGCTAATGTGGCAGAGGAAGTGTTTTTGGTAAAAACCGAATTTCTTGTCCGTCCAATTCTCTGCTACCTTGTCTGACGCACTTGCTCTGTGTTGTCAGTAACGACACCACGGTGTTAATACACCCAACGTGCCTGTTCCAACTGTTTTCGGCGGCCGAGGCGGCTACATCGCGCATGTACAGTCCAGCGCGCACCCTTGCATGTCTCAGGACCTGCTAGGTGGACGATGAAACCATGAGCACAGTGAGCCTCAGCGCTCGGTGCTGCAAGTGCGTGACGAAACTCTGTACCACATGCAGCTGCGTTAAGCGGGGCAACAGGTGCTCAACTTGTCGTTTCGGAGATAGCTGCCCAAATGGCCCAAACAAAACTAAAGTTGAGACTTCCGATCTTTCTGAACAAATAGCATCACTAAAGAAGAGCCGTCGCGTACTCCCTAGAAAACCGAAAGGGGCGCGCACCGCTGTGGCAGATGCACTCGCACGACAAATTAACAAGGCCATATCCGAATGTAATCACGAGGCGTGGTTCCTTCTCCTAACTTTCGCTTTATTCGGCCTTGACGACCAGAGCCTCAAGAGAGGTAGTAAGACCATCGCTGACCACTCAGATACGTCAGAATATTTCCTCACTAGAAAGACCGACAGAAAAAAACCGAATGTTTCCCGCAAACACGAGCACCCTCACGCCACTCTGGAAACGGAACCGTCCAGATATCGCGCAGAGTCACCTCAAAACTAGCGGACGGAGACGTGCGTGGCGCACTTCGTGTACTTGCCTCTGATGATTCTTTTGCGCACCCTTCTGATGATGTAATCCAGCATATTCGCAGAAGACGTCCCGATGCACCAGAAAACTTGCGCCAGCCTCCGCCAGCAGACGATGATTCACCGTTGGTAGCGACTCAGGTCGATGTACTGCGCGCTATCCGTTCGTTTCCGCCCGGATCTAGTGCAGGTCTGGATGGGATTCGGCCGTCACACTTGCGCTACCTCACGGCACCCTCTTGCTCTGAGGCCGGGACACGATTGTTAACAGCCCTTACAGAGCTAACTAATCTCGCGCTCCGCGGCTGTATACCCAGCTGTGCTCTTTCCTCTTTTTATGGGGCATCACTAATCGCCCTTAGGAAGAAAGACGGTGACCTACGTCCCATCGCGATCGGCAGCGTCTTCCGGCGTATAGCTGCAAAGGTCGCTGCTGGAAAAGTCTCGGCACGCGTGGGAGCCAAACTGCGACCGGTGCAGCTCGGAGTAGGAACTCGAAACGGATGTGAGGCGGCAGTGCATGCCGTTAGAGCGTACATTTACGATGCATCAGACATCAAAGATTCCACAGTCTTCGTCAAACTTGATGTTGCGAACGCTTTTAACACCTTGCGTCAGGATGCCATGTTTGGGGCCACAGAGACCTGGATTCCGGAGGTATATCCACTAGTTCGGCAGGCCTACGACACCGCCACACTCCTCTTCATGGGGGATTCCAAAGTCTGGTCATCAACCGGAATCCAACAGGGAGACCCCTCAGCTCCTTGCTATTTTCAATCTCTGTTGACACGGTCGCAAGAGTGGTCGATGCTGACGTTAATGTGTGGTACCTTGATGACGCAACATTTGCGTGTCCGCTCAAAGACGTCACAAGCAACATCCACCGGATCCAACACGGATTTGAACAGCTTGGGCTAGAGATTAACAGCTCCAAATGTGAGGTGGTACTCCTGGGCACCAACAAGCATATCTGGCACAACCAGGCTATCGAAAATCTAAAAGGGCTCCTGCCTGATATCCGTGAAGTTAGTCCTGATGAAGCGACGCTGCTCGGTGCGCCCCTCCATGAGGCTGGAGTGAGAGAAAAACTGCTAAGCAGTGAGAAGTTGTTTCAAAAGGCCATCCATCGCCTACAACAGCTCGAAGAAGCACATAAAGCTTTCTTCCTCCTCAAAAACTTCATGGCTGTCCAAAAACTCCTCTATCTGCTGCGCAGCACTCCCACCTTCAGTCACACCAGGCTACTGGCAAGGATCGACGAGACGATCGGTAGGGGAGTCGCCGAACTCACAAACGTCACCCAAGACGGGAATTCCTGGCAACAGGCTACCTTGCCAGTGAGTCTTGGTGGACTGGGAGTACGGGCCGTTTCAGATTTAGCGCTACCAGCATATCTCGCCTCATCTCATTCCTCCCAGCTACTGGTCACTGCCATCAACTTCTCCGCAGGGGTCAAGCTGTCTGCCTCAATAACGTCGACCACGCACAAATGGCAACAAGGCACAAGGGCTACACCACCGGAGGAAGCCAAGCGAATTCACCAGCGTCTCTGGGACCGCGCCACCGCCAGACACTGCTGAGAGCCTGGTCAAAGGCAGCGATGACCTCACTGTTCGTGCTAGACTTCTGGCCGCGATGAGGCCCCACTCGGGCGTTTGGCTACATGCTTACCCCATGACCAATGTGGGCACACTGCTGGACTGTGAAACACTAAGGTTCGCTGTTGCGTTGCGCGTCGGAGCAGATGTTTGCGCATCACACCGGTGCAGATGCGGAACCGACATCGACACGCGGGGGCTGCACGTGCTCTCCTGCCAGCTCAGTGCAGGACGTCACCCACGCCACGCGGCCTTAAACAACATACTAAAACGCGCACTTCAATCTGCAGGGATCCCGGCGGTGCTAGAGCCAGGCGGACTGGATCGCGGCGACGGAAGACGCCCAGACGGCATCACGACCTTTCCGTACGGGCAAGGCAAAAACCTCGTCTGGGATGCAATATGCTCAGACACCTTTGCCCCTTCCGTCGTCGCCAGATCTGCCAGCCAGGCGGGCACCGCTGCGAACAATGCAGTCACGAAAAAAACAACGTTATAGCGGCCTCACTGTCAGATACACCTTCCAGCCTGTTGCTGTCGAGACGACTGGTGTGTTCGGCCAAACAACTTTACCCTTCTTGAAGGAGCTTGGACGTCGCATCAGTAGCGAGACCGGCGACAGGCGGGAAGGCGAGTACCTGCTCCAAAGATTATCCATCGCTGTGGTGCGCGGGAATTCCACTTCCCTGTGCCAAGGGCACACTAACTCCGAAGCAGCCGATTGGCGGAGAAGTAAAGCTTCGAACCTTGAGCGTGATGAGTCTTCCCAGGAGACGGAAAATAAACATGATAACCCAACACCAAGAAGACTCCCCACCACATGCTATAATCTAACATCTGACATTACCTCGCCACCATCACGTAATTCTACCACACCAGACTCGCTGACGGACCGTGACACGTCGGTCCGGCCCTCGGCATCGCCGCAGAATACAGATGGGGTGGAAAATGCCCTGCTGCTGAACGGTGCTCAGGCGCAGGCACCGACCCTGGAGCTGGTGCCTGCGAGTAATCGAAACCAGCACAGGCACAGTCCAGACCCGCTCCTCATCGGTCTGCCCAACCTAGGCAACTCATGCTACCAGAACGCCACGCTGCAGTCGCTGCTCGGACTGCGGCCATTCTTGAGTGAGATGGTGGCGCTGGGGCCGGCTCTGGACGCCGAAAAATGCCGCACCATGCGTGCCGTCGCCCACCTTATGGAGCTGCGTCAGAGCGCGTGCGTCACCTCCGTCTCCAGCCACCTCAACGACCTGCGGCACGTGTTCGCTCGGATAGACTCGGCGTTCAACGGCACTGAAATGCAGGATGCTAACGAGTTCTTGCTCCGGCTACTGGACACCATCAAGGAGGAGTTGGACGGCAGCCGACCGGTCTTTCCCAAGCAGCCGGCCGACCGGAAGAACCCAGTTAGAGACAACTTCCAGTACCAGACCGTCGAGAGCTACATGTGCACGAAGTGTCAGGAATCGGTGCTGAGGCGACAAGACAACATAAGCTGGTTCGTTAACGTGCCGCGGTGCCAGGGCAGAGACACGGTACCCACCTAACAGGACGCCCTGCACCTCTCCATGCGGCCCGACCGACGCGAGCTGAATTGCGAAAAGTGTCAGCACAACAAGTTCAGCGTAACCACCCAGATATCCAAATTTCCCAGGACACTGATTATACAGCTGAATCGTCACATGTTTATTGGAAAGGAGTCACAAGAAGATCCGCACCAACTTTAAGACATCGAAGTTTGTGACGCTGCAGAAGTACGCGGCGGAGGACGCCGATCGTCGCCCGGAATGGGACGCCACCAGGTACGGCTCGCTGTGGCCGCCTGTGAACTGGGATGAGCCGAAGCGGCAGGCGGCGCTGCTGCCATTTGGACCCCCGCACGTGTCTGACGCCGATTCAGAGAAACTGACAGAGCAGGACGGAGCCGAGGAGTGGCCCACGCGCGCTGTTGGAGACATGGAGAGTCTGCTGCAGGAGACAGTTAGACGCTCACAAGAGAAGGGCGATCCGGCCGACATCGCCGCCGAACAGGTACAGCTGTCCCAGCTATGCACGGAGGACGACGGCTCAGCGGATGAGGATCAAAAAGCGGACCTGGCCGGCGCCCATAGCTACCGGCTGGTGGGCCTAGTCAGCCACCACGGCGCTACAAACCAGGCGGGACACTACGTGGCAGATGTCTACAGCCTGGGTAGGCAGCGCTGGTTCCACTACGACGATCGCAGTGTTACCTGCACCTCGGAGGAGCATGTGCTGTGCAACGGAAACCAGCACGACAGCTACATGTTCTTCTACCTGCACACAGACCTGTGCAGGCAGGTGGCCCAAATAGAAACCAGCGCTACCTGAGACGTCGACTCCTACCACTGCCAGCAGGAAATGGGTGTTTTTTTACAGAATTTGTTGTTTATATTTTGAGATGCTCATACTGAAATGTATCCCTGTTAAATAAGCATTTTCAAGTTGTAAAGAAAGCATCTCTAAACGGCAATACCCCGTCAAAATTGAAATTTTTGTTAGTACAAATCTTGGCCAGGTTAATTGGAGAATCACGTGCTAATTTCAACGAGAACCTCTGGATTTAGCCCACCACTAAATAATTTTGGGCAGAAAAAGTCAGTTTCTGTATTCTCGTTTGGTCCTATCACGTCATTTTTGGCGCGTGCAGCTCAGCAAAAGAGGTGTACGTCAACACCCCTTCTGGCTCAAAACCTGTATCTCTGTATGGGTTAAACGAACAGCCGTGAAACTTTTCATACATGTCGCTTAACATGCTCGGTATAATTGCTCCAAAAATGGTTTAGACACCTAGAAGAGTTATTGAGATATGACGTCATATCTGAGCGCATGCAAATGCGTTATTTTCACGCCATTTGGGGAACTTCGTCCGAGAACTTTGTTCTTGCTTCAGTGCTGGTAATAACTGATTGGATAAGCAAATAGTTCCAAATGGTATCTTCCTGATTGAAATCAACCATTGTTCTCCATATTATATAGGAAATTGCGCAATGGGTGTTCTGCCCAATGCTCCAGCACGTGCAAAATCGCCTGAGGGACATCGTTACACCCCTTTCAGTTAAACTCAAGTAGATTAAACTCAGTTCAGTTAAAAAACACCAAATTTTGCGGATGTAATGCTGCACATGTTTGATATATCAACACAAAGTTTTGTGAGACTATAATGACTATTGCAAAAGTTATGGCCATTCATCAAAGCACACGTATATGTGTGGTTCAATGCAAAATGTAGCGCACTGCAGTACCCTTATTGGCAGTGATGTTTGGGAGAAATTTGGTCCGCCAGGAGTTATTATGTGCCGCATTGCAGCTCACGTCTGAAAACTGAAGAGGTATGATGTGCGCCTAAGCATATGTTCCCTGGTATGAACGGTAGCGCAGGGTTCCCCGTGTTTGCCCGGTCTCTTCCATTGTAGCACCAAACCTTAGGAGTTGAGATCAAAAGATCAGTACCCACATTTGAACTTCATAGCCCACGTCCAAGGATATATTACATGCAAATACCTGACCATGCTTGCTTCTGTCGCTAACTAAGGTCGACTTTGAACTTTTTTCCAAAAAAGATTACCGAAAGAAAAAGCGCGGGAAGCTTGCAAATGACGAAACAATAAAAAACACGAGAAAGACGCCAGCGGACAATGCCGACATTAAACATCTTGTCAGTTAGGAAGTAAGACGTTAGGCTTAGAAATGTTGAAATACATTATTTCTCCGAAAAATGTACAATAGGCTCAATTTTAATACTCCTCTAGAAAAAGGAATAAATATCAGCCTGTGGATGATGTCACGATCTGGCAACCACTACCATACTTGAAACGCTTCAAGGGCTTCCATTGGCTGATGCTCATCGTGACATCAGTATATGTCGTCACACCAGTAGCTCACAACAATGGCCGCCCGGCGACGGGCTGATGGGGGGCTGGTGTCAGGTAGGTTTTAGCTTTTTCTACGGAGATATCGAGTTAAAAGACAAATTAAATATGGAGTACCGGGTTTTCCGACTTGCTTTACAACTTGGCTATCTCAGTTAAAGTCACGTTGTGAAGGTGCCACATTCCCTTTAAGTGATTCCTGACTTGATCTGGTACCCCTTAGCTGGTCGGGACCACTGAGCTAATCCCTTGTCCCCTGAGCTGATAAGGTGCTCCCTGAGCTGATCTAGGCTCCTGCTCTGGTCTAGGGGATAGGAGCTGATCTAGGCCCCCGAGCTGATAAATCTGGTGCCCCTGAACAGATATGTTGCCGCCTGAGCTGAAATAATGCACCCTGAGTCGATCTCCTGAGCCCTTATTGTGCCTCCTGAACTCATATTATGCCCTCTGAGCTAGTCGGGTGCCCCCTGAGCTAATCAGGTGCCCTTTAAGCTGATCTGAGCCTCCTGGGTTGATAAAATGATATCCTGAGAAGGTCTGGGTTCCTGAGCTGGTATGGGGCTCCTGAGCTAATTAAGTGCCTCCTGATCTGATCTGGTACCCCGAGCTAATCTGGGCAACTTCTTGGTCGAGGATCGCTTAGCTGAACTACTGCTCCCGGATTCGATCTGGTGCCTCCTGAACCATATTTTTTCCTCTTGAGCCCAATGCACCCTGGGTCGATCTTGGGCCTCCTGGGCCATTATTGTGCCTCCTGAGCCCATCTGATGCCGTCCTAGCTAGTCGGGTGCCACCTTTTTATCGTCACTCCCTAGAATCCACCAGTATAGTAGTCAATGTATATAATTAAGGGTGCCTAAGTATCACAAGACGTCTTGGCTATGGCTCATTCCTCCAAAGCTCCATTTTACAAGGGGAGTTTGCATTGTGTTCTTGTTCCCCATCTATTCAAGATCAGTTCAGCGGTACCCTAGTGTGGATCAGAGCCCTCCAAAGCAGCTGCCCCCCAGTTGTGCCTCCAGGGACTAGACTAGCTCAGTGGCATCCCGAGATTATGGGAGTTGGCCTTGTATTCTTATTCTCTGCCTATTCAAGATCAGCTCAGGGACCTCTGATGTGGACCAGAGCTCCCCAGCGCAGCTCATGCTTCGCCCAGAGACTAGACAAGCTCAGTGGTCCCTAGAGATGGGGTTATCAGACTAGCTTAATGAGCCCCAGGTAGGCTCATAGGGCCTTGAACCAGCTCAATGAGCCCCGTAATACTTTAAGGCGCCCGATCATCTCAAGGGGCCTCAGGCCAACTTAGGGAACTCTAACAGGCTCAGCGCCCAGACCAGCTCAGGGTACCCCCAAGCCCCATACCAGCTCAGGGTACCCCCAGGAGCCAGATCCGATCTTGGGCCTCCAATCAGTTCAAGGGCTATAAGTCAGGTCAAGGGAAAAGATCAAGTAAGGGACACTAAATAAGCTTAGGAACCTTTTATCAGCTCAGGGATCCCGATCAGCTCAGGAGCCCAGAGCTGCTCAGGTTATCGCATAATCAACTCAGGAGGCCCAGGTGAGCTCAAAGGGTACCAGACTAGCTCAAAGAGCACCATATTAGATCTAGAGGGATCAGAATAGCTCGGAGGGCATCATATGGGCTCAGGAGGAACAATTATTGTTCAGGAGGCACCAGAACGACCAAGACATTGCCCAGATTAGCTCGGGGTACCAGATCAAGTCAGGAGGCTCTTACCATCAGCTGAGTCACGATCAGCTCAGGAGCCTACGCATCAGCTCAGGAGCCCCATACCAGCTCAGGGACCCAGACCTTCTCAGGATATTTTATCAACCCAGGAGGCTCAGATCAGCTTAAAGGGCACCTGATTAGCTCAGGCGGTACCCGACTAGCTCAGAGGGCATAATATGAGTTCAGGAGGCACAATAAGGGCTCAGGAGATCAACTCAGGGTGCATTATTTCAGCGCAGGCGGCAAAATATCTTCAGGGGCACCACATCTATCAGCTCGGGGGCCCAGATCAGCTCCTATCCCCTAGACCAGAGCAAGGGCCTAGATCAGCTCAGGGAGCACCATATCAGCTCAGGGGACCAGATAATAACGCTCAGTGCTCAGAACATAACGCTCAGAACATAACGCTCAGTGGTCCCGACCAGCTCAGGGGTACCAGATCAAGTCAGGAAGCACTTAATTAGCTCAGGAGCCCCATACCAGCTCAGGGGTCCTCATCAGTTTCGGCGGGCCCAGCTCAGCTGAGGGCCCCAGAGCTACTCTGGAAATAACGCTATCAACTCGGGAGGCTCAGATTAGCTTACTTGCGTATCTACTTGCTTTTTTATTATCAGAGAGACGCTTCCTGTCAGCATAATGACAGCTCTTTTCGTGAAAATACCGATTCTGATATCAGGGATGCCACTTCTTTCTCTGACTGACAATGTCCTGATAATGCGCCATCGCAGATTGTTCGAAAACCTTCACCGTGGCGAATCTTTGTGAAATTTGATCTTATCTCCCACTCAACGTAACATAAATTGTCTGCAATATTGTCTTGGAAAATAATGCGCCATGCCTATTCTGTACTCAAATAACTGCGAGTCCTTTTTTGCTGACGTGCTGAGCAACTGTCTAGCGTTTCTCGGGTAATAGTGACATTTTTGCCGCATTTTTGCGCTCATCAGAGCTACTAGAACATAAACGTTATTTGTTAAGGCTATGCATCTTGGTTCCAAGACTCTTCCTACAAAAAACGCAGCTAAAATATGATAGATCATGATATTTTAATCAGGTCCCACAATGTAATATCTATTCAGGACCCAAAGTCTACCAGCAAACACACCATTCCATCGCGTCAAATCCATTCTAACCTCGAGCTACTCGTGTAAGACTTGTATACAATATATCAACCCTGCGCACGTGGATTCACTTTTTGCGGTGCCTCATTAACAACCCCACTGGAGATGACCTAGAAAATAATATATATTTCAACATTTCTAAGCCTAACGTCTTACTTCCTAACTGACGAGATGCTCAATGTCGGCATTGTCCGCTGGCGTTGTTCTCGTGTTTTTTAGTGTTTCGCCATTTGCAAGCTTCCCGCGCTATTTCTTTTGGAAAAAGTTCAAAGTCGACCTTAGTTAGCGACAGAAGCAAGCATGGTCTGGTATTTGCATGTAATATATCTTTGGACGTGGGCTATGAATGTCAAATGTGGGTACTGATCTTTTGATCTCAACTCCTAAGGTTTGGTGCTACAATGGAAGAGACCGGGCAAACACGGGGGAACCCTGCGCTACCGTTCATACCAGGGAACATATGTTTAGGCGCACAACATACCTCTTCAGTTTTCAGACGTGAGCTGCGATGCGGCACATAATAACTACAGGCGGACCAAATTTCTCCCAAACATCACTGCCAATAAGGGTACTGCAGTGCGCTACATTTTGCATTGGACCACACATATACGTGTGTTTTGATGAATGGCCATAACTTTTGCAATAGTCATTATAGTCTCACAAAACTTTGTGTTAATATATCAAACATGTGCAGCATTACATCTGCAAAATTTGATGTTTGTTAACTGAACTGAGTTTAATCTACTTGAGTTTAACTGAAATGGGTATAACGATGTCCCTCAGGCGATTTTGCACGTGCTGGAGTATTGGGCAGAACACCCATTGCGCAATTTCCTATATAATATGGAGAACAATGGTTGATTTCAATCAGAAAGATACCATTTGGAACTATTTGCTTATCCAATCAGTTATTACCAGCACTGAAGCAAGAACAAAGTTCTCGGACAAAGTTCCCCAATTGGCTTGAAAATAGCGCATTTGCATGCGCTCAGATATGACGTCATATCTCAATAACTCTTCTAGGTGTCTAAACCATTTTTGGAGCAATTATACCGAACATGTTAAGCGACATGTATGAAAAGTTTCACGGCTGTTCGTTTAACCCATACAGAGATACAGGTTTTGAGCCAGAAGGGGTGTTGACGCACACCTCTTTCGCTGAGCTGCACATGCCAAAAATGACGTGATAGGACCAAACGAGAATACAGAAACTGACATGTGTAGAAGCGGTGTACTTTGAGCTTGAAAATTAAATTGTTTTTGCCACCAACGGTCTTTTTAGCTTAGTTATAAGCCGTTTAAGTCCAAGAGGCAAGGGCCGATTTTGCGCGTGCATCCTTTGACAAATGCACCTCCTGCGGACAACGAGTAGGCGCTGTATCGGTTGTGCACCCAAGGTCATGATCCTGAATCTTCAGGGATTTCATTTCTGTGCAACAACCTTTTACAACACGCCGGACAGCTTTTGGCACTTTGCCCCCTGGTACTCAGGTTGACCTAATCTGTGAAAGAAGTGGCAATCATTCTACCAAACTTTCTTATGAAACATGCTCGCAAGCTTGCACGATGAATGAATCATGGATGCCGAAGCCCGCCGCCGCTGGAAGTGTTTAATTTTGACACTTATCTAAGTTCGGTATACGACATGGCTAAAAAAACTACTGTGAATTTCAACGCTGTTGGAGCCTAGAAGACCCTGGTGTATTCCTATAGGGGTAAGTCTGAGCACCTAGTGTTCTCTAATGGATTATTGAAATTTTAATGTGTTAAAAATAGGATCATCGTTAAAAGCATCAAATTTATTATAAGCACACCAGTCCATAGGAGAAGTAAGGATACCTAGAAAGTGTCCAAAACGAATGCATTATGTGAAATCGAAATTACCTATCCATCCGTTTCTTGATTAAAATGAGTCTGAGTATGGAGTCCTGAGCCTGAAAAATTGGGGACACACTTTGATAAAGGATGCTTTTTATACATTGGAGACGGTGGTATTCGCTACGGCGAGCTCTAAATGTAGCCTCTAGCTGAAACAGAGCTTTCAAAAGTCAGTAAATTTCCAGATTTCCTGTCAACCCAGCCACAAAGGCACTCCGGATCACTGTGGTCAACAGGCACCCCGACTGGAGGCCCTCTATACCTGCAGCAAGGTCTACAGCCGACATTTCTCTGGTGATGATTTTACCGGAGGCACAGACCGCCCGAGACTGAAACGAAGCGCAATCCCATCACCTAATGTAAGGCACTTTGGACTGAACTACATATATAGCTGTATCTAACTTTGTGGACATATCGTAGATATATCTGCACTCGCACCCAAATGTAAAAATTAGTTGACTTTGCACCCTTTCTATACCTACGAGTAGTGGCGAATCCAGTAATTCATTATGGGGGAGGGGCTCGAGCCCCGTCGCTATTGCCTCGGAACGGTCCCCGGCAGTGCAGTTACTATAAACACTCTGACATTTCGTGGGAGGGGGGGGATTTGAGCTTCCCCCAGTCACCTTGTATCGCCCCGTGTCATTGTCAGTGATCAGCCCCCGATGACAAAACCAGTCCGTACATGCTGATCCGGATTAAGAACAATGGGGGCCTGTACTTTCCCTCACGGTGCACCCTCCACCTTATGCTTACAGCAGAACGACGCATTCGAGCTGTTTCTGATGACGCGAGTCATGTCCCTAACCTCAGTCGGCAACGTTTGGAGATCACTGGGCTTGGGAAGCTCAGCAGCGGTGACCCTATGGCCCTAGGACAGCATGCCATCGAGACGGCGTATAGGATAGATAATCACGGCACTAGTCTGATGCACAGTCTCGTCGGAATGTACTACAAACTCCGCCTGCGCCGCATAGCTCACCTCAGAACATCGCGACTGCAGCAATCCATGCACGCCAGAGGCCTAATAAGCTAGACCTCTTCCGAGGGCATTGACTGAACATATGGCAATGCTGCGGCACCAATTATACCCGTGTGCCATTTCAGACAAGGCTTGGAATCGTGACGATTGGAGTAGGATGATGGTAAGCATAGCACGCCCATGAGGTGATGACAGTCACCGTTCCGAATAGTTAAGTGTATGGTGATACCTGGTACAGTGATTCTTCTGGGCGCGCTGATATCTTGACTTTGGTTCAATGGTGACAAACCTGTCAAAACTTGTTGCACTGAAGTTTTGACGACTCTAAAACATTGCAATTTTTTATATTTTATCACAGTTCCTGTGACTGTCTATACTCTTACTTCGATGACAGAGGGTCTATGGTAGCTCAATGGAATATAACATACTGAGATAAAACAAGCCATTGTAACGTATCATGTCAAGGGAAATGATACTTCTGCTGTATTCGTAAACGGTATCTCTGAATAGTGTAGGTATACTTTTATGACACCACTAAGTAAATATTTGTGGGGTGGCCATACGATTTTTATAAACTTTATAATAAAGACGGCGGATTCCATTTTCGAGAAGGGGTGCAAGATTTTCTGGAGGGGGCGCCTTCCTCCCCAGGGGGCACCATCATTCCTTGGGGGGCGCCTTTGCTATCCAAGGGCGTTCTGCAGAAACTCTTTGGACTCGGCGTGCGAGGCCACTTGGGGCGGTTTATATCTAATATTCCGAAAAATAGGTATTTTAGATTTCGCGTAAACTCAGTCGTATCGGATTGGTATCAGCAACAGAGCGGAATAGCCCAGCATTCTGTGATTTTCATAGCCTTGTTTGCAGTTATGACCAATGATATTCCAGACACTTCCCGCCAACATACGTCATGTGCTTTTCGTTGAAGACTTCACAATATGGGTGACAGCGTCTACTACAGCAGCTGCGTAGAGGCGGCTGCACCTTGGCCTTGACACATTGCAGCAATGGAGCACACGCAATGAACTGAAATTTTCAAGTTCAAAGACAAAGTGCATGCTCTTCTATAATAGATATCGAGACTAAATACCCGATGATGTAAATTCGCGGAAATCCAATCGACGTTATAACAGAAACCAGATTTATCGGGCTCACACTCGATAAACTTTCATGTGTCACACCGGAAGGAACTCCGCAAAAAATGTTTCGATACGCTGAAAATACTGAAGGTGATGACGAGGTAGGGTAGCGTATAACGTTATACGCTCATCGTTATACGCTACGTTATAAGCTTCTTATGTTATACGGATCACTTACTCGTTCGAAGATCGAGTACGGCTGTGTTGTGTATGAGGCCGCTCCTTAGTCCGCGAAAAAGATTATCGATATGTCCATCATCACGCTATCAGAATAGTAACAGGCGCGTTCCAAGCTTCACCCATAATGGGCATGATAGTGGAAATTAATGAAATATCGCTACAAATGCGCAGTAAGATACTCGCTTTGCATTAAGCCATTAAAGGGAATGTGGCACCTTTATAACGTGATTTTAGCTGAGATAGCCAAGTTGTAAAGCAAGTCGGAAAACCAGATACTCTACATATCATTTGTCTTGGATCTCTATATTTCCGTAGAAAAAAGCTAAAACCTACCCGAAATGTACCTCTCATGTTCCTCTCGCCAGGCGTCCATTGTTGTGAGCTGCTGGTGTGACGAAATATGCTGACATCACGATGTGCATCAACCAATCGAAGCCCTTGAAGCGTTTCGAGTATGGTAGTGGTTGCCAGATATCACATCATCAACAGGCAGATATTTATTTCTTTTCCTAGAGGAGTATTTTAAAAATCAAAATATTGAGCTTATTGTACATTTTCAGAGAAATAATGAGTGGTTTCATTATTTTCGGCTAAAGGTACGCCTAATTACACAAAATTCCAGGCTTTGACCAAGGCTTTAAAATCAATCACCAACACGCCCCACATACCAAACTTTTTTGGCGACGCCTACCTCTGTCAGATAGACAGTGGCTCGCGTGTTGCAACCCGTCACCCGGGAGTGAGAGTCCGTACCTGGCTGGCACAGGCTGGTATCGACAGCAGCCTCGTAGAACCACATGAAGCAGCTGTTATTGAACAGTTGCTCATCTCGACAGTTAACACGAACACAGACCTACTCCAACAAAGCAAAAATTTGCCTCCTAAACCGACGCGCCAGTAATTTATGAGCTTGCGTGCGGAGCCATTCGAAAACCACGTATGTTTCTATACAGACGGTTGCAAAAGAAAGTGACAATGGCACAGGGCGTGCATTTGTTAGTGAAGATGTTGAGAAGTTTTCTAGTTTGCCTTACGATGGATCCATTTTTACTTCAGAGCTGTACTCCATTTTTTTGCTGTTTGGGCCAGGCGTCTGAGCGGATGGCGAGGAAGTTTGCGATTTTTACCGATTCGCTGTCTTATCTACAGACATTGAAGCCATTTTATTTCTATAATGCGTCATCATCTTGCCGGGCCATGCTGAAGATGACCGGATCTTCTGTGTGCACTGAATGGTCCAGTAGGAAGACACAGGCAGTTTGGAGGGCTACCATCTCAGCCTGAAAACTCGAGCAGAGCGAACCTGCTGGTCGCCTGAGCTCATGCTGGGCTCCGTCTGGTGACTCGATGACGACCCAGCTACCTCGCTCGTGACCCCTCCGTGCACTGACCCGTCGGTCCACACAAATGTGGCATATTGAGTCAGGGAAGCGAGGTGGTGGAGAGCTACTCGCTTCTTCCGGACAGGCGGCACACCTGATTTCAGTGGGCCCACGTCTAGTTGAAATGTGACTCACTCTCCTGATACCCACAGTGGAAGACGTCGAGGAAGGAAAGGCTCGATGGAGAGGGAGATGCCTGCTTAATCCCACGTCTCTCTGCCCACCTGCCGCCACCCGGTCACCGAGGAGAGTCGAGAGGGCGCTGTCGCCTCCGCACATCTTCACAGAGGGTCTTCAGGCGGCAGCGCATTGACTTTCACCAGCAGTAGGGTCGCGAGTACCCTCCTTCTGGCCGCTACGGGGGAGTCTTACCTCGGCCATCAGCGCATGGCTGGGGGTGGGGCAGGTGCATCCTGTGATGATAGGCGCCGAAGCTCTCATTTTGCGTTCCAGCAGCTCGAAATGAAATGGCGGTGTGGCGTGGGGCCACGCTGCGGCCCCTTGCTCCATCGCTCCTCTCACGTAGCGACGGTTCGGAGGTGCTGTTCGTGTAGCCCCCAGTTGCAGCCGGACAGTTGACGTAGGTGGGAGATACGGGGTGGACCTTCTCCCACAGTCTCTTACAGTGCGGACTGAAGTGGAGGAGCCGATCGATGGTGACGCCAAGTAGCTGTAGGGTGTCTCCAGCAGTGACAGATTTCCCGTCGACCTCAATACTGAAGGGATCGGCGTCTCTGGCCCACTGGGACATCACCAGTACTTGGATCTTGGCTCCTGATACCATCATTTTGTGCTGTCGAGCCCACTTCACGAGGGTGCCAGCAGCAGCTTGCGCCCGGTCTTTGGCGACTTGGATGTTGTTGCCCGTGCAGATAGCCGCCGTATCATCGGCGTACATGTAGGGGGAGCATCCGGGAACCGCGCGGAGTGCGTCCACCAGCCGAGCCGCCCATAACACAAATAAAACTGGCGAAAAGACACTGCCCTACGGCAGGCCAGTTCGGAAAATGCGCTCACTGGAAAGCACGCCATTTAGTTCCACCTTGACTCTTCGGTCCCGGAGCCACTGCCAAATCCATGCCATCGTGCAATTTGGCAGCCCCATCTCCAGTAGGCGAACGCGTAGCAGGCGGTGGTCCACTACGTCGTACGCGTGCGCGAAATCAAACGCGACGAGGATGTATTTCTGCGCGGTCTGTCCATCGGGAGGGCGGCTGTGTCTCGATTTGGGCATGCACAGTGCACGCTCACCTCTTCTGTTAAATGATGCGTCCTGAACTTGACCTGAAGAC
The DNA here is from genome assembly GCA_034440635.1 of Lepas anatifera. Taxonomy (NCBI): domain Eukaryota; kingdom Metazoa; phylum Arthropoda; class Thecostraca; family Lepadidae; genus Lepas; species Lepas anatifera. The sequence goes on from JAOTON010000509.1 coordinate 333,849, forward strand.
GATGGTTGATAGTATAAGTGGATGTTCAGTGACAAAATATACTCGTTTTATCAATCTGAATGATATTTTCACTTCGATCTGAACACTGCACATAACTCAACGTTTTAAAAGCGTTAGGTATTAGATGATGACCTAAAACGGATATCGAAATGATTGGTCGTTTGCACAGTGAGAAAATGACCGCATTCGGGATTAGCCAAGGAACTGTCGAAATGGTTACTGGAAAGTTCTTCCAATTACGTAAAACTGCTAACTGATTTTTGTATTCTTGTTGCTCGAGAAAAATGCAGTAGGTGTTAAAGGACAATGACTTGTGATCATTAAACGCGCAAATCACAGCCAACAAACGAAAAAAGTTATCAATTTATCAAGAGAGTACTTGGACAAGTTGAAACTGTTTTCTTTTTATTCTAGTTGGTCCCATTTATGTCACAAATCACACATGCCTATTCCTGCCATGATCACATTCATGCATTCAATTCAATGCATGCATGCATGCATGCATGCATTCAATCACATGGCCACCAAAATTATTTTAACACATCTCGAAATTTCACGCACAAGAGCAATTCTCCCAAGCTGACGAATTGAAGAATATATATAAAGGTCGATGGAAAATGCCCACATACTTCATTCTGTGTTTATCTTAACGTTTCAAATTTCCTTATATCTTCTTGAGTCTGCCATCTGGTTAGAATATTATTTTTCAGGATCGATTAATAATGTGGGTTAAAGTCCGGTTTGCATTGCCTACAATGTCAAAGCTTCTCCGCTGAGATAATTTTCTGGGACAGCGCACAGGCCAGGTTCACACTCGCTGCGATTATTTTCAATTTCCTCTCACCATTATCTTACGAATCTTGGCCACGTGGAAGGGCAAAATTATGCTTATCATATTTGATGTTAAAATAAACTTAGCCCCTCTTCACAAATAGAAAAATCCTCAAGTTTTTGCCAGTTCAGTTCTAGGAGTAGGTGTCTCACTAGACATCAAGAAACTTTTTACGGGGACCCCGATCCCACCGATCAAACGAGCAACTCCCACGATGAAGTGTTAATCAAGGAACCAAAGTTGAAAGTCCCACAATGCATAACGACGACCTTCTACCTCAGGTCACCCCCTCACCAGTCAGGTGCCAGCTGGCCTTCAGTATTTACGGTACCTACCACCTCCCAGTTGACCTAAATTATTTTTTCAGAAGTTGCAAAATGTTGTGTTAGAGGTACATGGAGCACGGTGGCGCTGCACGAAGGTGTTTTTTTACTACCTGTAGAGACCTGAGGAGGCCGGTTGCCCACCCCCTCGGATGGGCGCGTGTTAATTTTCATAAATTCTGATACTTGCACGATGAAAATTTCGTAAAGACAAAGCAATATGATTGCCAGCAACCGATTACAAAAGCAATCACTATGTTTGCGGCGTTAAACATAAGACTGTACTGCCGCAGTGGTCAAAAACGGTCTACTTACCTACTTTCGGCGCTAAACATTTGGAACTTATAGAAAGAACGCATTTTTATTTTTTTCTATCGAAAGATATTTGATGAAGAAAACTTTTTGAGGTGTCTAAAAGGGCAATTTCAACTGCAAAAAGGTCAAGCTAGGTAAAAAAAGAAAAGGTTAAACAAATTAAAAGTAAAAAATTTCCAATTTTGAAATTTTCTTTTTCAAAATAAGGTATAGTTCAAGACGAGTTCAATGATATACAAAACTTGTTAATCAGGCTATGCGTTTTTGAGTTATGAAGCATCAAAGATGACTCTACAAGGTGACCTCCCGAAAACGCCTCGGGCTATAACTCGGTCACCGTTGGTCGGAGGGGGCTAATATTCTCACAGGCGTGTTTCTGGCCCAAAACTACCCCGGAGACAAAGATTCAGATTTTTTCTAGACATGGTGGTGTCAAATTGAAATATTTTTGGTCGTTTTGTCCTGGAATGCCTCAATTCGGTAAAATATAGTGGAAAATATTCTCTTGTAGACGACTTGGTGGGGAAAAGTAACTTCAAATTAGCCATAACTCGCTTTGTTTGGGACATATAGCTAATCTATTGCAGCTAATTACCATGATTAGCTTAAAGGGAATGTGGCGCCTTGGTCGAATCCTGGAATTTAGTGTAATTAGGGGAACTTTTAGCCGAAAATCATGGAAGCGTCCATAATTTCTCTGGGAAAAATGTACAATAAGCTCAATATTTTGATTTTTAAAATGCTCCTCTAGGGAAAGAAAGAAATACTTCCCTGTGGATTATGTCATGATCTGGCAACCACTTCCATATTCAATAGGATTCAAGGGCTTCGATTGGCTGATACTCATTGTGACGTCAGCATATGTCGTCACACTAACAACTGACAGTCTGTGTCCTGCTGCTAAGGGTACATGAGGGGTACATTTCAGGCAGTTTTTAGCTTTCCTCTACGGAAATTTTGAGCTTCAAAACAAATGATATACAGAGTACCAGGTTTTCCGGCATGCTTTACAACTTGGCTATATCAATTAAAATCGCGTTATAAAGGTGCCACATTCCCTTCAATTATATGAAATTACGCAATAGACTAACCGAAAACATGTTCATTGAAATCCTTATAGTCGACTTAGTGGGGATAGGTATCTTCAAATTAGCCGTAGCTGGCTTTGATGGGGGGGGGATATAGTAGCTCTATTGCAGCTAATTAGTACAATTATTTTAATTAGCTGAAATTAGGTAATTATCTTACTGAAAATATTTTACATAAAATTTTCATTGTCGATTTAGTGGCTAGGCAGCTTCAAATTAGCCATAACTGGCTTTGTTTGGGAGATACAGCAAATCTATTGCAGCTCATTATGTTAATTAGTTTAATTAGGTGGTGCTGATGAATTTTCAACGAATCAGTTATTTTTCATTTTTGATAAGCACAGTACCCGCTTTGTACCAGCTAAATTGCGAAAGCTGACTCCCTCCCCCTACCTCTACTTAACACCGAGTGGCCCGTGGAAGTTCCAGCCTGCAGTAGGTGAAAGGTTTCGACGAGATCTTGTTGGGGCAGCCTAGGGGCACAACTACCAGTTTCAGGCAGCTTTTGCCCATCTTTGGGGCAGATGGGGAAACCCTGGGGCAAAAACTGACACTTGGGGCAGAACTGACACAGCATGACGGGCACAGAAACACTGATAATAAAAAACAGGGAAAAGAAACTGTGATTATTTGCATATTTCTTTCAATAGAATGCCAATTACACTGCATTAATCCATGACATACAATATGTCTGCACAGGAATGAAGATAGGTGGAGCCTTCCAGGACAAAGCGACCAGAAATATTTCAATTTGACACCACCATGTCTAGAAAAAATCTGAAACTTTGCCTTCGGGGTAGTTTTTGGCCAGGAACACGCCTGTGAGAATCGTAGCCCCCTCCGACCAAAGGTGACCAGTCAAAATTTTAAAAATTTGAACTTTTTACTCGTTTCACCTTTTCTTTTTGACCTAGCTTGACCTTTTCGCAGTTGAAATTGCCCTTTTTGACACCTCAAAAAATTGTTTCATAAAATATCGTTCGATAAAAAAATTTAAAAAATGCGTTCTTGCTATAATTCCAATTTCTTTAGCACCTAAGGTAGGTATGCAGACGGTTTTTGACCACTGCGGTAGTGCAGCCTTATGTTTAACACCGCAAATAAAGCGATTGCTTTTGTAATCGGTTGCTAGCAATAAAATTGCATTGTCTTTACGAAATTTTCATCGTGCAAGTGTCAGAATGTATGAGAATTAAGACGCGCCCACACGAGGGGGCGGGCAACCGGCCTCCTCAGGCTTCTACAAGTAGTAAAAAATAACAATACCCTCGCGCAGTGCTACCGTACTTTATCTACCTCTAACTCGACATTTTTGCAACTTCTGGCACAATAATTTAGGTCAACTGGCAGATGGTACGTACCATAAATACCGTAGGTCAGCTGGTAACTGACTGGTGAGGGGGTGATCCGAGGTAGACGGCTTTTGTTATGCCTTGTGGGACGTTCAACTTTGGTTCCTCAATTAACCCTTCATCGTGGGAGTTGCTCGTTTAGGTGGTGGGGTCGGGGTCTCCGTGAAAAGTTCCTTGATGACTATAGTGAGACTCCGACTCCTAAAACTGAAACTGAACTGGCAACAACTTGGACAAGATTTATACGAAAAAATAGCAGCCATTAAAAGTGATAGAAAGGGACCCATTGCTTCGAAGGAGACGAAGGCAAAGCAGCCTATAAGTAATGGGCCTTGCAGCCTTAAACGAAAATTTACAAAGACTTCGCGACTTTATCAATAATTGAAACAAGCATAACTTGTCCTATAAGCACCACTACCTCACACAATTACATCGTTCCCAGAGATGGAAAAATAGTATCGATACAAGGTGAACCAGTGCATTCAAAGGAATCTGCTCATATATGCAAAACAATTTCCTGAAATCATAACGCATTCGACTTGGTCACTTGAATAGGTTGCCTCACATTATATTTTTAAAGGTGATCATTTTATAGCCGACACGGATCCCAGTTCAAACACTACTTTGAAAGGCTTTTGATTGGTGTTTTTTTAATGATTAGGGGTGGGAAAATTTGCAGCAATATCGAGAGCCATTACGTGAAAATAAATAGCAAAATGTATCACGTGTTTAGCCTTCTCACAGACCGGTTGAACTACATTGCACCAATAAGTAGTATTTGAAATGAAAAAAGAGAATATTCAAAGAATGTTTTACCACTTTTACCACTGTTTCCACGGTTCATTGGAGGTGGTCGGGCATCCACAAATAGATATAATTCCACACTTCTGGTGCCTTGTATAATCATTGAAGAATAAGGGAATACACTGAGATGACTTCAACACTGACACTGATTTTGTCCTGTACAAACGCATTCATTCACCTGCAATGATGGCCATCAGTTTACTCATTACCTAAGCCAAATAATATATACCAGTATGTTTAATATTACCTTTGTATTGGACATTCGCCATGACTAAATTTGCGACCATCCACGCAGCACCCATAAAAGAAAGTCTATTTGCACAGCACGACACTGTTTAGTTCAAACATAGGTATACAAGACCCGAACCTTCCTTCCTTTCTAGAGATTTCATGAACAGTGATGGGTGTCTTATTTACTGCTGGTATTCTTTGAAACTTTTATTCAATTTCCCATAATCGCATCGGCGAACAGACTTTGGAGCTGTCTGGCAACATTGGCTACGCTTTATGTGGAATGTACAAGAACTTAATCGTGCTGAAAAATGTATGCGTAAGAAAACCATGCGTACCTTTGGCATCACGAATTTGATTCTTCACTGGACTTTTGACCGTCGTGATATGTTGCCGGTTTGGCCGTGCTCTCGATAAAGTTGCAGGCGCCCTTGCGGTGAGACGTAGTGAAAACGCTTCATTCACATAACTGAATTTTGCTTCGATATAACTTTTGCACTGGAATTAAACCTTTGCATCGTTTTGAAATCGTGTGCATGGCGGCACCATTTGATGAAGTTAAATATATTTTAGCGTCAGGAGATGTAAATTCTTCAGTCATTTCTCTCGCTTTCATACACCAGGCATAAGTTCTGATAAAAAACACGAGCCATCACAGTGTTGTGTTTAGAGGCATGTTATATCACACAGGCTCCGTGGCCTAATTGTTGGTTATCTCTGCTGTTCAGTAAACCATGTAGAGTGAGCAGTGCACTGGAAGCGACGCCGCTAAATAGCCCCTTTTAACCTCTACCGACAATGTTACATACAATCGTTTGGTCGGGTCAACTTTGAGGTCGCTCGAGGTCGAAGTATTCCTCACGGGCACACAGTGGAACCCTAAATTTTGTGGCATAATAGCTGACAGAGCAGAGCCGTGGAAAAATTTTCAGTACCATTGGAATGCTCTTGCCGAGCTCGATAGGATAATGTATCTTATAATTTTGTGTAGTCAAATTTCAAAATCAACCTGCTTTGACCTTGGTCTGTATGGTAAAAAGAATATTAATCAAACTGCAGTGGCAAGTCAGACACGACAACGTAAAAATAAAATCTCTATCGCAATTCTCGACGATTCTCAATTCTCGCAGGTCATCAAATTTTACCAATTTCCCCATGCATTCTTAATGGAAATATCGTGACCCTGACCTTGTCCCAGATTATCGATAAGAAACCCTGCAACGAAAAATTATCGTGTTCGGCGGCCTTTATATGTGATGTAAATCTAAGCACGATAGGCTAATTTTGATCTTACTGATGCACCTCCAAAGATTTTTCGAGGTCAGGTCTCTTGACCTGGGTTGGTGGTCTGACCTGGTACAACTAGGACCCAACATTTTGCCAGAAGCTGCAAAAATTTTGAGTTAGAGGTAGATCAAGTACAGCCCCCAACCACGAATAAGGAGCCGCCTTTACTATGACAGCACGCTGGCGACAAAGCTTTCCTTCACCCAATAGGTCCCATGCGAAAATTCGTCGATTTCAGCCGGCTCTCACAAGAGCAGTATGAGTCGAAGGGAAAACATTGTTCTTTCTCCACAATTCTACATCAAATTTATTTTCGAAATTGACCATTTAAAGGCGATATTGGCAGTTTTTTCTTAAAAATAGGGGTAATCAAAGTTGGCTCTGGAAAGCCGCTTAACCCTCGCCCCACCGGGGGGGCATCGATGGCCCCCCCTAAGGTTTTTCCGGGATAGCAGAAAAACGACGAGGCGCAGCGCCGCGGTTGAGGGCTCTACCTCTCACTGCATCATTTTCCCATCATCCCTGAAATTTTTTATCCCGGGTCACCCAAGGTCAGGTCAACAGACAAGGTCAACCAAGGTCACCTCACTTCACCTTTAGAGCTCTGTAAGAGCTACATTTCAAAGTCGATCGATTTGAAACTTCCTACACTTCATAACCCGTCCAGGGTCTACAAGGTGTATATCCGGGATTTTTCGATTTCGTGCCCTGAGGTCAGGTCACGAGGCGACCTCTCCCATTGGAAAAGCATGGGGAAAAGTTGTTTCATGATATAAAAGCCACAAAAATGATTGAAAATACTCAGACTGCTCAGAACAACGTTTTTGGACACTTTCACGGATCCCAGGGGTCATATTTGCCCTTTAACTTTTCCAAGGTCATCCAAGGTCACCAGAGGTCAAAAACAGTATTTTAACAATAACTTTTGACCTATTTGAGCTAGAGCGGTGAAACAAACACCATCGTGTTTGTCTTGTCACTGGCTTTCATTTGATATACGGCAAGGTCACTTTTTGACCTTTCGTGACCTCAGGTCATATTAGGTCACGAGGTGACCTCTGGCGGTCAAACCACTGGCGGGAGGTCTTTACGTTCCACATAGCGGAAAAAGTACTGGCAATTTGCTATCAAATGTACTTTACCAGGCCTCAATAGCTCTAATGACATAAGAGTTATGCCCAGTTTGCTTAATCATTGCATATTTGAGTGAAAATAGCCGATCTTGACCTAATTTGACCTCTGGAGGTCAAACCATTGACCTGAGGACTAAAACATGCGAAGTAATTTCTTACTGAATTCACGCGAGCTTTCTATTGCACTTTGCAGATTTGCGCTAACGTCCATATTTTCGGAGTTAGAGGGGGGGCCATCGATGGCCCCCCGGTGGGGCGAAGGTGGCGCCGGACCCCCGGTGGGGCGCGGGTTAACCCTCGCTCCACCGTGTCCATCGATGCCCCCTGAGGTTTTTTTCGGGATAGCAGAAAAATTTCGAGGCACAGCACTGCGGTTGAGGGCTCTTCCTCTCACCCCATCATTTTCCCACCATCCCTGAAATTTTTTACACCGTGTCACCAAAGGTCAGGTCACCTGGCGAGATCAACCAAGGTCACCTCACTTCAACTTTTGAGCTCTATAAGAGCTACATTTCTGAGTCGATTGATTTGAAACGTCCTACACTTCATGAACCCTCGAGGGCCTGCAAGATGTGTATCCGGGATTTTTCGATTTCGTGACCTGAGGTCAAGTCATGAAGTGACCTCTCCCATTGAAAAAGCATGGGAAAAAGCTGTCTTATGATCTAAAAGTCACAAAAACGATTGCAAATGCTCAGCTTGCTCCGAAAAGTGTTCTTGGACACCCTTTCACGGATTCCAGGGGGCCATATTTTCCCTTTGACATCTCCGAGGTCATCAAAGGTCACCAGGGGTACCAAAACCAGTATTTTGACAATAACTTTTCACCTAATTAAGCTAGAGCGCTGAATCAAATATCATCGTACATGTCCCGTAACTGGTTTTCATTTAATCTACGGCAAGGTCACTTTCTGACCTTTCGTGACCTCAGGTCAAATAAGGCCACGAGGTGACCTCTGAAGGTCAAACCACTGGTGGGACGTCATTACGTTCCACATAGCGAAAGTCCTAGCATTTTCCTATCAAATCTACTTAACCAGATCTCAATAGCTCTAATGGCATAAGAATTCTACCCAGTTTGCTTAAGCATTGAATATTTGAGTGAAAATAGCCTCTTGACCTAACTCGACTTCTGGAGGTCAAACCATTGACCTGAGCGCTTAGACATACAGTGATTTTTTACTGAATTCACGTCAGCTTTCTAATGCACTTTGCAGATTTGCAATAACCCCATATTTTCGGATTTAGCGGGGGCATCGATGCCCCTGGTGGGGCGAAAGTGGTGCCGGATCCCCGGTGGGGCGCGGGTTAAAGGGCTCCCTCTCCCATGGCAAAGGATACTTTTCGATACCTTGATACCATATTGGTACCATATCACCTAGCCACAATAACAATGCGGCAAAACCAAAGTAATGGAAAGAAGTAAAGCAGCCCGAGTTATAAGATCCAACTGGTGTTGAAAAATAATAATGCGCTCGACGGAAATATACAAATATTAGCATGTGGAGGCCGTAGACATTTTTATTCTTTCATTTTAAATCTTCATTTTAAATGTTCTCGCAACATCGGGGACCGTTTGGTTGATAAAAAAATTAACGCAACTTCAATCGGTCTTAACGAGCAATCAACGTTAGACTTAACATCGGCAGAAACCCTTATTTTGCAGACTGCCCGCGTCCTAGCCCATCCTGGCATGAACAAAATACACATTAATCATAATCAATCCCTCCCCAGCCGCGAGTGTCTAAACCCCCGTCAGTTGTAAACCTTGTAAGTAAAGTAATCTTGGATCAAGTACGGTGGCGCTGCGCGAGGGTTTTTTTACTACCCGTAGAAACCTGATGAGGCCGGTTGCCCGCTCCCTCGTGTGGGCGCGTGTTAATTCTCATAAATTCTGACACTTGCACGATGAAAATTCCGTAAAGACAATGCAATATGATTGAAAGCAACCGATTACAAAAGCAATCGCTTTGTTTGCGGTGTTAAGCATAAGGCTGTACTACCGCAGTGGTCAAAAACCGTCTGCATACCTACCTTAGGCGCTAAAAATTTGGAATTTATAGCAACAACGCATTTACATTTTTATCGAAATATATTTTATGAAACAAAATTTTTGAGGTGTCAAAAGCGGCAATTTCAACTGCGAAAAGGACAAGCTAGGTCAAAAGTAAAAAGATCAAACGAGTTAAAAGTCAACATTTTTTAAATTTTGAATTTTTTTTTCAAATTATTGTATGGTTCAAGACGAGTTCAATAATATACAAAACTTTTTAATCAGGGAATGCGTTTTTAAGTTATGAAGCATCAAAGATGAGTCTACAAGGTGACCTCCCGAAAATGCCTCGGGCTATAACTCGATCACTGTTGGTCGGAGGGGGCTAAGATTCCCACAGGCGTGTTCCTGGCCCAAAACTACCCCGGAGACGAAGTTTCAGATTTTTCTAGACATGGTGGTGTCAAGCCTTGGTCGATCTGTCCTGGAATCCCCCAGGTGCAAAATGCAAACATTTGAGTGAGATAAAGGGCCTGAGGGTTTTTTATTCCGAAGGTATGTTCTTTATTAGTAAAGTCTTAATTGAGGCCACCGGTTCGATTCGGGCCGATAACGCCCGGGTGAGCGAACCAGTGGAGCCGGACTACGGTCCCTGCCTGCTCCCTCCCGTGCCCTCCCCCTACATCACATCACATGCATCTTCCATTGAAGAGGTGGACTGCTCCATTGTTCATTGCTCATGTCTTTTTAACACTGCGTTGTTTACTGCAAAATATATGTACAGATTCACATAAGGGAGGTTTCAAACACAAAGAACAGGACTCAATATTTTTAACATTTGACATTTTGAGTGGCAATTCCTGCCCCAGTGCATTCTGAAGAATCCTGTGACAAATTAAGCTTAGAAAAAATATCAAGCCGCGACGAAGCGAACCTGCGTTATGTGACCACAGCCTCAATAAAAACAATCCTCAAACAAAAATATGTGACCTCAATCAAAAATAAGACAATGAACGCTCGCGTCGTCCTCCTGAAAAAGCCGTGGTAAATACTACAGGTGGCGCACTGAAAACATTACGCGAGCCTAACCTCCGATGACACAAAAAGGTGACGATAAATAGCAAGATACATTTACTTAATAAATACCACTTCAAAAAGCATGTGACTTAAAAAACCTAAGAAAATCTGCACTCCTAGGAAAAGTGATCTTTCCATCAGTCTACAAAACAAAGCAAATCTAATTCTATTGTTGTAGCGCACAATGATGGTTTTGTGACGGGCGAGGCGCGCGTGGGATGCAGGGGGTGCAGTGTAGAGGTAGAACTTTTCGGTCCCGGCGTCGGGACCAAAGCTGGTTCCGGCGGGACTAAAGCTGGAACCAAAGGCTAGACGCCGGGTCTATGCCGGGACCAGAGCCAAGGAAGATCAAACAAACTTCACAATAATGGAAATCCACATTTTATACAAATCGAGATATCAGACAAAACATAGCTTTAACTTTCAAACACATATCATTCACTTCATTGTGTCCTTGATAAAAATTTTCAACTTTATCGGACCAGAAAAGTATCAAATTGACCGGATGACAGAGAAAAATAATGTTGCACACACACAGCAAAGAACTGAGCTCACATTAATTTCCTTCTTTTGGAAAATTTGCCTTCTCGCTCTATAAAAAACTACTGATCAGCACTATTTTATATTACGTCTGCGTGCTGTGCCGCAAATAAAACGTGAATGGCTTCAACTTCTTCACTGCAACCCTCGATCACCCACTGCACCATGCGCCGTTGCCGTCCAACAATAACAACAATAATAAAGATGTAAAACATGTGTGCGCAATTGTTGTCCTTGAACAAAAAATGCAACCGAGTACAACGTAGTTGAGTAGCCTTAGGGTAAAAAAATAGCACAAAACCACGTGATAATTCATAAAATGTTTACTAAATATGATGTTTCTGTTTGTCTTAATGCGCTGTTTGCAGCTCCTGTAGCATTTTTGCCTATTACTGGCAAAATATTGTTATTAGCATAACAAATTTGAACTTTGATTTGCCAACAATGATAAAAAGCCGCTTTATCACGAATCAAAGAAGACATTTTCGCTACTAGCTTTGCCTGCTCACAGACCTTTGCATAGCCTCCATACTCCGCTATCCCCGGGTGTCTTCACTCCGTTGTTTCTGGGTATCTCTACTCCGCTGTCTCCGGAAGTATTTACTCCGTTGTCTCAGGATGTCTTTACTCCGCTGTCTCCGGGTGTCTTTACTCCGGTGTCTCCGGATGTCTTTACTCCACTGTCTCTGGAAGTCTTTACTCCGCTGTCTCTGGAAGTCTTTACTCCGCTGTATCAGGGTGTCTACTCCGTTGTCTCTGGGTATATTTACTCCGCTGTCTCCGGGTATCTTTACTCAGCTGTCTCCGGGTGTCTTTACTCCGCTGTCTCCGGGTGTCTTTACTCAGCTGTCTCCGGGTGTCTTTACTCCGCTTTCTCCGGGTGTCTTTACTCCGCTTTCTCCGGGTGTCTTTACTCCGCTGTCTCGGTGTCCTCGCCCGGGCGGCGGGAGGGCGGCCGCGTCTGCGGGGGCAATACACCGAGAGGTTGCCGCCCCGTCCGAGGGGAACGGCGGGGCGGCTGAATGGCGGAGCTGCGGGGGTCCAAGTCCCGGCTGGGAGCTGTCCTGGTCCGGGCTCTCGCCGATGCTGTCCGGGACCTCGAAGATGCCGAGGCTGTACTGTGACTTTCTCTCTGCCTGATGACAGTCGACTCGGGTCACCGCTGACCCGCCTGCCGTCTGCTCCTGGACTCGTTATCCTACGGCCAGCAATTCGCCGCTCCGCTCTCTCTGGGGAAGCGGTGACCTCGATCTTGACGGTCGCTCGACATGAGGAGATGGAGCCTGTCTTCTTCGCTTGCCTGCTGCTGGTGGTCCTCTGTGCCCGGTGGAGCCTACAGCAGTCTGGACCTCGACTGGGATCTGTTGTGGTCGGGGTTCTCGCCGTGCGACCTCGAGGAGAATCATGATGCCGAGGCTGCACTGTGACCTTCTCTCTGCCGGATGACAGTCGACTCAGGTCGCCGTTGAATCGTCTGCCATCTACTCTTGGACTCGATGCCGTTGTGCCAGCAACTCACCGCCCTGCTCTCCTTGGGGAGGCGGGGACCTCGATCGCGATGGCCGCTCGACATGAGATGTCTTCTTCGCCCCCCCCGTTGCCAGTGGTCCTCTGGGCCTGGCGTCGTCCGCTTTCGCCGCGAGCGTCGGCCCGACGTCGCTAATCTGCGGAGGCTGGTTTCTCCTGTGGTGGAGGCGCGACGATGGCGCTTTCGGCCGGGGCGGTCTTCATCTGTCGGCGCAGGATCGGTCCGGCCTGCTGAGCCTCGAACGTGGCAGCACTTTCCGGCCGGGCGGCTCCTGTGATGTCGGCCTCCGCATCCCTGCTGGAACTGCTGGCCCGGCCCGATGAGAGCCGTTGAGGTTCGGTGGCGTCGCGCGCACCTGCCGGTCCCGCTGACCTCGGACTGGTGGCGCTGTTTGCATTCCCTTCCTGGCAGGACGCCTGGCCTTGGGGATTGGCAGGTCGCCTGGCGATGGACCAATCCCCGGAGTAGCGAGGCTGTGGCGGCGGCTGGGGTCGTGTATCGCCCGTGTGCTGTGGTACCGGCTGCTGTGACCGTTGGGCAGAGCGGCTGCATGCTGCTGCCTCTGGGTGGTGTTGTTGTGCCCGGCACGTGGCGCTGATGCTGGGAGGCGCTACTGGGGCGCCGCGGCCGTCGGATGCTCGCCAGGGACTACCTCGGTTCGGTGAAAATCAACCACCAGCCCATGGAGTTAATTTATTTATTTATTTATTTGATGTTTTTCATTTTTTTACCCTTTCTCCAAGCGTTTAATGTGTGTCGTTCCAGCTCCGCGGCCCCATCTACTCATGTAAACTGATGCGTCCACTCGAGAGAGCCGTCCCCGCCTCGCAGGTCGGTCTGCCGGGAGTATTTGAAGCGCCGTCTTAAAGTGTGATCCTGCTCTTTTTAACTCATGCTTGTGTATGTGTCATTTGCTTGTTTTTGTGTGAATATATGTATGGACGTATATTTGGAAATCCATGCATTAGCTCTATTGCTTGTGTGTGTTGGAAAGAAGACAGGAAGGTAGGGGGCTTAATTGATTGTTTTTGGAGAACTACCTAGGTATGTAAAACATTACTTGGTCTGTTGCAGGGCTGGTTTTGATGCCAACATATGATACAAGATCGCTAAAGATTTATTGGAGTATTAAGTGTCACTCAAAATTTCAATAGAATTGTTAAGTTTACATCCAGTCTGCAGAATGTGGCAGACTTCGATGAGATCTTGTTGGGGCAGCCTCGGGGCAGATCTACCGATTTGGGGCAGCTTTTGGTCGAGCTTGGGACAGAGGGGGGCTCTTGGGGCAGGAACTAGTACTTGGGGCAGCAGTCAGTCCGGGTAATCACCAAGGGAAGAAAGAGAAATAATTAAAATAAAAAACAATCATTAGTTAAACTTGTGCTGGAAAATCGAATGTCTCAAAGCGTCACGTTTGTCACAGAGGGGGGCTCTTGGGGCAGGAACTAGTACTTGGGGCAGCAGTCAGTCCGGGTAATCACCAAGGGAAGAAAGAAAAATAATTAAAATAAGCAAACAATCATTAGTTAAACTTGTGCTGGAAAATCGAATTTGTCTCAAAGCGTCACATTTGTCACCAACCCAAGCAGGGCAGGAACTAGTACTTGGGGCAGCAGTCAGTCCGGGTAATCACCAAGGGAAGAAAGAAAAATACTTAAAATAAACAACAATCATTAGTTAAACTTGTGCTGGAAAATCGAATTTGTCTCAAAGCGTCACGTTTGTCACCAAACCAAATATGGTTTGAAAGATACCAGATAAGGAAATTTCTAATTGATGTTAAGTTCCTGGAAGTGAATAAGAAAATCAGGCAATGGACGTCTTTCAAAAGCTAAATTTACCATTATTACCTAAATTTGTAATCTAAACCTAGTTTTAGTTACATAAAACAATCTTAAAACTTGAAATAAAATTTCCCTGTATGTAGTTTTAGCATCTCCTCCGCTATGTTTTGATCGCCAGTCAGACTTATTGAGTCGCGACTCAGAACCTGAGTCGACTCTGAATCAACTCAAATCTTCCTTGAGTCAGAGATGACCAGTTAAGTCATGTCAGAATCAGAGTCAGCCTCTAAGCTGTGAGTCGGTAGTTGAGAAAACTCAGCATTTTCTTAACATACCTGTGATCACATGGCTGACATCTTAGAAATTGTCACAAAAATTTTTGAAGGATTTCATATTGCAGTTTGCTAATAATAGGTCAGTGGGGAAACTGTGGGCAGCGTGCCCATGAATGGCTACGTTCCCAACAATGAGAACGATAAATCATAAATCAATCAATTTTTATTTCATTTTCCATATAGACAGGCGAAGAGAAGCAAAGGAAAAAAACAGCAGATAAGAAACATGAGAAAGGCAAGCAATAGTCATACAGTACAGTGCAAGTGAGGTTGGTGAGTATGTTATGAGATTAGGACAAATAATCACAATGCTGGTCAGCAGAAATAACACAAAAAAACAAACAAAAAACACCGCAGAAAAGCAAAAAGAAGAAGAAACAATACAAAACAAAGTGAGCGAACAGATAATCCAGAACACGCCTAACAAAAAGAACAAAAAGACGAAAAAACTAACAATTTATAATTCTAAGTTAGCTTGAAGTCGTGGGCCCACATATGTTGTTTGCCGTTAGTCACAAACGAGGAAAACACTCAAGATCACATAAATTGTGCAGGATAAGAACAAATAATAGTGGCAGTTAATGAAACAAAAACAAAAGCAGCAAGCACGAAACCAAAAGCGCAAAAACAAGACGAAGAGCATAATCAGGCGAAATGAGTGCAGAGATGACACTAAAAGCGCATTAAGCAAACGAAAAGGGAAAATAATAGTGCGATTAAGTGGAACAGCACGACAGCAGCGACAAAAAGCAAAGAAGAGCAACACAAGAAACAAAATGAACATAGCAGAACGAAATGAGCTCCCGTAGTAACCCACGGGTGTTAATTTCTCCCACGGGCACAGAGCGGGCAGGTCAGCGAGAGGGCGATTGTGTTGGGGTGGTCTTGGTCAACATCGTGGTTGGTCTCCAGTTTACGGCTGGTCAGTCTCAACAACTACACAAACCTCGGCAAATCATCGGCTGAGAGCCCCATCGTCCATCCCACAGCACGTCCGTAACGGCCGGCGAGAGGGAGCGAGAAGGGCCTACACCGCGCGGAGATTCAGCAGACACGGATCCCGCTGTCTGATCAGGCGACGAGAAGGGCCCGGGCCAAGCCAGCGAGATACCAGGGCACCGACGGCCAGCCTACTCATTTCGGGCTGGTTACCCACACCGCGCCTCAGGGACTCCGTCATCCGTCCAGCCTCCAGACTCCAGAAGCGAACCGGGGGTCTGGTGAGCCCTTTCAGCCAAATATCGGCTGTGAGAGAGTAGGCAATGGCGAGTGTTTCACGCCATGCAGCTCCCGGTAGTACGGCGCACTGGTGCTCCCGGCAGAACGGCGTACGTGTAATCACCACCAAAGGCTCATAGTCAGCTGGCCAGTGGGATGATGATCGCGCACAGGCAGTCGAGGCGGCGGCCGCTGTGGTTGATCTTCATATTCGATGATCAATGATATTTATAGATGAAGGGTTAATTCATCATTCATCATAAAGGCGTATATCCACCGAATTATTTTATTGTCAGTTTCCCTGACGAAATATGAATGCTAGCCACAGGCGGATCCAGGGGCAAAGGAGGCACATGCCCCCCAATCGACCCTCACCCTTGGCGCCCCCTGAAATGTCGCTTCCTACCCCCCCTTCAAGATGCGAAAATCGGCGCCCACCGATGGGATTTTTAGCCCACCTGATAGGTTTCTCCGGTCAAAAATGGTGCTCCCCCCTGTACGGATGGCACCCTCGCGGGAAGGGGTGCCCCCCGATCGGCAATCCTGGATCCGCCATGATACGGCCCAAGGGAAAAGGCCCGCCCCTGCAAGAAGCAGGCCGACAGGAGTGGAAGGGGGGTATAGGCGGATACAACTTTTCCCAAGGGAGGGGAATGTCGAAAGTGAGCGTCATCCGGGCAGGGGGTGCCAAATACTATCGCAGTCGCCAATTTCCACATCAAAGAGCAGTGGTGAATCCAAGACTTAATTGGGGGAGTGGGCTAGTCTCTAGTCTCTCCCGCCATTGCCTTCGATCAGTCTCCGCATATGGTTTAACTACATGCTCCCTGATATCTTGAGGGGAGGAGCTTGAGACCCCAGGCAACACTTATCAGGTGGGTGCAAAATCCTATCGGTGGGCGCCGGTTTTCGCATCCTGTGGGGGGGGACAGTGAGAATCGACATTTCAGGGGGCGCCATCGACATTTCAGGGGCGCCATCGACCTTTCAGGGGCGCCAAGAGTCAATCGGGGGGTAAGGGTCGATGGGGGCCGAGCTGGGGAAGGGAACAGGGTACAGAGGCGTGTTCAGGTAGCTGAGAAAGGGGAGCACAGCACAGAGATGTGCTCATGGTAGTGGGGAAAGGGAGCACTTCCCCACCTGCCTAAGCACACCTCTATAGCCTGCTCCACCTCCCCCATACGTCTGAGCTCGCCTCTGTGTCCTGCTCCTCCTTTCCCTAAAGGCCTGAGTAAGCCTCTGTGCCCTATCCCTTATCAATTAACCTGAACACGCTTCTGTGCCCTGCTCTCCCTTCCCCAGCTACCTGAACACGCCTCTGTACCCCGCTCCCTTCCCCAGCTACCTCTGCATGCCTCTGTGTCCTGCTCCCCCTTCCCTATAGGCCTGAGCACACCTCTGTGCCCTGCTCCCCTTCTCAGCTTCCTGAACACGCCTCTGTGCCTTGCTCTCCTTTCCCAGCTACCTAAACACGCCTCTGTGCCTTGCCCCCTTCCCCAGCTACCTGAACATGCCTCTGTGCCTTGCCCCCTTCCCCAGCTACCTGAACATGCCTCTGTGACTTGATCCCCTTTCCCAGCTACCTGAACACGCCTCTGTGCCTTGCCTCGCTTCCCCAGCTACCTGAACATGCCTCTATGCCTTGCTAACCTTCCCCAGCTACCTGAACACGCCTCTGTACCTTCACAGTAAAAAGCATTTGAAACCACTAGGATATGTGAATTGGTTTCTAATGGTTTAAATGGTTTGAAGAGGGACCTAATGGTTACAGTGCCCATTTGAAATGGTTTTCTAATGGTACTGTTGCCTAAGATCTGCTTTCTAATGGCAGTCTGGGCTTCTAATGGTCTGAAGTGTGGTCTGCCCTTTGGTTTTTAGTGGTATCAAATGGTTGCAGAGACTCTGGATAAGTGTGAACACCGCCATGAGAATGTCACAAGATACCAAAGGCAGATCCAATATCTATACCGGGCGAGGGGGCACCAATCAGGGCGCGCTTTTTCAGGCCCAAGACATTGGGTGCATTACATGCATCTGGCGTGGTAGGGAGAGTGGAAACAACTGCCCGGGTGTATTTGAGCTCTAGGTGGGTGTGAGGTGCCCCACCGAGACTATTGTAAAGCACAGTTCCAGATAACGATATGACTAAGTGTGCATTTGAAGTGTTTTCAAATGTGTACATCAAATGTTTTTAAACGAGCATTTGAAATGTTTTTAAATGTGTACCTGAAATGCTTTCAAACATATAAAAATAAAATATCAGTCCGAAACACCCAAATGTGCATTTGAAGTGCTTTCAAATATGAATTCAACTCTTCCAAATGTGAATTTGAAATGTTTTCAATTATGTATTTTAAATGCTTTCAAATGTGTATTTGAAATGCTTTCAAATGTGTTTTTGACATGCTTTCAAATGTGTTCAATAGGCCTTCAAATGTGTATCGAAATGCTTTCAAATGTGTATTTGAAATTCTTTCAAACATGTATTTGAAATGCTTCCAAACTCTTGAAAAAAAACAATTAGGATTTTCCTGGTGGTCTGGCGGTTTCTGATGATTTCTGGTGGTCACTCTGATGGTCTGGTGGTCTGCCTGGTGGTTTCTGGTGGTCATTCTGATGGTCTGGTGGTCTGTCTGGTGGCTTCTGGTGGTAATTCCTGATGTTATGGTGGTTTCTGGTGGTCAATTTTTGATTGTCTTATGGTCACCCTGGTGGCCTGGTGGTCAGTATCTGAAGGTCTGATGGTTTCTGGTGGTCATCCTGATGGTCCGGTAGCCCTGTCTGTCCAATCTTGTTTGTTAAAAAATCTTAATATATATTCTTATCTCAAATACTTATGGTTCCAAATGCTTTATTTTCAAAAAGAAGAAACAAAGAAGTGAATGGCTATGGGAGCAGGTAGGAGGTTTCGCTGTTGCGCTCTACCGCGGAACGCTTCCACCCCTCTCACGCCGCGGCTCGGGGGCGCGCTGCCGGCGCCGCGTCTCCCTCCGCGCCCGACCGCGCCTCGGGCGGTTGTGCGGGGACGGCTGTCTTTTGTATGGCCGCATTCCGTTAGGGGTTGGCGGGGCCAGGGTAGTAGTCAGTCGCAGAAGGAAACTGGTCGAGGTGGAGTGGTCATAGTGTGACGAGGAGTCCGTAAGTTATATTTACTGCTGTGTGCATCGCTAATAGTAGGCCGTGACCGAACTGTGTTACATTGGTAAACAATGTAAGGTAGGATTTAAGACAGAGTAGGGAAGATGTGGAAAATGTGGCTCATTATTCGTGAGTTGCGCCGTCTGGTCGGGACGGGGGTGGGGTCGACGGTCCCCATCGGAATGCGAGGATCATCCCATATATAAGCGATACACATTGTCTCCGACTGCTTTTACTGTGTGCGAGTGTTTTTTTACCGTTTTGCTGCATATGTTTTTCTTCCACTCTGTTCCTACCGCGGGAACTTTCTTACAATTTGTATATACTGTTGTAACCTGATTGTGTTTTAATCTGCAACATTCTTGTATGGACGTAAAACCATACAATGCAAATACGACACGAGGAGCTGCCACTCTATCAATCATCCGAGTTATTCTGCTGCAATGCAACGCATCTCCGGCGTGAGTGAGAACCCATTCGGGCCAAAATCGAATAGCCCACCCAGACTTTCAAGATTTGTCTGCTTGATTTTATTAAGAAAATTTTATTTTTTGCTAGCAGCGGATCTGAAAAGCCTAGTTACGCCTCTGTTTGTAAAGGATTTATAAACATCCTGGTGATATTGCTCATATCGATGCGGTTTTCATCTTCGACAGATACCTAAATGCTCACCGCGACGTCGTGAACACTTCGTTAAAATACCCAGAGGTACATGTTACAAAGGGGGAGAGGGAATATTTGGAAGACCACATGTAGTGGTTCGCTGGAAACCACTGAACGCTGGAATCACAGAATGCTGGAAGCCACCATACCACCGGAAAACGACCACCAGAAACCATCAGAAAACGACCACCAGAAACCATCAGAAAATGACCACCGGAAACCATCAGAAACGACCACCAGAAACCATCAGAAAACGACCACCAGAAACCATCAGAAAATGACCACCAGAAACCATCAGAAGGCGACCACCAGAAACCATCAGAAAACGACCACCAGAAACCATCAGAAATTGACCACCAGAAACTATCAGAAAACGATCACCAGAAACCATCAGAAAACGACAACCAGAAACCATCAGAACTCGACCACCAGAAACCATCCGGCCACCAGAAACCATCAGGCCACCAGAAACCACCAGATACCATCAGAAACCACCAGAAACCATCAGGGACCATCAGAAGCCATCAGCCGATCTGTCAAAATTTCCCACAAAAACCATCAGACCACCAGACCATCAGGAAATCCTGATGTTTTTTTTCAAGGGAATGCATATTTGAAATGACTTCAGATGCAAACCGGAAATGCTTTCAAGTGTGAATTCAAACTTCTAAATGTGCATCTGAAAGGATTTCAAATGTGGATTTGAAACGCTTTTAAATGCGGATTTTAATGTTTTCGAACGTGATTTCGAAATACATCCCAATGCGAAAGTAAATTGTTTTGATTGTTGTAACGGTTCAAAACACCGGTATTCTAAATCTTTTGAAAATATTGGTTGTGTGGATCAGTAATATTTCAAAATTCTTATTAGTACTTTTGAATATGGATTTCATACATCTTGCAATACATACAAAGGATAAGTCAGTCAAAACTTTAATGCGTTCCGATTTCTTGACAATGTAAAAAAAAACTTAAGGCCAGGAGCCTAATCAAACCAGGTACATACCATAAAAAATTTATAACTCAGTGTATTGGACAAATACAAAGCTTATTCAAATTTGGTAGTTTTCTGACATCAGGATCAGACGTCTACTTCATGCAGAAACTGGAAGCAAAACAATATCATCCTTTCATGCACAATTCGCGGAATAGGTACCTACGACTAAAAGTTGTACACAACACAGGTGAACAACAATCTGATTTTAAGTTGCAAGCGTCTCTCTCCCTCACTATCTGATGGCTGCTGGTGAATGTGCCACTTTTCAATGTGAATTGTGACGTCGCAAATACAGAACCTGTGCCGCGCGAGTAAAAAAATTCCCTTTGAAATGGTCTAATGGTTTCAATAGGTATAACACCTTTTACAATTGAAACACCATTTCAAATGCTTTCAATTGGTTTGAAATGTTTCTAAATGTGTCCCCTTTCAAATGTTTTCTAGTGTTTTTAAAATGAACCATTAGAAAACACAAACCCTGCCTAATGGTTTGAAATGGATATTGCATGGCTGTCCCAGTTGTTTTGAAATGCTTTCAAATGTTAATTTCAAATGTTTCTTAATGGTTTCAAAAGTTGGTGTTATTCAGTCCATGCTGGTTTTTAATGGTCGCAAAATGATATTTGCGTGGTTCGAACCAGGGTACTTTAACTACGGGTACAACCAAGTTTCCTACTAAATATAGTCCTCCCATGATGACGTCACCGCTCTTTCCTACTAAGTTATAGGAGATTCTTCTAAGTTTTTGGAAGGATCAGCTGGAACATACCAAGTTTGGGCGTATTTGGCACCAATCTAGTATAAATCGAGATCAACTTGTGTCACCCATTTGACAGTAACCTTGATCTCAACGGCGAGCAGCGTATTTTACGTAAATCTAATGAAAAAATTATAACACTTCAAAGAATTTGTTGAAAGGGCATGCATTTATTTGATCAACTCAGGCCTACATAATAGCCGAGAGAAATAAATTTACCTTCGCTCAAGAGATCACCGGTGTTTATTGTCTTCTGCTGCAGGTACCACCAACAGCCAATCAAAGGTCGGAAATCAACAGCCAATCAAAATCGAAATTAGTCTTACTGCAAACAGCTGTTAGTGCTGAACCTGTCCTTATTTTGACACGCTCTGGAAAATTTGTAACAATAATATTCTTCACTGGAGTTTTTGGAAAACGTCTGATGGTTTCACAAATAAAAATCTTTTAGCTTTCTGTTCAACCATATAAGTGTTGTCGATACAGTTCTAAAACAGGTTATTTAGAGCTTCGAAAAAGTGCAATTTCTCCAATGCCCTGCATAGTAACTGTAGTGCCTCTCCAGCCATGATGACGTAATGCTGCCAAACAACTTGAACGGGGTCTGGTTTGAACTGGTTTCAAAGGTGGATTTGAAATGTTCTTTAATGGTCCAAAATGGTTTTTCTTATGGTTTTAAATGGCATTAAGTGCTTTCAAAAGGTATATTCAAAATTGATCTCAACATGACACCTTTAAACACATCTAGTTCTTGTTGGTCCAAAATCAAACCTTCAAACCTTGAAAACACCATCCGGACCATCCGATACCTCCTCTAGTAAAATAGTCATACACTTAATGCAATAATTGACACTCGGGAAGCCACATCTTTATTTTGTATTTTCTTCCTTTCGTTGACTGAAATTACTAATAACAATAAGTGAAATAAGCACCAGATAGAGGGTACCAAAAGTCCCGTTTTGCACAGAGCCTTGAAATGGGTAAAAACGGAAATTCGATTAGCTGTTTTTTTCAAAGTACTTTCTTGATTTGTCGTGGTTTCAGGACATCCCTGGTAGATATAATACAGGTAAACACCGACGACACAGCATTGACCGGTATAACTAGGGCAAATGTCTCAGCTTTGCCAGATAGACACGTGGGGTTCATCACTGGAAGAGAAAATTCCCAAGACTCAGAAATTTCCCCAGTTTCCCAGGTTTTCCCCCTGAGAAAGGGAATTCAGGGAAGGGATTTCGGCCCATAGGCGGATTCAGGAGGGGGAAGTTCAGGTGCACTATAGAGCAAAGGATTCCTGGCATAGGCGTATCCGGGGAAAGGGATTAAGGCCATGGGCGGATCCAGGGAAGGGGAAAAGACAGGACCATGTTAAGAAAGCGTATGTGTCAGGTGGATTAAGGAATGAATTCCTGGCATAGGCGGATCCAGGGAAGGGGGATTAAGGCCATGGGCGGATCCAGGAAAGGGGAAGAAGACAGAACCCTGTAAAGAGAGCATACGTGCCATACGCGGATTAAGGAATGAATTCGTGGCATAGGCGGATCCAGAGAAGGGGATTTAGTCCACAGGCGGATCCAGGAAAGGGGAAAAAGACAGGACCCTGTAAAGAAAGCATACATGTCATAGGTGGATTAAGGATTGAATTCCTGGCATACGCGGATCCAGAGAAGGGGGATTTAGTCCATAGGCGGATCCAGGAAATGGGAAAAAGACAGGACCCTGTAAAGAAAGCATACGTGTCATAGGTGGATTAATGATTGAATTCCTGGCATAGGCACAAATCCAGAGAAGGGGATTTAGGCCATAAGCGGACCAAGGGCAGGGGATTAAGGCCAGGGGCGTAGCCAGGATTTCGCTCAGGGAGGGGCAGGCGCCCGAAAGGTCCTTGCGACAGCACAAAAAGGGCCCTGCTTGCTACAGAATTCAGTGCTGAAGAGGGCTTAAGAGGGTCCTGTCTGGTATAAAATGCCAAATTTGGCCACAGAGCATAGTGCGGGCGAGCCGCGCGAAGCGCGGCTCGTGTTCTTAGGGGCCCTTCGGGCCCCCAGGGAAGGCGGCTGTCCCTGCCGCCCCCTCTTGACAACGCCCCTCATTAAGGCCATGAGCGGATCCAGGGAAGGGGAAAGACAGGACCCTGTAAAGAAAGCATACGTGTCATAGGCGGATTTAGGAATGAATTCCTGGTATAGGCGGATCCAAAGAAGGGGGATTTAGGCCATAGGCGGATCCAGGAAAGGGGAAGAAGACATGTCCGTGTAAAGAAAGCATACGTGTCATAGGCGGATTAAGGATTGAATTCCTGGCATAGGCGAATTCAGAAGGGGATTTAGGCCATAGGCAGATCCAGGGAAGAAGACAGGACCCTGTAATGGAAGAATATGTGGCATAGGCGGATTAAGGAATGAATTCCTGGCATAGGCAGATCCAGAGAAGGGGATTTAGGCCATGGGCGGATCCAAGGAAGGGAAGACGGCACACTGGTCAGAGCAAGGGATTCCTGGCTTAGGGAGTATCCAGGAAAGGGGATTGTGGCCATGGGTGGATCCAGGAAAGGGGAAGAAGTCAGGACCCTGTAAAGAAAGCATGCGTATCATATGCGGATTTAAGGCGGTTGCGGTGCACTAAAAGCAATGAATTCCTGGAATAGGCGGAACCAGAGAAAGGGATTTAGGCCATGGGCGGATTTAGGGAAGGGAAGGAGACAGGACCCGACAAAATAGGCATGCATTTCATAGGCAGATCCGGGTAGGAGAAACAGTGAAGGGGCACTTCTTAGCAAAGGATTCCTGGCATAGGCCTATCCAGGGAAAGGGATTAAGGCCATGGGCGGATCCAGGGAAGGGAAAGAAGGCAGGACCATGTAAAGAAGCATACGTGTCATAGACAGATTCAGGGGTTGCGGTGCACTATAGAGCAATAAATTCCTGGCATAGGCGGATCCAGAGGAGATATTTAGGCCATGGGCGGATCCATGGTAGGGAAGCAGAGGGGACCCAAAAATATAAGGCATCTGTTTCACAGGCGTATTCAAGAGCGTTGTGGTGCATTACAGAGCAAGGAAGTTCTGGCATAGGCGCATCCAGGGAAGGGGATCTAGGCCATGAGCGAATCCAGGAAAGAGAAACAGACGGGATACTGTAAACCAAGTATACGAGTCATGGGCAGATTCAGGGGAAAACTGCTATGGTGCACCACAGAGCACGGGATTCCTGGCATGGGCAGGTCCAGAGGAAATATTTTAGGCCATAGGCAAATCCAGGGAAGAGAAGCAGACAGGACACGGTAAAAAAGATCCGCAGATGGCCTAAATCTCTTCCCCTGGATGCGCCTATGCCAGGAATCCCTTACCCTGTAGTGCACTGCAGCCCTCCTGTAGCTGCCTGTGACATGTATTCTTTATTTTACAGAGTCCCGCCTACTTCATCTTCCCTGGATCCAGTCATGGCCTAAATCCCTATCTCTAGATCCCCTATGCCAGGAATCCCCTGCCCTGCAGTGCACTTTAATCTCTAGATCCCCTATATGCCAGGAATCCCCTGCCCTGAAGTGCACTTTAGCATTATCTACTCCTGAACCCGCCTGACACATATACTTTGTTTTACAGGGTCCCTCTTCTTCCACTTTCCTGGATCGGCCCATGGCCTAAATCCCTACCCTGGAAGGGCATGTGCCAGGAATTCCTTACTCGAGTACAATACAGATCTGTAGTGCACTGAAACCATCCTGAATCCACAATCCCTAAATGACCTGTATACTTTGCTTTATAGGGCTGCTCTTCTTCACCCTTCCTGAATCCACCCATGGCCTATATCCCCTTCTCTAGATCTGCTGATGCCAGGAATTCCCTGCCCTGCAGTTAACTGCAACCCTTCTGAATCCGCCTATGACGAGTGTACTTAGTTTTACAGGGTCCCGTCTCCTTCCCTTTCCTTGATCCGCCCTTGGCCTAAATCCCCTAACCTGGATGCGCCTATTCCAGGAATCCCTTGCTCTGTAGGGCACTGGCACTCTCCTATATCCACCTATGACCGGAATGCTTTGTTTTAAAGGGACCCACCTAAATCCCTCCCCTGGATCCACCCATGGCCTAAATCCTTTACCTTGGATGTGCCTATGCCAGGAATCCCTTGCTCTGTAGAGCACGGTCACTCTTCTGAATCCGCCTGTGACCGGAATGCATTGTTTTACAGGGACCCACCTAATTAATTAGGTGGGTCCCTAATTAACGGGGAGACAAATTTAGGCCATAAGAGGATCCAGGGGGGGAATTCCCTCTCCTGGATCCGCTTGTGGCCTAAATGCCCCTTCTCTAGATCCGCCTACGCCAGGAATGCCCTGCTCCGTAGTGCGCCCAACATTTTTCTTCCTGTATCCGCCTATGACATGCTTAATTTTGTTGGGTCCTGTCTTCTACCCTTCCCTGGATCTGCCCATGCCCTGAATCCACTTCCCTGGATAGGCCCATGCAGGGGCACCGCCAAGGAATTTTTGCAGGGGGACAGACCCCAGTCTGCAGAACGTGGCATGCGACTCGACGAGGCGCTTGGGGCAGCCAAAGCCTGCCCCAATTGGGGCAGAAATTTGGATGCTGGGGCAGACTCCTCCAACGGGGGGGTATTTTTACCGATACATGTTTTATCTACTCCATTTTAAACGAAACACCCAGAAATGAAATAAAGCCGTGCATCCAACTGGCCGACGACAACTCACTCGCTCACGACCCTCCACGCAGACAAAGCAATAGAGACACGCAGAGCAGCAGCTATTTTGCATTCATGATGCACGACTTCAAGAATACATTTATTCAAAGGTATATTTACAAGCGAAGTCTTTTCCCCTAAAGACGTCATTTGCCACTGCTTTCACGGCGTATAATCAATACTTTAAAAAAAAACATTTCAATTGATAACTAAATTCGATAAAGAATAATTTTTTCCAAAGCTAAAGCATTTTTCTCATTGGATTTTCTCACATTTGCATGAAAGCTTAACAAAATTTGGAATATTTTCACAAGACCCCAGCGAAGAAAAGATTCCCGTACGCTCTTGTGACGTCACTTCACCGACCTGCATTTTTCTTGGGGAGGGGTTGGCATGATTTGCTTATGTATGGATCATTTGAACGGTGGGCTCTTTGAGCAGTGGACCTTTTGACATAGACCCGATTTGCCGGCCTTTGGCGTCGAAACAGCAGAGGAAATGCAAAAAAACTACATACAGGTAAATTTTATTTTGAGTTATAAGATTGTTTTTTGTAATTCAAACTAGGTTTAAATTACAAATTTAGAAAATAAATTTAAATTTCGCTTTAGAAAGGCGCCCGTAGCCTGGTTTTTTATTCATTTCCAAGAACTTCGACTTTAAGTCTATTAAAAATTTCCTTCGTTTGGTATCTTTTTAACCATATCTCTCGATGACAAATATGACGCTTTTGAGACAATTCAGCTTTTTACGGCGCAACTTTAACTAATGATTGTTGTTTCTTTTTATTATTTTTCCTTCTTCCCTCGGTGATTACCCGGGCCGACTGCTGCCCCAAGTATTAGTTCCTGCCCCAAGGACCCCCTCTGCCCCAAGATCGACCAAAAGCTGCCCCAAATCGGTAGGTCTGCCCCGAGGCTGCCCCAACGAGATCTCGTCGAAATCTGCCACGTTCTGCAGACTGGGACAGACCCAGGCTGCTAATAGCCGGGAGGCGAATTTTGAGCATATTCAGAAACTGACAGCATTAATGACCATCGACCCATAAATTCTGGGGGACGTCCCCCTGGCTGGCCAACAGGGGGAAGCGCCCCCGTCCCCCCGCTCGACGCCCATGCGCCCATACCAAGAATCCCTCGCCCAAGCTTCTCAGGTAATGAGGTAGGTGGCTTCACACATGTTGCCAGATAACTACAGGTTGATCTGTATGATAAGTGCCACTGTTCAAAAGTTCCAATGGATCAAAACTTCCTTTCATTAGAATTGCTACAGGTTAATATATATCATAAGTGCCACTGCTCAAAACTTCATCCAGTGCAATATTCCAAGTACCACAACTGGCGCTGACCACAACTGGTTAGGTTAGGTTAGGTTAGGCTAGGTTAGGTTAAGTAGGCACACAGCATATCCACAGCAGCTGATGAAGGCAAAAGTGCCACCAGTAGGTTAGGTGCGCCACAGGCCAGCTCGCTGATTCGAGAAAAGGTTAGGTCAGATTTGGTTATGTTGTGCTACATGTAGAAATATTAAAAAAGAATTACCAAAGATTTTTGAAAAAGTGTCACTCAGCAATGCAAAAAAGCAGTTTTGGCACTAGGCACATTTCAAAGAAGGATGTTTCACCAATGCCAAAAACAGCTAGACCACTTGAAACATATTTCACTGGAGGAAGCTTTGAACAGTGGCACTTACGATCTGGATCAACCTGTGGCGCTTTTGTTTGGAAGGAAGTTTTGATTCATAGGAGCTTTCTGGATCAACCTGTGGTGCTTTTGTTTGAAAGGAAGTGCATGAAGTCCATGAAGTGCATGAAGTGCATGAAGGAAGTCCCGAAGTGCATGTCCCAATGTATGTCCCCCATGTGTATGTGTGAAATATATGTATGGATACAAGGAGGTTTTGATCCATAGGAGATTTTGAACTGTGGTACTTACGATGTGGATTAGCCTGCTGTGATTCTATCTGGCAACATGTGTGAAGCCAGCTACCTTGTTACCGCTTCTCGTGGGGAGATCCCGGGAATCTGGGGAAATTTGGAAATCTTGGGAATTTTTGGGCTCTAGACAGAACCCAATGTCTCTATCTGGCAAAGCTGAGACGTCTGCCCCTAGCAGTACCACCGCATGTACCTACCTACTGTCCTCTGTAATACAGATACTGTCCTTCTGTAGTATAAGAATTATGTGCACTAAATTATGTTGATTATTATTTACCTATTTACCACCCACTGCACCACCACATCCCACCACACCACATGCCAAGCTACCCACCTGCACCTCCTCGGACCGGCAGTAAGTAGAGAGAGTGCCAGGAATCGCCAGGAATGGCCCTCAGTCCATTGTCTGCTTCGCGCCACAGCGCTGAGCGCGGGATTTGGCTCGACACCTTATTGGTTGGTGGATGCACATCACTAAACCAGGAAAGCGATTAAAATCATACCAAAGGTAAATTTAGCAGTGTTAAACTACAAGTAAATAACAGTATAAAATTTCACCTACATTTCTGTCAAAGTACTACGAGTCGACAAGGATAAAAAGTCTAGGGATAATCATAGTCCAGAACAGAGATGCACGAATTTCCACGAAGGACTAGAGGTGCAAATTTTACACAGCAAAGGTGATACACAGCACCTGCGCTCCCTACACAGAGCTTCTACCGACCAGTGGACTCTTTGAACGGTGAACCTTTTGAAATGTGGACCTCTTTGTACTGTGTGGGAATGTGGCACCTTGGTCGAATCCAGGAATTTAGGGTAATGAGATATGATCTGATCTAAACTTTCGGATTTTTTGGAGACCACTTGGCCTGTTGGATCCGGTCTCCCACGAGCTCTTGGTATATGGGACCTAGCTCCCCTAGTCAAAAAGTCCTATAGAATTTTCAGAATCGTATAGGATTGCATAGGATTCCTATACGAATCCAAATACCATAGGACTAGATGCAGGGGCGCAGCCAGGGGTGGCACATGGGGCACGTGCCCCCCCCCATCGGTGCCGGGGTGCCCTTTTGATTGCTAGGTGGTGTGCCCTCTTTGGGCCGTCTTCGAAATGTATTGCCCAACGTCGTTGAGCCTAGATGGAACTAGACTGCATTTAGCGATTTAAACTATTGTTTGACAATTAAGTGCCTTTTTGGTCAGTTAGGGCATTCTGTCTCCTTTCCAAGCACCCGGGAAGAGTAAAGGCACGTAATCCGTTTCCAGATAATGCCTCATCGTCGCCAATAATCGTATGGGCAGAGCTAATCTGGTGCCCCTGAGCTCATCTGGTGTTCCCTGAGCGCTGGTCTTGAGCCCTGGAGCTGATCATGTGCCCTCTGAGCTGATCTGATGCCCTTGTAGTCAATCTGGTGCCCCCACCCCCTGAGAAAATAATTGTGCCTTCTGAATCTAAATAATGTTCTCTGAGTTAGTCTGATGCCTCCGAGCTTGCCTGGTGCCCTATTAGCTGTTTTAGTGCCCCTTGAGCTGATCCGGGCCCCCTGAACTTATTTAATGCCTCCCATAGTTTATCTACTGTCCAGGGGCGCAGCCAGGGGGCACAGGGGGCACGTGCCCCTATCGGTGCCGGGTGCCCTTTTTATTTCCAGGTGGTGTACCCCCTTTGGGCCGTGCCGCTCGAAATTTAGTGCCCTAGCCGTTGAACCTAGATGTAACTGGACCGCATGTAGCGATTGAAACTATTGTTGGACAACTTCATACCTTTCTCGGTCAGCTAGCGCATTCTGTCGCCTTTCCAGCACCCGGGAAGAGTATGGGCACCTAGTATGTGTCCACCTAATGCCTCATCGTCGTCAATAATCGTACAGGTGAAGCCAATCTGGTGCTCCTTGAGCTAATCTCGTGGCCTCTCAGCTGGTCTTGGCCCCTTGAGCTGATTACGTGCCCTCTAAGCTGATCTGGTGACCCTGAGTCAATCGAGTGCCCCACTGAACAAATAATTGTGCCTCATGAACCTATATAATGCTCTCTGAGTTAGTCTAATGCTTCCGAGCTTGTTTGGTGCCCTAATAGCGAATTTAGTGCCCCTTGAGCTGATTTGGGCCCCCGAGCTGATCTCATGCCTCCCCAAGTTGATTCTGTCTCCTAAGTCAATATGGTGCCTCTTCAGCTGATTAGGTGCCCCCTCAACTGATTATTGATGTATCCTTAGATGGTCTGGTCTCCCCCCTCCCCTGAGCTGGTTTGGTGGACCCTGAGCCCACCTTGTGTCCCCTGAGCTGTTATGTTGCACCCTGAGCTGATTTAGGCTCCTGCCATAGTCTGGGGGGCTGGGAGCTGATCTGGACCCAGAGCGGATTGATCTGGTACCACCTGAGCTGCACTAATGCCTCTTAGTCGATCTGGTACCTCCTGAGCCCATCTGATGCCCCCCTGAGTAATCTAGTGCCCTTTAGGCTGATCTGGGCCTCCTTACGTGATTTCATGAGCAGATCTAAAGCCCTGAGCTGAGCTGGGCCCACAGAGGCTGATGAGGGCCCCTGAGAGGGTATGGGGCTCCTGAGCTGATTAAGTGCCTCCTGACTTGATCTGGTATCCCCGAGCTGGTCGGGAACCACTGATCTGATTGTTTGTCCCCGGAGCTGATCTGGTGCCCTATGGGCATCTGGTGTCCCCTGAGCAGCCCTGGGGCTTTTGAACTGATTGGGCTCCGAGCTGGTGAGGGATCCCTGAGCTGATTTAGTGCCCCTGACTTGAACATGCCCCCTGTGCTGATCGATCTGGTGCACTCTGAGCAGATATACTGCCTCCTGAACTTAACAAACAAAAAAAAATTCAACTCCAATATGCCATAACTTGCACATTGTAACAAATATCACATGCTTCGCTGATTTCTCGGAGGTTAAGTACTTGCATGAGTTGGCTGTCCTTAAATCTATTTTAAAAAGTAGTGTTTTGGCTA
The DNA here is from genome assembly GCA_034440635.1 of Lepas anatifera. NCBI lineage: Eukaryota > Metazoa > Arthropoda > Thecostraca > Lepadidae > Lepas > Lepas anatifera. The sequence continues at coordinate 364,845 of JAOTON010000509.1, forward strand.
CTTCCATGGCATTTTGGTGATATTTTGTTCCTTTTTTCGGTTTTAAACGAGTTTTCCTTCTCCGTCAATGATTTCTTTGTATTTTTATTGAACCAAAGATGCCCAAAAAATGATATAAGCAAAGATATAGTAAGTTTTTAGGTTACGTTAAAAAGTACCCTTTTTTCCCCGGGGTGCCCCTCATAGTTGGTGTGCCCCCCATACGAAAGCTCTGGCTGCGGCCCTGACTAGATGCATAGGATTTGCTAGTCCTATGCAAGTCGCATAGGATTCATCGTATGGGACCAAGGTGCGTAGGATTGTCTATTCCTATGCAAGTGACAAAATATTTGCTATTCAAATGAAAGTGGAAAGGGTTAGTTGGTTCTAAGCAAGTTTTAGGGATTTTATAATCATGTCTGATGCGCATATGTCCATGGGCGTTGAAAGTGGAGGGGAAGAGGCAGTGGCGTAGCCAGGATTCGGCCAAGGGGGGGGTCCGACTACCGTCGGGGGGCCCCCAGGCCGGGGGCCCTTAGTAGTCGGGGCCCATCTCCTACTCCCCGGAGCGGCGTAATTTGACCCTGTAAAAATGTTCTATCTTTTTCGGTGTTCATCGACACCGCAGAGGAGAGTCACCAGGACTAAGGGGGCTACATGACTCTTTAAAGACGGGTCACTTGACTCGCCAAATAACTATGGAACCCGCCAATTCAGAGTCACTTGACCCTTCATTTATGTACGATGTGACCCTCCAAAACAGGGTCAGGTGACCCTTTATAGGAGGGTCATATAAAATGCTCTGGAAAGGATAATTTAAATAAATCGCTTCGAGTACTAGCAGCAAAAGAACACAAACGTTTGGTGTGTTCCGGACGTCATATAACGTCTATTCCGCGGAAAGATCCTGATAAATTCACCACAGTTACTTTTTTACCCTTGCTATGTTGTAAATGAGCAAATTACCAAAACAATAGGCGCCTGAGATAACTATCGCCTTGGATTGGATTACTCTGTCATTGTTATTTTAAACCTTTCCTACCTATTTTTCTTTTTGGGTTTTTTTCTTTTTTGGATTATGCTCATCAATGTGTGTCATTTTCCTTGTTTTTCTGGTTTCCTACGAAAATTTTTGAAAGTTTGTTATTTCAGAATATGTAGGACGGTAGTTATTGGGACTAAGCTAATAGATTGAAAACCAGCTGAAGTTCCAAATTCCCTGTTCGATTTGCTATTATGGATGCTAAAATTAGATTAATTTTTGCCTTTCCTTCAGTAATGGTGCCTGATCGACATGTTTCACTTTGTATATTTTGGTACGCAATGGGAAAATATAAATTTTTCCGAGGCATATGATTTTCAAAAATTTTCTTTGAGCCTAGGATCTCAAGCGATATCTCTGGATTGTATTCTAAAATCTAAAAGAAATGGAAAAGAAAAAGGACGCTCAATAAAAAGTATATATGAGTGTGCTCCAGATGCTATATACAGTGGCGGATCCAACGGGGGGCAAAAAAGGCATTTGCCCCCAAACGGAAAAGCTCGGGGCAAAACTATGGTTTTGTCTCCCCCAAAGCGATCGACCTCCTCTTTTCCCCGACTGATTTTTAGTTTATAAGCAAGATTTTGGTACTTCAACTATCAACTTCAAACAGAACCAGTTAAGTTCAGGGTAAATATTGGGGCTTGGATAGGAAAAAAGTATCTCGAGCCCACATTTCTCACCCTGTTCTTTTTTGCCTTTCGCCTCTTATACCTAAAATTTTCCTACAGATCATATTTTAGCGCAATTTTTCACTGCGTGACGTTTTTTTTTTGCTTTTCGACATTGGTCTGCCCCTCCCAAACCGACCGGCTAGATCCGCCACTGGCTATATAAAGCCTATTCCATGGACGGTCCTACTGATGAAACCGCTCACTTACTCCTCCCTAGCCATTGGTTGGAGATCCCGGGGGCTTGGGGAGGTGAGTACTTCCTTGGACTTTAGGTCTCTGATAGGCTTTGTTCAGGGCTTGTATTGCTATGTCAGTGTTAAGCCATCCAGGACCATTACCCACCGCCCCCGCCCCCTGACCCCTGGGGTGGGGTCGGGGGCTGGGAATGACTTCCGACAGCCCTCTGAGACTAACCCTGGGGCGCCCCTGAGACTAACACTCGAGGAGGGGAGGCGTGGAAGCACCCTGAGTATTTGGCACGGCACTCCGAAGACTGCCTCTCGGAAGCCCAGATTAGCCCTCAGAGGCCTAAGGCTAACTCGGGGCCGTGAGACCAAAATTCGGGAGCACCTCTGAGAATTACTCTTAAAGCCCCAAAATTAGCTCTTGGATGGACCGGAGACTAGCTCCCGGGAGAACTCTGAGACTAACTTTTAGGTGCTCCCTGAGATTGACTCTCGGGGCCTCTTATGCAACAACTAGGGGGGCACAGCCTCAGGCTAAATCTCGAGGGTTCCCAAGATTACCCCTCGGGGGTCTCCTGAGATCAGCACTCTGCGGATCAAATGAGACTAACTCTCGGACCCCTAGATTAACTCTCGGGGTCACCTGAAAGTAAATATTGACTCCTGAGAGAGACGCCCGTAAGACTATGGGACCGAATATCGGGGGTCCTCTAAGACTGACTTTCGGGGTCCCCTTGACCGACTCTTGGGGTTCTCTGAGACTGACTCTCATGGATCCCCTGAAATAGACTGTCGCGGGGCTCTGAGAACCACTCTCTGGGGGACCCTGGGACGAGTTCGGCCCCCTGAGACCGACTCTCGGGGCCCCTGAGACCGACTTTCGGGATCCCTGAGACTAACTCTCAGGGACCCCCTGAAATCTACTTTTGGGGGTCTTGAGACTGACCCTCAGGGCGGGGCCCTGAGGCCGACTCGGGACGCTCTGAGAACGTTCTTCAGGGGCTTCTGAGACTGATTCTGGGGGCCCCGTGATCAGAGAATGCTTTGCAGTGGTTCAGATTGGCCCCCAAAGGGGGTCCTCGGACTCCTAGAACCCCTTGGCTACGCCACTGCATCCACACATTCGGGGGCCCGCCGAGATCAGCACTTGGAGGCCCCTGAAATCATTGCTTCCCCCGATACCAATACTCCGGAGCCCCTGGATACTGATGCGCGGGGCTCCTAAGACCAAGCTCGGGGTTCCACTTAGATCAGGTTCGGGGGCACCCTTAGGCCCATGCTTGCGCTTTTCTCAGGAGTAACTCGACACCGTTGTTCGGGGGCCCAGATCAACATTCGGAGGCCCCCGAGACTAATGCTCGGTACTCTGGAGCCTCTCGATACCAATGCTCGGGGACCCTGAACCCAAGCCTGGGCCCCTGAGACCAAACTCTGGGTCCCATGGGGCCAATTCTCGTGCCTCGCTCATAAGTCCCCTCGATATCGATAGTCGGGGAGCACCCCGAGATCAACATTGTCCCCCCCACTTCCCGAGATCAATGTTCGCTGCTCCGGAGCCAACGATACCAATGCTCGGGTGATCCCTGAGACCAGCTCTGGGGCCCCTAAGACCAAGATCGAAAGGCCCGTGAGACCAAGCTCGGGGCCCCCTGAGACCAAGCTCGGAAGGCCCGTGAGACCAAGCTCGGGGCCCCTGAGACCAAGCTTGGGGGACTTGAGACCAAGCTCGAGGAGCCCCTGAGACCAAGCTCAGGGCTCCCTGGTACGAAACTCGGAGGGCCCCGTGACACCAAGCTCGGGGCCCCTGAGACCAAGATCGAAAGGCCCGTGAAACTAAGGCTCGGGGGGCCCTGAGACCAAGCTCGGGGGCCCTTGAGATCAATATTCGGTACTCTGGAGCCCTCAATACCGATGATCGGGGGCCCCTGAGACCAAGCTCGGAAGGTCCGTGAGACGAAGCTCGGGGCCCCTGAGACCAAACTCGGAGGGCCCCCTGAGACCAAGATAGAAAGGCCCCTGAGACTAAGCTCGGGAGGTCCCTGAGACCAAGCTAGGGGGCCGCCTGAGACCAAGATCGAAAGGTCCGTGAGACTAAAGCTCGGGGGCCCCTGAGACCAAGCTCGGGGGCCTCTGAGACCAAGATCGAAATGCCCGTGAGATTAGGCTCGGGGGCCTCTGAGACCGAGCTCAGGGGCCCCCGAGATCCATGTTTGGTACTCTGGAGCCCTCGATACCGATGATCGGGGCCCCTGAGACCAGGCTTGGGAAGCCCGTGAGACCAATCTCGGGGGCCCCCTGAGACCAAGCTCGGGGGCCCCTGAGACCAAGCTTGGGGCCCCTGAGACCAAGTTCGGAGGTCCCTTGAGACCGAGCTCGGGGCCCCCTGAGACCAAGCTCAGGAGGCCCGTGAGACCAAGCTCGGGGGGGGCCTCTTGAGACCAAGATCGGGGGCCCCTGAGACCAAGTTCGGAGGTCCCTTGAGACCAAGCTCGGGGGCCCCCTGAGACAAAGCTCAGGGCTCCCTGAGACCAAGTTCAGGGCCCCCGAGATCAATGTTCGGTACTCTGGAGCCCTCAATACCGATGATCGGGGGGCCCTGAGACCAAACTCGGAAAGCTCGTGAGACCAAGCTCGGGGGCCCCCTGAGACCGAGCTCGGAGGGCCCACTGAGACCAAGATCAGGGGGCCCGTAAGACCAAGCTTGGGGGCCCTCTGAGACCAAGCTCGGAGGTCTCCTGAGACAAACCTTGGGGAGGCCTGGGATCGAGCTCGGAGGGCCCCCTGAGACCAATGCTCGTGTTTTCCAGTGCATAAGGTCAGCCCAAGGGGGGTCCGCGGGACCCCAAGGACCCCCCTTGGCTACGCCACTGGGAAGAGGGGGAAGTCGTAAAACGATAGAAAATCAGGAAAAGCCCTTTCCAAAGAAAATTAGGGCATTAACGCCGCAATTTATAACAACAGATGGTTATATGTTTTTGCATTTTATCAGGATACTTTAACTACGGGTACAACCAAGTTTCCTACTAGAAATAGTCCTCCCATGATGACGTCACCGCTCTTTCCTACTAAGTTCTAGGAGATTCTACTAAGTTTTTGGAAGGATCAGCTGGATCATGCCAAGTTTGGGCATAGGTATTTAGCAGCAATCTAGTATAAATCGAAATCAACTTGTTTCACCCATTTGACAGTAACCTTGATCTCAACGGCGAGCAGCGTATTTTACGTAAATCTAATGAAAAATCCTAACACTTCAAAGAATTTGTTGAAAGGGCATGCATTTATTTGATCAACTCAGGCCTACTCAGTAGCCGAGAGAAATAAGTTTACCTTCGCTCAAGAGATCACCGGTGTGTATTGTCCTCTGCTGCAGGTGCCACCAACAGCCAATCAAAGGTCAGAAATCAACAGCCAATCAAAATCGAGATTAGTCTTACTGCAAACAGCTGTTAGTGCTTGAACCTGTCCTTATTTTGACACGCTCTGGAAAATTGGTAAAATTAATATTCTACACTGGAGTTTTTGCAAAATGTCTGATGGTTTCACAAATAAAAATCTTTTAGCTTTCTGTTCAACCATACAAGTTTTTTTGATACAGTTCTAAAATAGGTTATTTAGAGCTTCAAAAAAGTGCAATTTCTCCTATGCCCTGCATAGAAACTGTTGTGCCTCTCCAGCCATGATGACGTAATGCTGCCAAACAACTTAAACGGGGTCTGCATTTTATCACTATTACATGCATGCAGGGGCGGGTCCAGTGGCGGGGAAATCATATCATGTCTTCCTATCATACCGGTGAAATTAAGCAATAGTTGCAGACAGGGATGTAATTTTCTATCTCTTTGGGGGTGCCCGTGCACCCCCAATCCTAATTTGAGCACCCCCAAGCATGTGGTGAGCACCCCCAATAAATGTGCCGCCCCTGGCTTATCACCACTGCCCTGAACAGTGCCGCCCTATCTCATCACTGCCGCACTGATTCGTGTTACCCCTGGCAAGTTTTACCGTCCCGGGTTAATTATATCCACCCTGATTGGTTCCACCTCTAGCTCATCAATGCGGCCTGGCTTATCACTTTCCCCTGATTTGTGATGCCACATCACTGCCGCCCCCGCCTGATCACTGCCACCCCCGGCTGATCACTACCACACCTGGTTCACCACTGCCGCCCCCGACTGATCACTGCCGTCCGTGGTTCGTCACAGCCGCCCTGATTCTTCCTGCCCCCCTGGCTGACCACTATTGCCCCTGGTTCATCAAATTCCGCTCCCTGGCTGATCACTGCCACCCCCTTACTGATAACTTCCGCCCCTAGCTGATCGCTGCCGCCCCCTGACTGATAACTGCCGCCCCTTGGCTGATGACTGCCGTCCCTGGCTGATGACTGCCGCCTCTGGCTGATAACTGCTGCCCCCTGGCTGATAACTGCCACCTCCTGGCCGATACCCTCCGCCCATGGCTGATCACTATCGCCCCTGACTGATAAACGCCCGCACTTGGCTGATAACTGCCGCCCCTGGCTGGTCACTGCCCTCCCTGGTTGATCACTGCCGCCCCCGCTGGATTAATCACTACCGCCACCTGACTGATAACTGCCGCCCCTGGTTCATCACTGACGTCTCCCGGGGCAGTGAGCATTCTGGGGATATCTGGGCAAATAGCGTTTTGGGGGCATCCTTCTGTGGATATCACTTTCATCATGTCATATCTGAGGAGCGTTAGTTTTTATGTCATTTATTCATCGTAGTAGTCTTTCAGCTTTTACCTAACGTCGAGTTTCATGTTACCTAGTGCTGACCTTAGTATGTCGTGTGAAATTGTCTGTGCCATTTTTCAGTATTTGTATATTGTCAGTGGCGGATCTAGCCGGTCGGTTTGGGAGGGGGCAAACCAAAGTCGAAAAGCAAAAAAAAAAAAAACGTCGCGCAACGCAAAATTGCGCTAAAATATGACTTCCCGGTACGGGTGTTTGAGGCAAGAAGCAAAAAAAAACGTCATGGGCTGAAAAATATCAGCTCAAGTTCCTTTTTCCTATCCAAGGCCCGATATTTTCACTGAACTTAACTGGTTCCGTTAGAAGTTGAGAGTTAAAGCACCAAAATGTTGCCTATAAACTTAAAATGAGTCGGGGAAAAAGGAGGTCGATCGCTTTGGGGGCAAAAACATAGTTTTGCCCCGAGCTTTCCGTTTGGGGGGGCAATTGCCTTTTTTGTCCCCCTGGATCCGCCACTGTATATTGTTTATTTATTTATTCATTTTACATATGTTTTATATAATCTTCGGATACAATTTTCACAACCTGACCTGTTTTACCACCTGATTTGTTGAAACTCATGCATAAATGTCCTATTTACGTATTTTAACCCGCGCCCCACCGGGGTCCGGCGCCACCTTCGCCCTACCGGGGGGCCATCGATGGCCCCCTCTATCTCCGAAAATATGGGCGTTAGCGCAAATCTGCAAAGTGCAATAGAAAGCTCGCGTGAATTCAGTAAGAAATTACTTCGCATGTTTTAGTGCTCAGGTCAATGGTTTGACCTCAGAGGTCAAATTAGGTCAAGATCGGCTATTTTCACTCAAATATGCAATGATTAAGCCAACTGGGCATAACTCTTATGGCATTAGAGCTATTGAGGCCTGGTAAAGTACATTTGATAGCAAATTGCCAGTACTTTTTCCGCTATGTGGAACGTAAAGACCTCCCGCCAGTGGTTTGACCGCCAGAGGTCACCTCGTGACCTAATATGACCTGAGGTCACGAAAGGTCAAAAAGTGACCTTGCCGTATATCAAATGAAAGCCAGTGACAAGACAAACACGATGGTGTTTGTTTCACCGCTCTAGCTCAATTAGGTCAAAAGTTATTGTCAAAATACTGTTTTTGACCTCTGGTGACTTGGATGACCTTGGAAAAGTCAAAAGGCAAATATGACCCCTGGGATCCGTGAAAGGGTGTCCAAAAACGTTGTTCTGAGCAGTCTGAGTATTTGCAATCATTTTTGTGGCTTTTATATCATGAAATAGCTTTTCCCCATGCTTTTCCAATGGGAGAGGTCGCCTCGTGACCTAACCTCAGGGCACGAAATCGAAAAATCCCGGATATACACCTTGTAGACCCTGGAGGGGTCATGAAGTGTAGGAAGTTTCAAATCGATCGACTTTGAAATGTAGCTCTTACAGAGCTCTAAAGGTGAAGTGAGGTGACCTTGGTTGACCCCGTCTGGTGACCTGACCTTGGGTGACCCGGGGTAAAAAATTTCAGGGATGATGGGAAAATGATGCAGTGAGAGGTAGAGCCCTCAACCGCGGTGCTGCGCCTCGTCGTTTTCTGCTATCCCGGAAAAACCTTAGGGGCCATCGATGGCCCCCGGTGGGGCGAGGGTTAAGTAGTGTTACGGGCGCCGTATGACCTTAAAGGGAATGTGGCACCTTGGTTGAATCCTGGAATTTAGTGTAATTAGGCGTACTTTTCGTCAAAAATAATGAAACCACTCACGATTCTTCTGAAAAATGTACAATAAGCTCAATATTTGGTTTTTGAAAATACTCCTCTACAAAAATAAATAAATATCAGACTGTGGATGATGTCACGAGCTGGCAACCACTACCATACTTGAAACGCTTCAAGGGCTTCGATTAGCTGATGCTCATCGTGACGTCAGCATATGTCGTCACACCAGTAGCTCATAACAATGGCCGCCGGCGACGGGGGCTGAGGGGGGCTGGTGTCAGGTAGGTTTTAGCTTTTTTCTACGGAAATATCGAGTTCCAAGACAAATGAAATATGGAGTACCGGGCTTTCCGACCTGCTTTACAACTTGGCTATCTCAGTTAAAATCACGTTGTGAAGGTGCCACATTCCCTTTAAATGTCGGCGCGCCCTAAAACCTCAAATATGATGATGAACCGTCTCCGAGCTGATCACTGCCGCCCCTGGTTCATCACTGCCGTCCTAATTCATGCCGCCTCTGGCTAATCGATGCTGTCCCCGGCGTATTTAGACCCGAATGCGCATCGCCCCGACTCATCGCTGCCACCCCTGGTTCATCACTGCCGCCCCCTGGCTGATCACTGTCTCCCCTGGTTCATGACTGCCGCCCTGATAAATCATTGCTGCCCTGATTCACGCCGCCCCTGGTTCATCAATGCTGTTACCGTTTTTTAACCCATATATGAGCGGTGCCTGGTTAGACACTTCCTCCCTCAAATCTCCACTGCCGCCCCCGGCTGATCACTGCCACTCCTGGTTTATCACTGCCGAGGAGACCAATCCAGCCATGTCCCCCAAAACCGGTCAAACTTAGGCCCTGCTGTCAGCACAGTTTTGTCAGCAGAAATCTCTAACTCCCTTTTTCCGAAAGCAAACACTAGCCCACTATCGTGTAATCGTTATCTGTTTGTCTATTGGAGGAATTCCCCAAACCGTGTAAATGGTAGACTGCTACTGCCGTGCTTTTACTGTTTTAGTGTCAGCCAGGGCGAGATTTTTTATCTCTTTGGGTTGTGCGAGTACCCCCCATTCGTAATTTGAGCACCCCAAATACGTGTGTCGCCCCCCCCCGGCTAAGCATTACTGCTCTGATTCATGCCACCTCCGTCTTACCACTGTGATTCATGCCACCCCGGTTCATCACCACCACCCTGATCTATGCCGCCTCTTGTCCATCACTGCCACCCTGATTCGTGCCAGCAATGACTTATCACTGCCGCCTTGATTCAAACAGCACCAGGCTCATCACTGCTGGCAGTGGTTCACCAGTGCTATCCATGGCTTATCACTGCCACCCTGTTTCATGCCTCCCTCAGCTCATCACTACCGCCTCGGCTAATGAATCCGCCCCTGACTTAATTCGTGCCGCCCTGGGCTCGTGACTACCGACCCCAGCTCAGGAACGGCGGATTCCATTTTCTGGCGGGTGTGCAATATTTTGGGGAGCGGGCGCCTTCCTTCTCAGGGTAGGGGAGGCGGCGCCTCCATCCCCAAGGGGCACCTCTGGCTCCCTAGGGGCATGCACTCAGGGGGGGTGGGCGCTGACATCATTTCCCTATGTTGAGTAGATAAATTGGGTCTATTTTCTCTCCATGGGATGACTTTGATGACAGGGGGCACCATTCATATTTGAAACTGCTTTTATTTCGCACAGAGGCCCTACCTCTTCAAATAGGCGGTGTTTAGGCCTGATGTTTTCTTGCCGGCTGGGGGCGCCGCCCAAATCCGGGGGTGCTACCCCGGAAGAAACCAAAACTTGGTGTGCAAAAATGTACTTTTGCACACCCTCATTTTTTCAGGGTGTGCAATTACACACCCTGCCCCCCCCGAGTCCCCCGTCCCTGCCCCAGCTTATCTGTTCGGCCCGATTCGTGCCACTCGTAGCTTATAACTACTACCTACGGCTCACCATTCCCGTCCTCGGCTCATGCCCTTTGCCTTAATTCGTGCCGCACCCGGCTAATCAATGCTGCCCCCTGTGTGCATCACTTCCGCCCTGATTCGCGCCGCCCCTAGTTTATGATTCCCGCCTCCGAGTACTCACTGTCGCCCTCGCCATATCGCTTCCACTTTGATTCGCACCGCTCCTAGTTCAAAGCTATTGGCCCTGGTTCATCACTGCCGCACTCGACTTATGACTTTGTCCTGTTTCTTGCCACCCTGGCCAATCACTGTCGCCCTCAGCTTATCACTTCCATCCTAATTTGTGCCGTTCTTAGTCCATAGCTGCCGCCCTGGGCTCATCGCTGCAGGACTGATGATTACCTTTCCTGTGCGTTAGGGTAAAATGAAAGACGTTAGGGAACAGATAAAGGGCATGCACGGGTACAGTGGAGTTCATATCTCTTAATATTTACAGAACAATACATGCATTGTTTGGAGCACTGTATGTGCTTTTGCTTTCTTTTCACGAAGTCATTTGCTTTTATTTCAATCTCCGTCTACCCTGCCATGCTGAAGGTAAAATTTAACCCCACAAAACTGATATTGTTCAATCGTGGACAGGGGGCACAAAGGTCACGTGCCCCCCACCATCGGTGCCGGAGTGCCGTTTGATCGCTAGACGGCATACCCTGTTTTGGCTGTGCCGCTCGAAATTTAGTGCCCTACGCCGTCGAAACTAGATGCAATTAGATCACATTTAGCAATTAAAACTGTTGTTTGACAATTTAGTACCTTTTTGGTCAGCTAGGGCATTCCAGAGCTGCAAGAAGTCGGGCTCTCGGGTCATAAAGTGCCCGACAGATTTTAGGGCACGGTATGGTCCTGCGACAGATCTTACAATCTGTGAGAAAAAAATCTTGAAAGGAAACAGAAAATATTTTTTGTTCTAAAAAAAACTCAATATTAGAATTGTCACCTCTTTCACTCAACAAGTTTTTCATGAATTTGCACCTCTCCCATATCAAGCCAGTGTGCGGCAAGAACCGATGGAAAATCGAGGGACTTATGAATCGAGGGACCTTTGAATAGAGGGCCTTATGTACAGAGGGTATTTTCGAGGGACTTATGAATCGAGGGACCTTTGAATAGAGGGCCTTATGCGCAGAGGGCCTTTTAAACGTCACCCAGAAAATCCTCTGCTGGAAAAATTCCTTCACCGGCCTGTCGGGCCCGATTTTTATTCCATAGCACGCGACAGCTTGGCCCGACAGGCCGCCGTAAAGGCCTTTCGACAGGCAAAACAGTTTTTTCCTTCGTTTCCTTCGTTTGGAAGTACGCTCAACGCTGCCGCAAGGGCGCTGTTTGAACAGCGCCCCTTGCGGCAAAGCCGGTGTAAAAGGTATCTTTGGTTTGAAAAGCAGCCCTGCGGTTTGGTGTGTTGCGTTGTGGATATGGTGGAGGCCAAGGCCCTAGAATCCCGTGGTGTGGTGGAGGCAATACGTTGCAAGGTTGTGTTTTTGATTATTTTTCTCTTGCATTACTTTGGTATACATCTTGAGTAAACTGGTTGAGCCTGGATTTCATCGTCCATAGTTGAAGGGCTGATAAATGGCTCCGATTAAGCTGAAGCCCCTTCCACCGTCCCGTGTCAAGCTTAAATGTGGATTTGAGGGATGTGGGTATTTTGGCGAAAAACGTTTTTTAAGGAGCATCAGCGAATCAAGCATTCTGGGCTGCCCTGCAAGTTCAGGAACAGTGGTTTTGGCCAAGGAGGTCGTTTTGAAGCATGGATCAAGCAGCGGGCAGATCAGAACAGTGTGGGGAGAAAACAAACAAGTAAGTGATGTGGTGTTCGTTGTAATTTCGGCAGCTTACATTTATTTCCACAAAGTATGTTATGCTCACTGTTGATCAATAATTTTAAATGATATTAATAAGGGAAAAATGAATTTTAGCAGCAAACTGGTCAAATTAGACTAAAACATTTGATTTTCCCTTCCGTCTTCTTTTAAATCCAATGCCTGTTTGTCCAGAATTAACCACAAAAGCTGCATACCTTCATCAGTGGATTTGTAGATGCCAAAGAAACAAAACTCTTCACCTTTCCACATTAATTTGAGTTTTAAGTACCAAACTATTTCTCCCATTTCATTTTATTCACTTACCTAAATATGCCTATGATCTATGTCAAGGGGACAAAGATATAACAAAAACACAGCCTAGTGCAACCTTTACTCCTTCCTTTTACTCTTAACCTTCGCCGGTGGGGGTCTTTTAGACCCCCTCGGGTTTTTCCGAAGTGACCAAAACGGCGGCGGGCAGCGCCGCCAAACTTGTTCTAGCTGTTCCTTCATCATTTTTACATCTTTCCTGAAAATTTTGGCTCAAGGTCAGGTCAGGTCAGGTCACCAGGTCAGGTCAAGTGACCCCACCTCAAAAAATACTTAGGACGGCATAACTAAAAGAAGGGTTAATCGATCAAGTTGAAACTCATACAAAATCTTGGGCCCACCAGGAGCTACAACATTTGTTCCGGGATTTTGATATTGGTGACCTAAGGTCATGTGCAGAGCATGACCTCCCCATTGACAATGCATGGGGAAAATCACGAAATGAGCTTTTCTCAGTAAGTATGGATGGAATCAACTTCAAACATCTGTTGCGACTTGCTCTTAGCCCATTTCTGAAGCTGATACCAAAATTTTTGACTTGTGACCTTTAAAAGGTCACCTTAGGTCAACTAAGCCTTTTTGGTGTTTTTCTCTATAAATTTTGAATAAACAAAGATAGAGCTTTTATTTTGTCACCAAAGTGTTTGTATAGTCACTGGAAGTCAAATGATATACATCATGATTATACCAGGCCAAGTTGGGTCAGACCGTTGACCTGGGTCAGGTCAAATTCTTAAATTTGACCTGGCATAGCAATATCATATATCATTCGATTCGTATTGACGGAGGATTGCAATGGTGCATAAATTATGGCTGTATCTTGTTTGGTTTGGAAGCTATTAGCGAAAAAGTAAACGCCCTTATGCATGGGTGGCTATGGACATTCCCAAGAATATGCCCAACATTTAGTGACCTGTAGCTCCCTAGGCTTTGACCTGACACGAAAATGAATGCCACTGTAATGAAAGCACATCTCAAGAGCTTTCGAATGGTGTTAGAAAATGTTTCTAGCTATCATAGTTTCTGAGATATAGAGGTTTTCTTAGTACACCTCATATTAGCGATTTTGACCTATTTTGACCTCTGGTGACCTTGATATTGACCTGACAAGAAAAATGACCGAAGTATTTTCGATATCATTTTCGAAGAGCTTTCGATTGCCGTTTTGCGCTTTTTCTAGCTCTTTAGTTTTTGAGATCGTGGGGGTCTTTTTAGCCCCCACCAGGGCGAAGGTGGCTCGTACCCGCTACCGGGGCAAGGGTTAACTTCCTTGGAAACATGATATTTATTTGACATTTACTATCTAACTGACTTAAGGTTATTTATTAGCCTCATTAACTTCAGATCCTAAACCACTTACCCTCATGGAAATGAGCACGGTAATGCATGAAAAACTTTGAAATAGCCAACAGCTTCAAAATTTAGGATTATCCATGTAAACATGCATTTAAAAGTAATGGAAAGCTAATATTACATGTTTGCATTCAACTACAAGTAGCCATGATCCTTAAAAACACTTTTTCGAATATAAAAAAGTACCCCTCCAATCTTGTTTGTCTGGCCATCAGAGCAAAATCCATATATAAATTTTGGGGGCTTCCTTCCAAATTACCCCCTCCCACCTCCAAAAAACTGAAATCATGAAAATCCGCAGAAGCTGGCATAAGTAACTGCATAGTATGGGAACCAGGTCAGCTTTCTTCCATTGTAAACTATATTTTTTTAAGTATTCTGGGCTGGACTATGTAACAATGTCGTACGTGTTCGTTCCGTTAATTGAGTGTGTGTCACGGTGTATGTGTGGCCGGAATCCGTTTCGTCGTTTGGCGAGTATATAACTAGATAAATTAATACATTGCCCACAGTCTTCCTCTCGCTCCAAAGTAACAATAATAACAAAATATCACTTATTCTCATTCTAGTGCAGCATTTTTTGTCAATGGTGGCTGTAGAGGACTGAAAAAGGGGGGCTGCTTTTCATGTTATTGTATATTTCCACCTGTGACCTAAATCATCTGAATTCAAGACTGAGTCTTATTCAAGACCCAGTCGAGCTGACTTTGACGCACACTATTTGTATGCTGTACGTCCACAAATCTCAAATTACATCCAATAATAAATTTCCTTTACCAATGGTGACTCCAGAAAATGAGAATTGGTGGTTCGGTATTCAATTTGTTATAGGTTTCTGCCGATAACCTTAATTTCCTGAGCGCGTCTGATAATTGAAAATCTGAAGAACAGTCTCAGTTCTAGAGTTTTGAAAATTAATAGACTTGTGTCATTCCACTTAGGTTTGCCATAGGCGGCTTCAGAGCACGAAAAATAAGGATATCACACATATAAGGATCAGAGCACAAAAATAAGGACAATGATATCCATTGGTGCCAAACTAGAAGTTTTTATGCTAATTTTAGTATTTTCTATTAAGAATGTGGAAAATGATTAGGAACATTTTACCCATTGAATGGGTTTTAGACAATTTTAATAGTCCTGTCCTAACCACCCGACAGATTTGGAGGTTTTTTCGAAAGTGCCCGACAGATTTGAGATTTTTTGCAGCTCTGGGGCATTCTCCCGCCTTTCCAAGAACCCGGGAGAGTATGGGTGCGTAATCCGTGCCCAGAAAATGCCTCATCGTCGCCAATAATCGAACCCGCGGAGCTAATCTGGTGCAGGGTTGCCAGATGAAAAATATTATTTTCGCCAAATTTTATTTGCAATTTCGGCAAATTTCGCCAATTCCAGATATCAATTCGCCACGATATCGCCAATGATGAAATCTTACTATCGTAAGCCGGAATATCGAAATCTAAGAAAAACACCTCCTGGGCTTAGTACCGGAATGCCGCACCAGTTATTTTAACTGAGGTAGCCAGAATTTGTATAGAGCATATCATAAACCTTGGTATTCAGTACCTATTGAATTTTTCCTAGAACGCACCACTGCACTGGCACTGGCGGAAAAATAGGAATTGAAAAAGCGATTCCCTACGCCATTTCAACCCATCCAACGCAGCCGCAACCGACTATGCCGCCAAGCGGTCTTGAGGTCCATTGGGGGAAGGAAACCTTGCTTGCGATCACCGTGCGACCTATCCTTTTGCTCAATCGTATTATATATAAAACGATATATGTAGTCGTATAAGACCTTCCATGTGTCGTTGCTGTTTCGCCTAAATATTATGAAAGTTACATCACCGAATCTAACAGGATAGAATATGTTCTAAGATAATTTTCAACCTGTCAGGTAGGTCTATTTTTTAGAATTATCAGTAGTTTTCAATTAGTCATCTTTTTACCGAAAAAAAACATTTGCTATATTTCCTTTTTTGGTAGAAAATAAGGCATTTTAAAACAGAATGTTCGAAATTTTAACTAGTAAAAATATCAAAATGATTTCTTAACAGTTAAAAAATATCAGAGAAACATTTCGGACTTATTACAAAAAATCACTTTGTATTTTACTATTTGGAACCTCTGCGCCAGAAATGTCTTCGTTTCTCCTCGTAAACAAATCATAGAAGTGTCCACTCAAAAATAAAAAGACGATTAAATCCCAAAGCTGGTATGCATTTATAAATAAATGAAAGCCATAAAATTTCACGCTATTCTATATCGCAGCTGTGCAATCTGCATCTCTTCTTCCCTACGTTCCGTGGTTTTTAAGCATATAGGCATTCGGACATGTCTTAACCTTCGCCCGGGTGGGGGTCTTTTTAGACCCCCTCGGGTTTTTCCGAAGTGACCAAAAAAAACGGCGGCGCGCAGCGCCACCAAACTTGGTCTAGCTGTTCCTTCATCCTTTTAACATATTTCTGAAAAGTTTAGCTCAAGGCCATATCAGGTTAGGTCACCAGGCCAGGTGAAGTGACCTCACCTAAAAAAATACTTAGGACCGCATAACTAAAAGAAGAGTTAATCGATCAAGTTGAAACTCACACCACATATTCGGCCTACCAGGAGCTACAACGTTTGTTCCAGGATTTTTATATTGGTGACCTAAGGTCATGTGCAGAACATGACCTCCCCATTGTCAATACATGGGGAAAATCACGAAATGAGCTTTTCTCCGAAGTGTGGATGGAATCAACTTCAAACATCGGTTACGACTTTCTCTTAGCCCATTTCTGAAGTTGATGCCAAAAATTTTGACTTGTGACCTTTAAAAGGTCACCTTAGGTCAAATAAGCATTTTTTGGTGTTTTACTCTATATATTTTGAATAAACAGAGATAGAGCTTTTATTTTGTCACCAAAGTGTTTGTATAGTCACTGGAAGTCAAATGATACACATCATGACTATACCAGGTCAAGTTGGGTCAGACCGTTGACCTGGGTCAGGTCAAATTCTTAAATTTGACCTGGCATAGCAATATCATATATCATTCGATTCGTATTGACGAGAAGATTGCAATGGTGCATAAACTATGGCTGTATCTTGTTTGGTTTGGAAGCTATTAGCAAAAAAGTAAACGCCCTTATGCATGGGTGGCTATGGACTAGGGCTGATAATCCCGGGATCGGGATCACGGGATCCCGGGATTGTATTAATCCCGAATCCCGGGATTATATATTTCTAGATCCCGGGATCCCGATATTTTCCAACACTAAAAATGGCGTGGAAAGCGTCGTTGATAGTAATACAAATCATTATAGAATCCAACAACAGGCTACAGCGTTGTTTTATGCTTAATATTTTACCTACCTGAAATGTTCAAACACAAGCAAAATCCAGGCTCTCCCTTCTGCATGTACGTAGATTGTACCTGGCATCGCTTCACAGTTCACACCGTGTCAGTTTCTCTGTTCGAGCTCGAGTCTGAAAAGTAAAAAAAAGTTTTTTTGAATGACCCTAACGAGACATGCGTCGCGATCGAAAAGAACCAGACGCATGGCTTTAATATATTACAGTTGACCCCTGGGGTGCCACAACTGACCCTGGATGGGGTCAAATGCAACATTTGAAGTAAGTATTTCAAAGCCAAGTTATGTATAGCCAAGTTATGTACTAGCCAAGTTATGTACTAGCCAAGCAAAGACCAATCAATGTTTTTATTTTGGTATAGTGCTACATCTTCCAGATAGCCAAAATGTCAAGGCTGCTGAAAATATGATGAAAAGTTTTCTGGCACAAAGCGTTGCCCTTCCTGAAGCAGAAAAGTAAGAATCGCTACAGTTGACCCCGGTCTCCCCTATCAACTTGACAGAAAAAAGTAATGCAACGATCTCACTTTAAATTTCACATATGCTACCAACACAATAATAATAAATGGGTTAAGCACTTCACACCGGCACACCAGTAACCAGTCTGACGCGCTTTGACTACACTGTGTCCCACCTAATCCACGACGGAGCTCTGAGCGCTGACAACCGACCACGTCTGAAATGAGAGCATCATGCAGTGCCACGGTACTGGCTGGCGGGGGCTTCTGGTCGGATAGAAAACGATGCTTGATTGGTTTTAGGCTATTTCCTGCGTTGTGGCTAGTTAAATTGATGCTGAGGCTATTTAGGCGGGATTTCCCGCAACTACTTGCTTTGTTACGTTTTTGCACGATGGAGTAGACGGCTACTGATGGTAGTTTTTGATTGTCGGTTTGGGACGATGTTTGTGGATTGTCGGTTTGGGACGAGCAATAGAACAAACTTATTATTAACGGGTGGTATTCTGTTTTATTTTTGTTAGGTGAGTTTTTGTTTATTAAGTTTTAAGCAAGACTTGTCTTTTTACTGGGGGGCCAATTTCCCGGCACGGGGGGGCATTTCGGCCGACTGGGGGGCCAATTGTCCCCAGTTAACATGTTAAAAAATGGCCTGGGACAGATGCATGCTTCCGAAGTAGTTGTAGATGCAGAAGCGATGGACGTTGATGATCCTCAGCCAGCACAGTCGCTTCAATCGATGCTCCAACAGGCTCTAGATAAGATAAGAGTTCCAGAGCCAGATCACAGTTCAAGTGCATCCAGGCTAAGTCTCTCCAATCCTTCGCTTATGACCAAGGTCATTAGGAAAGAGTTGGAAAACCTGCCTGCCTCTGGAAGAAGTGGTATGATAGCTCTGTCCTACAGCTGACTCAAGCACATAGTCCCTACGAATGTTGAGTCGGAGCGTGTGTTTTCAACTGTCGGGAATACCGTCACTAAAGAACGGTAGAGTCTCGGCGACGAAGCCGTTGATGCCCTTTGCTTCGTCAAGTGCTACTATCGTGGCAGGTGACTTGTGTGACCAGGACACAATAGGCCGGGTCACAATAGGTAAATACCTCTATTGTAATATGACTAGAAATATAACCAAGAAATATATATTGTCAATACCATTCATATATCTTTATTTGTTTGGGGAGCAAAACGTTTTATTCTGTTTAGTGTCCATATGAATTTCATGTGCTTTCCGCATGGTAAGAATAGTATGCTATGAGTTATCCTTAACGGGAAATATTTACTATGCTGTTAAGAATATGCCACAAACGTTACCTAAAGCAGACACTAATTTTCGACATGTTTATTGAAAAAATGTCCAATCCCGGGATCCCGGGATATCCCGGGATTGAGGGTCGATGAATCCCGGGATCCCGGGATTGCAAAAATGTCCCGGGATTATCAGCCCTACTATGGACATTCCCAAGAATATGCCCAATATTTAGTGACCTGTAGCTCCCTAGGCTTTGACCTCACACGAAAATTAATGCCACTGTAATGAAAGCGCATCTCAAGAGCTTTCGAATGGTGTTAGAAAAATTTTTCTAGCTATCATAATTTCTGAGATATATGGGGTTTTCTTAGTACACCTCATATTAGCGATTTTGACCTATTTTGACCTCTGGTGACCTTGATATTAACCTGACAAGAAAAATGTCCGAAGTATTTTCTATATCATTTTCAAAGAGCTTTCGATTGCCGTTTTGCAGTTTTTTCTAGCTCTCTTAGTTTTTGAGATCGTGGGGGTCTTTTTTTAGCCCCCCCCACCAGGGCGAAGGTGGCTCGTACCCGCCACCGGGGCAAGGGTTAACACCACAAAAACAAAAATGATGAAAATATGTACATCAAGAGTTCAGTCACCACTGCCCCGTTTTGTATGTAATCACGAACCTTTGCAATATTGTTCGCGTGGCAAAATTTGAGGTCTCACCCTGACAGACGACATGAAATTTGCCGTGAATACTACAGATATGGTCGCAAAAGCTGCCAAGCGACTATTCATCCTATCAAATTTGAGAAAGTTTAACGCGCCGATTCTAGAAATGGTTAGGATTTATGTTTCCTTCATTAGACCAATTTTAGAATACGCATCACCAGTTTGGAATCATGCAATCACTTCTTCAGAGCCAAAACCTATTGAACGAGTCCAAAAACGAGCCTTACGTATCATACTTGGCTGGAATTACGTAACTTACCGGAACGCCCTCAGGGTTGCTAACATGGAAACTCTCAAAAACCGTAGAGCTAAACTGTTCGAAGCCTTCACTATCAAATGCCATCAAAATGCTCTAACTAGACACTTACACTTTCCTCCTGCCTCCCGCCCTTCAGCAGGCCCCTTATTGAGACGGAGAGCCCCTTATCCCATTCTAGCAAAAACAGAACGTTATAGAAAATCCGCCGAATTCCAGATATTAGAGCTTTTTAACAAAGGAATATGTACATACGTACACGCTACCACCGTCATGATTGGCCATTTGGTTCTTGTGCATGTGCATTGGTGTTCTCAGTGTAGTCTGTTTATGTATGATTTGTAACATTCCTGCTTTTAGCCCTTGGCTACCACGAATAATTGAATTGTGATGTATGTATTAATATACCTTTATCTCTCTCTCTCTCTCTCTCTCTCTCTCTCTCTCTCTCTCTCTCTCTCTCTCTCTCTCTCTCGCTCTCGCTCTCGCTCTCGCTCTCGCTCTCGCTCTCGCTCGCTCTCTCTCTCTCTCTCTCTCTCTCTCTCACGTTCTTGCATGGATTATGAGGGGTATTTGTAGCCGAAAATCATGAAACCGTCCATGATTTCTCTGCAAAATGAACAATGAGCTTAATATTTTTTATTTTTAAAATGCTCCTCTAGGGTGAAAATAAACCCCTGCCTGTGGATGGTGCCTGGCTACTCCTACCAAATTCACCAGGCTTCAAGAGTTTCAATTGGCTGATTACTCATCGTGACGTCAGCGCTGTCGTCACACGAACAGCTGGCAACTGTAGTGGCCACCTGGCTGGGGTACATTTGAGGTACATTTCAGTTAGGTTTTTAGCTTTTCTCCACGGAAATTTTTAGTTTCAAGACAAATGATATATTGAGTAGGGAAGACCGCGGCAAAACGGACTTTGGGGCAAAGCGGATTTTAGCATTTTCGGTATGTTAATGGTGTTTCCATCTAGATTTTAGAAGATGAACTACTGCTCTAGACAAAGAACGTCAGAATATAGCGTGTATATCGTCAGTTAGTGGCATCATGTCGACGGGGGCTGGCTAGAGAGGATTTTCCTTTAAGTATTACGATATTTACAAGTTTTAGATCTTCGTTTTTTCGAGTGACAGACTGAGTTCAGTTCTGATGGTGATATGTCTGAATAAGTGGTAGTGTAGGCTTAGGGTAAGGGCAATTTCAAATCTCAAAGCCTGCTATTTTTTCAGACACGTAAGAACATGAATCGGGGTAGCTATGGGGCAAGACGGAAGGGGCAAAATGGAATAATGGTGTAAAATGGTCTAATGGCCCGGTAACCCCCATCACTCAGGATAATGTGCCATGTGGTTTGCTATTGTTGTAAGGTCAAAGCAACAGCGAGAAAACAAAGCAGGGGCGGGTCCAGGTGGGGGGGGGCAGCCTTGTGCCAAAATGAAAGCAGGTTCAAATTTTTACTGAGTAAATAGATGCTGACGCTTTAACGAGAATATTATAGTTTTTTTGCCATACTACCAGGGCTGCCAGGGATGTGGATTTATATATATTTGGGGCTGCCCGGGCAAAGTCCAATGACAGCAGGTCATATTGTCCGTTTTGCCCCTCCTGAAAACCATTATGACCCAGGGTTGGGGCAAAACGGACAAAAAACATTAGCTTATATCTTTTGCTGTCATGTTTTTCCAAATGAATTGGTTAAGTTGATACTCTTACATTAGAGACACAATTCATTAGGCTACGTCAGGGTGTATAGCTCAAAATTTTTTGCCCGCTATTAAGCTTGCTATGTTAGAAAAACACTTAAAGTGTCCGTTTTGCCCTGGTCTCCCCTGCCTACCGGGTTTTCCGGCATGCAAAATAACTTGGCTATCTCAGTTAAAATCCCGTCATAAAGGTGCCATATTCCCCTTAAAGGGAATGTGGCGCATTGGTCGAATCTAGAATTTAGTGCAATTAGGGGAACTATTAGCCAAAATTCATGGAAGTGTCCACAATTTCTCTGAAGAAATGTACAATAAGCTCAATATTTTTATTTTAAAATGTTCCTTTAGGAAGAGCATTAAATATCTGCCTGTGGCCTATGTCATGATCTGGCAACCACACCATATTCAATAGACTTCAAGGGCTTCGATTGACTGATACTCACCATGACGTCAGCATATGTCGTCACACCAACGGCTGACAACTGTGGCCTGCTGCTAAGGGTATATGTGGGCATGGGCGCCGAAAGCGGGGGGACGGGGGACGCGTCCCCACTGTTAGCTAACAAGGGGGGACGTCCCCCAAAATTTTGGGTCAATCGTCATTAATGCTGTCAGGTAGGGGAGAGTGGGGAGAACTGGAAAATTATATAAGCCGCAAGCTTAACCCGCGCCCCACCGGGGGTCCGGCGCCACCTTCGCCCCACGGGGGGGCCATCGATGGCCCCCTCTAACTCGAAATATGGGTGTTAGCTCAAATCTGCAAGTGCAATAGAAAGCTCGCGTGAATTCAGTAAGAAATTACTTGCATGTTTTAGTGCTCAGGTCAATGGTTTGACCTCCAGAGGTCAAATTAGGTCAAGATCGGCTATTTTCACTCAAATATGCAATGATTAAGCAAACTGGGCATAACTCTTATGTCATTAGAGCTATTGAGGCCTGGTAAAGTACATTTGATAGAAAATTGCCAGTACTTTTTCGCTATGTGGCGTAAGACCTCCGCCGTGGTTTGACCGCCGGTCCTCTGCCTATATGACCTGGGTCACGAAGGTCAAAGTTCCTGTCGTATATCAATGAAAGCGCGACAGACAACGTGGTGTTTGTTTCCGCTCTGCTCATTGGTCAAAGTTTTGTAAAATACTGTTTTGACCTCTGGTGACTTGGTGACCTTGAGTAGGGCAATTGCCCCTGGGATCCGTGGGTGTCCAAAACGTTGTTCTGGTCTGGTATTTGATTTTTGTGGCTTTATATCTGAATAGTTTTCCCTGCTTTTCCATGGGGGTCGCCTCGTGACCTGACCTGGCCAATCAAATCCCGGATATCCCTTTGACCCTGGGTTGGTGGTTTCATCGATCGACTTTGAAATGTGCTCTTCGCTCTGGTGGTGGTGACCTTGGTTGCCTGTCGGTGCCTCCTTGGGTGCCCGGGTATTTGGTGTGGGATGTGCGTGGGCCTGGTGTGCGCCTGTTTTCCACCTGCTCTGGTTAAAAATATTATATAAATTTAGTTATTCGTTCCCGGTAGATTGAAATAGCATTACATAGTGGAAGAAATATTTGGTTTTGGATATGTGTGTCTTTTTAAGGCGTAAACGGAGTAGAATTGTGCCAAATCAAGTTTTTTTAGAAGTCTATGGTTAGTGAGAACTGGGACAGCTGCAGGAGATCTGGGACAAGGGGAGTTCAGAAGTGGGACACATAGGGGAGAGGTGGGACTACTGAAGAATCATGCCTAAAACTTATAAAGCGTAGCATCTATATCACACCTTTTGAAAAGCAACTCTAGAAGCTATGATTGATTGTCTGCGTGATATATTTTGGAAAACATATTCTTTATTACACACTCATTTGCAAACTTTTTTTTGTTGCTGTGGAGATGTGCATCGGCGAGAAAAAAATTAACCTCCGTTTTGGGGGTAAACAATTCCAAGAGCAAGAATTCGCTGAGGTCCGCTCATTATTGGATTGGATCTCACAAATCCAGGGACTGGACAAATTCCGACTAGGATCACTGATCAGGACCATTTTAACCGCATACAATATTTTATGGCCTGCTTAAATTAAGAGTTTAGAATATTATACCTACCACTTCCAAACCGGTACCAACGTTAGAGTGACAGAGGACCGAGGCCAAAAGGGCCCTGCAATTAAGACAGGGGCCTACTATATACACAGAAGGCCCAGTTAGACCACGGGGGATGGCATGAATGCTGGAAATAGGGAGCTGGCTTCGGTCACAATATGTCTGAGGTTATCGTCAGGGGCCCGGTCGCGGACACAGAGGTCCCCAGTGAACCACAGGGGCCCCGGAAATATTTCAGGGGGCCCAGGTAGCCACAGGAGGTCTGGGAGGTCAGGAGGTCTGGGTAGCCACCGCAGGAAGCCAGGCTGTGGTCACAAAGGGCCCGGGTGAATTACAGGGGAATTCTCAGCAACGGCTGGGAATAGGGGCCCTGCTTCGTTAGCAGCGGGCGTGGGATAATTCTGAAGTGCTCAGTCGCAGACTCAGAGGTTCCAAGTAGGGGAAAGTGGGGGGTCATGGACACCGTGGGTAAGACGGGACACCCCCTGTTTGGGTGGAACTGACAACGCCGCGACCGGGAAAAGCGTGTAATACGCTTACTTTTAGCTCGCGTCGATCGCAGAAAAACGTTGGGTCCGGTAAGCTCTCTAGGATTTATACAATTTTCATAAAAGTAAAAACTGCAACTCATGCGTTATTTTCAGAATCGAATTCTTAAGATCATTGCATGGATGTTTCTATAGATACATTATTGGTATTACGTAATATGGCTCTTCAAGATGTTACATTTTGTTCACCGCAGTCGCTGACTGTGTTATCGCAATGTCATCCAATTCATGTCCAAGTTTGTTTAGGAAGGGCAAAATGGGGTAAGACGGACACCAGGTGTGGGGCAAGATGGACATGGTGTCCATGTTGTCCCACACAAGAGTATATTTAATTTCATATGATATAAGCTTAAATAAACAAGTTTATCAAGGGCTTTGGGGTCCAGCGATACACCTGAGCGGAGGTGGCTTTGGCTGATGGTTGGGGGGGGTTGGGGACACAGAGCCCGAAAAGCTGGAGAATATATAATTAAATTTGGGGGTCATCCAGGGCCAGGTGTACCCTTCGAACCTCAGCACCCCCTGAAATGGTCACGTTGCCCCCCCTGAGAGATTGATGGGCCCCCTAAAGTGTCGCTTCCAACCCCTCCCCTTAGGAGCGGGGAAGGAGCGCTCTTAGTCCTCCTTTAGGATTTTCCGCCCACTTGATAGATTTTGCGTTTCAAAAGTGGCACCCCCAGGCAGGCTCGAACCCAGGATTTTTATTTGGGGGGAGGGTCACGAGAGGGGGCAGCAGGCCGGTGGAAGGGCGGGATTTTGCCTCGGGGGGCACACTTATCCACCCAAAGGGCGGCCAATTTTCGCATCCTAAGGGGGGTGAGAGAAAATTGTTTTAGGGGGCGGCGTGTTGGGTGCAGGGGCAGCAAAGTCAGTGTAGGGGGCGGCATGTTGGGTGCAGGGTCGAAAGTCAGCGTAGCACTGCCTCTAAAAAGTCAGGTGAAGGCTCATCCTTCCCCTCGATGGGCGACTTTGGCGCCCCACATGGATGGAGCCGGCACTTTGGAGCTAAAGCGTTAGGGGTCCGGGCCCGCTGCCCCCACTCTGGGTGCGCGCCCACCCCTGATCCAGATGGCGCCCCCCGGCAAGGTGCCGCTCCCTCTGATCGGCGATCCTGGATCAACCTATTCACAGTTCCACGACAGCCCTTGATACTTTAATCCTCCGCCATAAAAAAAATCAGAAAAGGCATGACATCCTTTGACCCTTTGAAGGAAAAGGTAAAAATGCCTCCTTTCCCGCGGCGAACGACATTCGCCTAGTGGGTGGATGCAGATGTAAATATTTAAGGCCTGGTTCGATGACTTTGTTCATCTTGTCCATCTTTCCTCATGGGGTGACCATGTTACCCCACTAGGTGGGGCGAAATGGACTTTTGCTACTTTTTTCTAAACTTTACGCAAATTTTAATGGGATAATTACAGACACCTAGCTGCTTGCACAGTGGTAGATAAATGTCTGAAGTATCTCTACAGCAAAAATTGGAACTAAACAAGCTCATTAAGTCATCGAAAACTCACACCATCGTTACGGTGTCCGTGACCCCCCCACTTTCCCCTACACTACAAAGGCCCCGGAGGCATGTTTGGGTGCTCGGATAGCCACATGAGACCCAGGCTAACCGCCCGGCTGCAGCTACAGGGGGCCCGGGTAAAATACAGGAGAATGCTTTGCAATAACTGATAATAGTAGCTCGGCTTCGGTGGTGGGTCAGGGGTAGATTCCGAGGGGTCCAGTCACAGACACAGAGGCTCTAAGTGGACTAAAAGGGACTCGGATACGCTAAATTTGGGTGACATTTGGAAGACAATTTGTATGGCCGGGGTACAGCCGCAGCCGCCAGGCCTCCATTGCGGTGGGTGGGGGGGGGGGCAGTGGCTGCGGCGGGGGCGATTCTTTTCAGTGCTTAAGGTGAGCCCAAGGCGGGGGCAATCGCCTCATCGCCCCCCCTCCACTTGGATTGGCCTCAGGTGTTGCCATTGGTGAAATGTCGCATTTTTCATCGATAAGTCCGCCATAATGAACTTATGATGTGTATACTGGCCTCGATTTATAAACCACGAGGGAAGAAAAAAACAAGTTGATGACCACGATCACTCTGTGTAAAAATACGACACAATCATATTTCCACCAAAGTACAAATATGGAGGTACAATCAATCCAAGTATAGTACAAGGATAACTGGGACAGTAAGGTGAGAAGTGGGACAACTTGTCCCAGTTCTCCCCACTCCGCCATTTTTTTCAGAATTGAGATGTCAGCAAAATCAAAACCCCTTTCGTTTTTCGAAGGTGGGACAGATCGATAGAGAATATGACACCAACTTTATTGCACCAAAATAAAGAACTTTTCGCTTACATATTTAGCAGAAAATCCACTCAAGAAAACGTAAAAAATTAACTTTTCAAGCAACACTCACCTCCCGCTTCCAGCACCCACCGGAAAAGGAAGCTGACGCCTTAATGATGTGCAGCGGCACGCATAGCGCGGAAATCAGCTAAAATTATATTTTTGGCTCACTCGTGGATTCAATAATGGGGGTGTCCCACTTCTCCTGCGTCCCAGTTATCCCCACTCTCCCCTACCGAATATGCTCAAAATTCGCCTCCCCGGTCAGCACCAGCCCTGTTCCGTCCCCCTGTGGAAATTCCGTGGCGGCACCCCTGCATGTGGGGTACATTTCAGGTAGTTTTTAGCTTTTCTCTACGGAAATTTTAACCCTCGCCCCGCTGCGGGGGGCATTGATGGCCCCCTAAGATTTTTTCGGAATAGCAGAAAAACGACGAGACGCAGGAGCGCGGTTGAGGGCTCTATCTCTCACCCCATCATTTTCCCACCATCTCTGAAATTTTTTACCCCGGGTCACCCAAGATCATGTCACCAGGCGAGGTCAACTAAGGTCACCTCACTTCAAGTTTTGAGCTCTATAAGAGCTACGTTTCTTGGTCGATCAATTTGAAACATCCTACACTTCATGGCCCCGTCCAGGGTCTACAAGGTGTATATCCGGGAATATCCGATTTCCTGCCGTGAGGTCAGATCACAAGGTGACCTCTCCCATTGAAAAAGCATGGGAAAAAGCTGTCTTATGATCTAAAAGCCACAAAAACGATTGCAAATGCTCGGTTTGCTCAGAAAAGCGTTCTTGGAGACCCTTTCACGGATCCCAAGCGTCATATTTGCCCTTTGACTTCTCCAAGGTCATCCAAGGTCAACAGGGCTTAAAAACATAATTTTCGCAATAACTCTTGACATAATTAAGCTAGAGCGTTGAAGCAAACACCGCCGTGTATGTCTCATTACTATCTTTCATTTGATATACGACAAGGTCACTTTATGACCTTTGGTGACCTCAGGTCATATGAGATCACGAAGTGACCTCTCGAGTGCAAAGCACTGTCGGGAGGTCATTACGTTCTGTAAAACCCACGACCCCACTGTGGAGGTTTACTCGTGGTTTCACTCCCGCATCGGATTTCCCCCTTTTAATTCATCAGCCAGTCTTGGATTTGAGTATCACCCAGCGGGACCGTGCACGGGGAGCGACCTCAGGGTCGAGTTCTCTGCCCGTGTCTCACGGTCTGACCCCGCCCCCGTCCTGAAATAGACAAAAGAGACCCGCACACCACGATCCAAGACCGTGGGCGAGACTCGGATCCCATCAAGCCATTGACGTGGCCTGGCCCCCAGAAGCCGAACGAACCCCTTAAGGAAAGGTGACTCTGCCACCGTCACTCAATCCAGGACTCACCCGGCCCCGGGTTATCACGCTCGTCAGCGCCTGCAGCCACGAACTGAGTACGGACCACCGACCCCGGCATTCCTCGCATTACGTGAGCCCGGTCTGCGACGCTAGATCCCGTCGGATTCTGGTACTAGTATAGATATAACACGCATACTTTCCTTTGAGCTTTCGCCCGAGGCTACCGCGCTGGCCAGTCACGGTATAACGACGAAGCGCTCCACTCGCAGCCCTCGTCAGGGTCGACGCGACGGTCGTAAAAGAAGCGTGAAATCTAAGCAATGACCAGCGTGCAGCCGGGATACCACGAGGCGCAAGAGGATTAGAGGTCCCGTCAGACCTACAACCGGTCCCCGCATCAGACAAGTGGTGATCACGGCCCCCTTTTTAGCGCCTGCCACACGCCAAACGGTTAGACGGCCCTGGACCACGTTTAGGCACAGTTCTGTGTGAAATGATGTCTCTCCCCTGCCCCCTTTTCCTGTCCCGACACACTGGTAGCGGCCACGGGGAGGAGGCTCCCTCGTTGGCTTGATAACGAGTAGACGGCTCTCATTTCCCGTTCGAAAGGCTTGCACAGGCACAGTAGTTATATTTATCCCATTAAATTTATCCACAAAATAACGAGGTCCGATGCCAATTCAAATCAGGGGATACAAAAGACTGATTAGGCAAATGAACAATGATTTAGCAAAACAAGCTCTGATGACAATTCAAATCAGGTGATACAAAATGCTAATTAGGCAAATGAACAATGATTTAGCAAAACGAGCTCCGATGACAATTCAAACCAGGTGATACAAAAGGCTAATTGGGCAAATGAACAGTGACTTAGCAATCTGCAGATTATTTAATAAAACCGACAACAAAACGCCACCCTTCTGCCACTCGCACCCTTACTCACACACACACCCGCCTACTCACACACACACACACACACACACACACACACACACACACACACACACACACACACACACACACACACACACACACACACACACACACACACACACACACACACACACACACACACACACACACACACACACACACACACACACACACACACACACACACACACACACACACACACACACACACACACACACACACACACACACACACACACACACACACACACACACACACACCACACACACACACACACACACACACACACACACACACACACACACACACACACACACACACACACACACCACACACACACACACACACACACACACACACACACACACACACACACACACACACACACACACACACACACACACACACACACACACACACACACACACACACACACACACACACACACACACACACACACACACACACACACACACACACACACACACACAGCTACGCGCCGGGCACGCCTATACGACGCGCCGGGCAGGAGAGAGCCACGTTCTAACCTACACACGGCTTATGTAGCCTTAGCGGGGCTCTCTCTGCTGCCGCGTCGTTTTGCCGCTAGTCGGCCACGCAGCCCACACCCACTGAGCCAGGCTCCTAGAAAAACCTAACAGCCAAATAAACGCTTGTGAAAGGACGCAAATTTTACATAATATTCTAATTCACATGATAACTTTACATAATATTAACACTTGTCTGAAAGGGGTTTTAAAGTTCACTTTGTCCGGGCTTATTACTCTACATAACACATTTAACATAATAACTTTACAGTTCTACATATCAGAAAATGTTTTGGCTTTTTCTATCCATTGTAATCACCAGATCTCAATGGCTCTAATGGCACAAGAGTTATGCCCAGTTTTCTTAAGCATTGCAATATTTGAGTGAAAATAGCCTATCGTGGCCTAACTTGACCTTTGGAGGTCAAACCATTGACCTGAGCGCTTAAACATGCCAACTAATTTCTTACTGTATTCACGCGAGCTTTCTAACGCACTTCGCAGATTTGCGCTAACCCCCATATTTTCGGAGCGAGAGGGGGCCATTGATGGCTCCCGGTGGGGCGAAGGTGGCGCCGGACCCCCGGTGGGACGCGGGTCAAGTTTCAAGACAAATGATATATAGAGTACCAGGTTTTCCGGCATGCCTTACAACTTGGCTATCTCAGTTAAAATCAGTTTATAAAGATGCCACGTTCCCTTTAACCCTTGCCCCACCGGGGCCATCGATGCCCCCCGAAGGTTTTTTCGGAATAGCAGAAAAACACGAAACGCAGGACCGCAGTTGAGAGCTCTTTCTCTCACCCCATCATTTGTACACCATCCCTGAAATTTTTTACCCCAGGTCACCCAAGGTCAGGTCACCAATCGAGGTCAACCAAGGTCACCTCACTTCAAATTTTGAGCTCTATAAGATCTACGTTTCTCAGTCGATCGATTTGAAACTTCCTACAGTTCATGACCCCGCCAGGGTCTACAAGGTGTATTTCCGGGATTTTTCGATTTCGTGACCTAAGGCCAGGTCACGAGGGTACCTCTCCCATTGAAAAAGAATGGGAAAAAGCTGTCTTATTGTCTAAAAGCCACAAAAACGATTGAAAATACTCAGCTTGCTTAGAAAAGCGTTCTTGGACTCCCTTTTACGGATCCCAGTGGTCATATTTTCCCTTTGACCCCTCCAAGGTCATCCAAGGTCACCAGGGGTAAAAAAGTATTTTGGCAATAACTTGTGACCTAATGAAGCTAGAGCGTTTAATCAAACACCATCGTGTATGTCTTATCACTAGCTTTCATTTGATATACAGCATGGTTACTTTCTGACCTTTGATGACATCAGGTCATATGAGGTCACGAGGTGACCTCTGGAGGTCAAACCACTGGCGGGAGGTCATTACGTTCTGCATGGCGGAGAAAATTCTGTCATTTTTCTATCCAATGTAGTATACCAGATCTCAATAGCTCTAATAATATAAGAGTTATGCTCAGTTTTTTAAGCATTGCATATTTGAGTGGAAATAGCCTATTGTAACCTAACTTGACCTCTGGAGGTCAAACCATTGACCTGAGCGCTTAAACATGCCAACTAATTTCTTACTTTATTCACGCGAGCTTTCTAATGCACTTTGCAGATTTGCGCCAACCCACATATTTTCGGAGTTAGAGGGGCCTCGATGGCCCCCGGTGGGGCAAAGGTGGCGCCGGACCCCCGGTGGGGCGCGGGTTAAATGTTTACGGGCTCCCTGTAGCCGCAGTCGAGCCTTCTCCCATACTTGTGGATCTCTGTGGCCCTAGTGGGTCCTCACAGGGATAGGGTCCTCTACCATAATTACAAGGCGCCTGAGGCCGCAGCCTGCCAAGCAGTCACTGACCGCCTATTTAGCAGCTGGATCCGTATGGGATTCAATCAGCTAAAAGGGCCCGATCAATCAAGGACTTGTGGGGCTCAGCAACCCATTGGTATGACTTTTCCATGCATTGGTGGAACTCGAGTCTCTCCAAATATTTGGGAAGTTGTTCCGCTGAGCATGGGTTGGAGATCCGTGGGGGAGGGGAGGGGGCGTAGGGTCCCGGCCTGAAGTTTTGGTCTCCCACAGGCTTTTTATAGGGTTTGTATTAGCGTGCCACCGTTAACCCATCCAGGACTCCCTCCTGCATCGAGAACATATTTCCAGCCTTGCCCCTGAGTGGTTTAAATGTAACTGTGGACGTCCGGTTTCAAACACTCGATACTCACCCAGTCAATGCACACTAGACCATGTCGTCAGAAAATATTCCTCCGATTTCGGATCAATAGTAATTTTTTCTTATGTTATGGCCTGTTACAAACCTGATCAGTATAGCGCAACCAAGGGGGCAGCGGACCATGCCCTCCCCCGAAATTTTTGGGGGCATACTTTGAGGTAAAAAGAAAAAATATAGATATATGCACCTATATATATGTATGCATAAGAAATATAGTGTCATAACAGAATGAGGTGGGGCACACCTCGATCGATATTTGGGGCACACATTGGACCAGTGCCGTAGCCAAGGGGGTTCCTAGGGGTCTGCAGACCCCCTTGGGATTTTAAGTTCTGCAAAGGATTCTCAGATCAGGGGCCCACCTCGGGAAGGGGGGCACACCTTGATCAATATATGGGGCACACAGGATGTGGGCACACATTTTGAGCAGTGGCGTATTCAAGGGGGCCCTAGGGGTGCGCGGACCTCTTGGGGCAATCTTATGCACTGCAAAGGGGCCTGGGATCGTAGGGACCCTCTTTGATCAGGGGCCACCTCGGGAGGGGGGGGCACACACCTTTATCGATATTAGGGGCACAAAGGTTTTGGGCACACATTGGACCAGTGGCGTAGCCAAGGGGTCCTAGGGGTCCACGGACCGCCTTCGGGCGATCTTGAAGGGAATGTGGGATCTTGGTTGAATCCTGTAATTTAGTGTAATTTTTTTATAATGTTTGTCCCACGTGGAAACACCACGGAGCGTATTCACACCGGGTGCTGGACCACAGACAGGTTTAATATCCGTAATATGATGACGTGTTTTGAGTCTTTTTAGATGATGATGA
This sequence comes from Lepas anatifera, assembly GCA_034440635.1. Classification (NCBI taxonomy): domain Eukaryota; kingdom Metazoa; phylum Arthropoda; class Thecostraca; family Lepadidae; genus Lepas; species Lepas anatifera. The sequence continues at coordinate 397,234 of JAOTON010000509.1, forward strand.
GGTGAGAGTGACTAAAGATGTGAGCATGATTTTTGTGTGTCCCACGTGGGAACACCAGGGTGAGGACTGACACCGGGTGCGGAAACACTTTTTATGATGATGAGGTGAGAGTGACTGAAGATGAGAGCATGATATTTTGTGTGTCAGGCGTGGAAACACCACAGAGCCACCTGACCTTGGGTGCTGAACCACAGACATGTTTAATCTACGTACAAATAACGTGAATTGAGCCTTTTTTAGATGATGAGGTGAGAGGTACTTGATATGAAAGCATGATTACCCATGTATGAGCCCTTTCCATAACCCCCTCAGGCCAGTAGGCGAGGAAAAACCTGTTGCGCACCGACCTTCAAAGGCAAAGAAAGGAAGCTCATGATTTATCAAGATATATTTTCCGCATCTTCATTGTCCGGCCAGATGTCCTGTCAAGAAAAGAAAGAAAGAAAGAAGAAAAATCACGTTATACTCACTTATGGTGATCTCTAGGAGAAATGGAGTTCTTTCAGATGATGATGAGATGAGAGTGACTTTAGATGTGAGCATGCTTTTTTGGGAAAACCACAGTGCAGACTAGCACCGGTTCTGATTTTTTTATGATGATGAGGTGAGAGTGACTGAAGATGAGAGCATGATATTTGTCTGTCAAGCGTGGAAACATCGCAGAGCCACTTGACCCCGGGTGCTGAACCACAGACAGGTTTAATATACGTTATTAATAACGTGTTTTTTAACCTGGCTTAGATGAAACAACCAAGCTCTTACAATTTTTTTATTCGTTGTAACAAAATTATTAACACTACAAATCTGAGAAGCGATTCGCCACGGAATGAAACACGCATACCTAGTTCGGCTACACAGGGACAGAGGGATACGAAAAGATCTGGTCTATTGGTTGACATACAAATCCAACAGTTTCTTTTTATGATATTTTTATTACTGTTTTGCTAGCTGGCACATCTTCAACTACTTGAAATTGATTGATGAAAATGGAATTCCACAATTTAGGGCCAAGGCAGGGAGTAGTGAACAAACGATAATTTCTATTAGAAAATGGTTGTTCAAGAATCACATTTTGCGAGTCTCATGATGATTGATTTCTCTTATTTTGAACATACTGCAGAGTGAATGAGGAAGCGAGCCTGTAAGAAATTTGTGTACTAGAAGAAGCATTTGGGATTTTGCTATATCACTAATTTTCAAAACTTTAAATTTGACAAAATATGGTTGAGAACTTTGTGGTAGATTAACATTTGCAATAAGTCTGACCGCTTTTTCTGTAACACAATTAAACGGTTCAACTGTGATGAGTAATTTACCCCCAAGCTAGACGCAATAATTTAAATGAGAATGAACCAAGGAGTTGTAAGAGCAGGCTACTTTTCGTTAATGAAGTATCTAATCCTATGAATAATCCCAATGCATCGACTAATTTTGGTACAAACATAGTTGACATGAGCATTAAATTTTAGTTGTTGATCAAAATAACTCCTAAATATTTAACTTCTTTTTCTTGTATTTCCCGATTGTCCATGATATTTTTAGCCGTAGCTCACTTTGAAATGGAGAGTAATGCTGGCTGAAAGTTTTATCAGCATTAAGGGAAAGATAATTGCGGAAAACCAATCAGACACGTTCCGAAGAGCAAGATTAACAACTTGTTGCGATTTCTGGGTCTTTGTTTTTAAACATAGGGGTATCGTCGGCATAAGAAGACGGTCTATTTTCTTTATCAACGGCAAATCATTTATATATAACAGAAATAGAATCGGTCCCAAATAGACCCTTGTGGTACACCAATAGTAGTATTCTTAAATTGAGATATTTCATTATGAATTTTTACACACTGTTTTCTATTTGTCAAATAAGTTAACATATCATTCGCTTTATTTCTCTGCCATACCTTCCATTTTCTTTGTAGAATTTCAATGTCTACAGTATAAGCTCTTAGGTCATAAAGCACTAAGAACATGTTCCCATTTTCGAACCCCGAGTTACATAGTCTTGTAGCATAATAATAGGCATGTACGTTGATCTATTTTTGAAACCCAAACTGGTTTTTGTAAATAATTGAATTGGCAACTAGGTGCTCCATTAGCCGGGTGAACAGGATTTTCCAAAATTTTGACAGCACTGGTAATATACTAATAGGTCTATAATTTGTCAACTGTGATCTGTCACCTGTTTTGAATATAGGTTTAATTTCAGCAACTTTCAGACAATCAGGAAATACTGCATTTTCCAAACAAGCATTATAAAATTGGTTCGGTAGGAAATGATACTTTTATATGTTTTTTCAATAATTTGGTATTAATTCCATCGACACCTGCCCCTACATCTTTCAAATTTTGTACAATAGAGTCGATTTCTTCCTCATTTTTGCTATAGATGAAGCTCCTGTTCACAGTATGGTACCTGAATTATAGGTCAGGCGGATGTATTTTGTTTTAGCTCCAGACCTATAGTAGAAAGAAGTTGTTGAAGGCTTCCGCTAGATTTCTACTTCCACTTGTCTTAAACCCTTCGGTGTCATAAACTGTTTCTGGTAGGCTACTATTTTCGCTTGATGCATTTCTTAGTTCATTTATTGTTTTCCGGTTTTTTCGAATCATTTTTACTTTGTCAAATTCAATGCGTAATAGTTTTGTTTCGCTTACGAATCACCTGAACCAAAACATTTCTGTACCTCTTGAATTTCTTTAGGTCATTGTCGTCCTTACTTTTGAGTGATTTGATGTAGAGTTCTTTTTAAGTTAATGGAGGCCAGATACGGTGAAATCCAAGGTTTTCTTGGATGGGTCTTACTATTACAATTATGTTTATAAGATAATTTCACTATACCTTTCTGATAACAATCTATTATTTTGTCACCTATAATGTTCGCATCTGTCTCACCTTCGAGGCAGTGTAACTCGATCCTCAAAAATCATTCATTTCATTAATTTTTCTATAGTCAAAGCAAGTCATTTGGTAGGTGTGAATTTGGGCACGCATTCCTTTGCAATTATCATAACAGGAAAATGATCCGCAATATCACTCAACACAATCCCTGACAGTTTTTGGACGGTAACTCATTTGTAAATATGTTATCTAAAGCGTATTTGAGTTTCCTGAATGTCTGGTCGTTTTGAAATCGTGGAAGAAACCATACGAGCACATGGTCCGAAAAACTTTTAACGTAGGAATCATTTTCCAATGACAAAGATCAAATTGAAGTCACCAGTAATATATGTAATTTTATTAAGTTTGGAGCCATTCCAAAGCCGAAATCATTCTTCATAAACTTGTACTTATCTGAATTAGGTGCTCTATATATTTGACCAACTACAAATGTTCTGCTTTTGCACGTTTGGCAACTGCACATCAACATCGCAGTCGTAAATGGAGGAGATACATTGCTCGGTTTAGATTTGTTTTTATATACAAGCCGGACCCCTCCTTCTGTCTTCCTTGACAGAGCAAGGACGAGATACCAAAATATTTTTCGAGTTTACTATAATCCGTTTCAGTTGATTGGGGGACTTTTAGCCGAAAATCATGGAAGCGTCCATGAGTTCTCTGAAACATGTACAATAAGCTCAGTGTTTTGATTTTAAGATACTCCTCTAGGGAAAGAAATAAATATCTGTCTGTGGATGATGTCATGATCTGGCAACCACTACCATATTCACTTCGCTTCAAGGGCTTCGATTGGCCGATACGTCCGCATATGTCCTCACACCAACAACCATGACAACTGTGGCCTGCTGTTAAGGGTCAGTAGCGCAACCAAGGGGGGGGGCAGGGGCCACGGCCCGCCGGAAATTTTTGGGGGCACACCTTGAGGTAAAAATGAATCTATAGGTTGCATCAAAAATAAAAATGCATGGTGTTATAACAGAAAGAATCAGAAGGGGGGCACACCTTGATCGATAATAGGGGCACACAGGATTTAGGCACAAATTGGACCAGTGCATTGGTCCGCCACTGCAGTGGTGTAGCCAAGTGGAGCCCTAGCGGTCCGCGGACCTCCTTGGGCCGAACTTAAGCACTGCAAAGGATTCTCGGATCAGGGCCCCACCTCGGGGGGGGCACACCTTGAGCAATATTAGAGGCACACAGGATTTGGGCACACATTGGACCAGTGGCGTAGCCAAGTGGGGTCCTAGCGGTCCGCAGACCTCCTTGTGCCGATCTTAAGCACTGCGAAGGATTCTCGGATCAGGAGGCCCACCTTGATCAGGGGGCACAGCTTGAACAATATTAGAGGCACACGGAATTTGGGAATACATTGCACCAGTGCCATAGTCAAGGGGGTCCTAGGGGTCCACGGACCTCCTTGGGCCGATCTTAAGCACTGCAAAGGATTCTCGGATCAGTGGGGCCTACCTTGATCAGGGGCCCACCTTGGAGGACACACCTTGAACAATATTAGAAGCACACAGGATTTGGACACACATTCGACCAGTGGCGTAGCCAAGGGGGTCCTGGGGATTCATGGACCTCCTTAAGGGACTCTCGGATCAGGGGCCCCCCGATTCAGTCTTAGGGCCCTTCCCCGAGGTTCGTTCTCAGGAGCCCCGAGTCAGTCTCAGGCCCCCTGCCCTGAGAGTTGGTCTCAGAGGGTGCGGGAGGGGGCGAAAGTCGGTCTCAGCCCGCCCTCCCCCAAAATTCAATTTCATGGCGCCCCTGAGAGTTCTCAGTGGCCCCCGACAGGGACCCTCCGGGAGTTGGTTTCAGGGCCCCCCGAGAGACGGTCTCAGGGCTGCTCAAAAGTCGGTTTCAGGGAACCCCAAGAGTCGGTCTCACGGGACTTCCGAGAGTTGGTCTCAGGGGGCCTCCGAGAGTCGTTTACAGGGGGCCCCGAGAATCTGGCTCAGGTGGCCCCTGAGGGTCAGTCTCAGGAGCCCCCCCCGAGAGTCTGTCTCATGACTCCCTCAAAAGTCATTTTCAGTGGGCCCTGATAGTCGATCTCAGGGCCCCCGAGAACTAATGAATAATAACTTGGTATTATTGATTATTATTATTAATGAGTAATATTTTAACTATTAGTTATATAGTAATTAAAATCATAACTTGGGAGACCCAACTAAGTTATTATAAGGTACCCATTAGTTTTGTTATAAGAGGACCTGCCCTCAGGGGGCCCCGAAAGCTAATATGGGGACCCGAGAATTAGTATTATGGGTGCCGCCAAGTGTTGCCCTCTGGGGCCCCATGGTTTCAAAGGGCGTCTCTCTTAGGGGCCAAGAGTTATTTTCAGAGGGCCCCGGAAGCTAATTTGGGGACCGGAGCGTTATTATCATGGGTGCCGCAGAGTGTTGGTCTCAGGGGGCCTCCGAGAGGTAACCTTGGTAACTCTCAAGAGTTAGGCTCAGGTTGTGCCCCCGAGTTTTGGTCTAGGGGACCCCGAGAGTTAGTCCCGGGGAGCGGCCCAAAATTAGTATCAGAGGACCCCCGGGAGTCAGTCTCAGGGGCATCCGAGAGCTAAGCTTGGAGTTCTGAGAGTAATTCGCAGAGGTGCTCCCGAGTTTTGGTCTAACGGGACCGAGAGCATATCTCAAGGGACCCGAGTTGGCCTCAGGCCCCTGAGGGCTAATCTGGGGTCTCTGCGGGTTAGTTTCAGGAGCGCCAAACACTCACTCTCAGGGGTGCTTCCCCGAGTGTTAGTCTTAGGGGGGGCAGGGTTAGTCTCTGAGGGCTGTCGGGAGTCATTCCCAACCCCCTATTTTCAGGGGTATTCTCAGGGGGCCCCTCAGTTTTTGTCTCAGGCACATTTAGCCTCAGCAGCTGACGTGCCCTAAAAAAACTAAATCATCATTATCACAGTTTTGGTCTAAGAGGCTCCGGGAATCCATCTCAGGGGTCTCCTGCGAGCTAATCGGAGGGGCCAAAAATGAGCCTTATGAGTGCCGTAAAGTGGTGGTCTCAGGGGGTCCCAGAGCTAGTCCCAGGGGCCCCCAAAGAACTAATCTCGGAAGCTCGAGTTATTTTCAGGGGCCTTTCAGTTTTGATGTAAGGGGGCCCGAGAGCTGGAATTAGTCTCAGGGGTGGGGGCGTGGTAGTGAAGTGGTCAGCGCAGCTGGCTTCCACGGAGCCGACCCGGGTTCAAGGCCTGATGGCTTCCCTGAACAAGGAGCAAGCTGACTCCCGGGAAACCCTTCCAACAGGGAAAGAGTTGGCAACACTGTGTAACCCTGGCAGTTGGTGCGTCGGTAAGCCCCACAAATTAATTATGTTAGTCTCAGGGGTGTTGTTCTAGGAGGCTTCCGGGAGTTGCTGTCAGGGGCCCCCTGGTGCTGCCCTAAGGTGTCCTCGAGAGCTAGTCTCAGCGAGCACCCCTGAGCATCAACCCCTTCCTCTCCCCGCTCAGAGTTAGCCTCTGGGCCTCCCGAGAGTAAGTTCCAGGGGACCCCAAAGGCAGCCGCAGGGTACCCCTAAATGCTGGTTTTGGTGGACCGAAGTACTGATTCGCGAAACAAGTGTTGGTTTCGGGGTGCCCAAGAACTGGTTTCCGAGCCATGTCAAGTGCTAGGGACAAGACTTGAGATCTCTTCTCGACCCAGGGGTGGTCTTGCGTGGCTATGCGCTGGAACAGCAATACAAGCCCTATACAAAGCCTATCAGATATCCAAATTCCAAGGGAGTCCTGACTTCCAACCCCGAGGGATCTCCACCCATGGCTAGGGAGGGGTAAATGAGCGGTTTCATCAGTATAACCGTCCAAGGAATAAGCATTATATATCCTCTGGGGCACACTCCCATATCCCTGCATTGTGCCTTATTTTTATTTTTGTTTCTTTGCAAATTTCCTGAAAGAGTTCCTGAATTCGGTGCTAGCAAAGTATCGGCAATAATTTCCCGCGAAGGAAACTAATTTGCTTGTGCTCAAAACGATTGACCTTCAATACCTTCAAGATCAGAACTTTTAAGGCTGTTCAGTCTGATAAACAGAGTGAATTGAGGTAGAGTCAGGTTTAACATCATTTACGCAGCAACATGAAATTTGCCGGAATGTGCCATAAGGCTAGCTGTTTTTATAGCCACATTTTCATATTGGGCCAGCTTTAATATTTGGAGACCTAGATTTACTAACTCTTGGTCTGATCGAGAAAAAATGAAACTATAAAGAAAATAAGAACAAACACTTAACCGCGCCCCACTGGGGGTCCGGCGCCACCTTCGCCCCACCGGGTGGCCATCGATGGCCCCCTCTAACTCCGAAAATATGGGGGTTTAGCGCAAATCTGCAAAGTGCATTAAAAAGCTGGCGTGAAGTCAGTAGGAAATTAATTTGCATGTTTAAGTGCTCAGGTCAATGGTTTGACCTCCAGAGGTCAAGTTAGGTCAAGATCGGCTATTTTCACTCAAATATGCAATGCTTAAGCAAACTGCGCATAACTCTTATGCCATTAGAGCTATTGAGATCTGGTGAAAAAAACATTTGATAGGAAAATGCTAGACCTTTTTCCGCTATGTAAAACGTAATGACCTCCCGCCAGTGGTTTGACCTCCAGAGGTCACCTCGTGAGCTAATATGACCTTAGGTCACGAAAGGTCAGAAAGTGACCTTGCCGTATATCAAATAAAAGCCAATGACGAGACATACATGATGGTGATTGATTCAGCGCTCTAGCTTCATTAGATCAAAAGTTATTGTCAAAATACTGTTTTTGATCCCTGGTGACCTTGGATGACCTCAAAGAGGTCAAAGGACAAATATGGCCCTTGGGATCCGTGGGAGGGTGTCCAAGAACTCTTTTTGAACAAGCCGAGCATTTAAAATAGTTTTTGTGACTTTTAGATAATAAGACAGCTTTTCCCCATGCTTTTTCAATGGAAGAGGTCACCTCGTGATCTGACCTTAGGTCACGAAATCGAAAAATCCCTGATATCAACCTTGTAGACCCTGGAGGGGCCATGAAGTGTAGAAAGTTCCAAATCGATCGACTTCGAAATGTAGCTCTTATAGAGCTCAAAATCTAGGCGAGGTGACCTTGATTGACCTCGTCTGGTGACCTGACCTTGGGTGACCCGGGGTAAAAAATTTCAGGGATGGTGGGAAAATGATGGGGTGAGAGGTAGAGCTCTCAACTGCGGTGCTGCGCCTCGCCGTTTTTCTGCTATCCCGGAAAATCCTTAGGGGACATCGATGCCCCGGTGGGGTGAGGGTTAAAGAGGCCCCGCAAAATTTTGTTAGTGGAAATGCAAGGGTAAAAGACGATACGAAAACATGAGAGATGACCACCGGTTACTAAGGCGGCCCCTCAACGGTTGTCTAACCCCCCCTTTTTAGACACCCCTTGGACGGATCCTGGCTATGCCAATGCTTTGTATATTTGGTTGTACATTTGGACACATGCAAAAACCTATTCGGGCACACACAGCTCATTAGACACACGTTAACTGGCATTTGGGAACGGTTAGGCTCAGGATTTAGAGGAAACGTTTTAGAGGTCCCCAGAGTTGCTCTCATAGGCCCCCAAATTTAGTATCGGGGGCCCCAGATTCTGTCTAGTTGGTCTCAGGGTCTCAAGAGTTGTTCTCGTCGGCCCCAGAGTTGGTCTCGTAGGGCCCTCAAGAGTTAGCATGGGGAACCCCAGAGTCAGTCTCGGGTCCTCAGAGTCGTTCTCGGGGGCCCCAAGAGTTGTTCAGGGGGTGGGGGCGTCAAGAGCTAGTCTCGGGGCCCCAGAATTGGTCTCAAAGGGTATCCCAAGCGTTAATCTTGGGCCCCCACAGTCGGTCTCGAGCCGGTCTCGGGGGCCCCCAAGTTGCTCTGGGGGCCCAAGAGTTGATCTCGAAGAACCCTCAAGCGGTGTTGGACCCTCAGCTGTTTTCGCGGGCCCCACGTGGTGGTCTCAGGAGCATCACGATTTGCTCTTGGGGGATCAATAATTGGGGGGCCCCAGGGCTAGTATTGAAGGGCTTCCGCTTTGGTCTTGAAGGCTCTCAGGAGTTTGTCTCGAGCTCATCTAAATTGATCTCTGGAGGCCCCTAAGAGTTAGTCTCAGGGGCCCAAAGTTGTAGTCTCAGACCTCAAGAAGTTAGTTTCAGGCGCTTCCCACAGTCAGTGTCGGGGCTACAGAAGCTGTTGGGGGTACCAAGAGTTGGGCCCATGGGGTCCCAAGAGTTGATCTTGGGATTTGCTCAAGATTTTGTCTCGTTTCTTACGCCCATTCTACCGAACAAAAATGGCTTGGCTTTCACCACACATTCATACATCATTTAAACATGGTAGCACCACGCCGGAAAATAAACCAAAGACGGTACAAGGCACCACCAGTATCGACAGAAACTCAGCTTCTCATACATAATCGTCGTGCAGCTCTCACTTCAGGTGACCCGGCCGAATACCAACGCATAAACCGCCTCTGCCGTTCTGCCATTCGCAAGGATAGCGTTGCGCTGTACGAGAGGGAAATCAGCCGGGGTGGACGCGGTGGTCTCTGGCGGGTGTTGCGCCCTGTTATCGGTAGCAAACAACAGCAGATGAGCTTCCCACAGATCACGCCTGACGCATTAAATGATTTTTACGTTACTGTAGGACCTACCACTGCAGCCAGCGTTCCTGCACCCACAGCGCCAGTTACAATGTTAATGCCACGAGTAACTACTAGCTCATTTAAAGTTCAGCCAATAGACATGACTGCACTATGTCTAACACTAGCGTCTATGAAGCCTTCTAAGTCTACAGGAGTTGACGGGATCAGCATAGACATGCTTCAAAAGTTCTTTTATGGGGTTGGGGAACCTCTTCTTGATGTAGTAAATTCTAGCCTTATTTCCGGTGCAGTCCCTCAAACATGGAAACATGCGATAGTGACCCCAATACCGAAAACCAGAACAAGCAAAAAACCATCTGAAACTAGGCCAATATCGATACTTCCAGCGATCATGAAACTAGTAGAACGAATTGTTCAGCAACAGCTTTCTAAATATCTGGAAGACAACCATCTCCTTTCTGACGCTCAGCATGGTTATCGAAAGTGTTACTCTACGGAATCAGCTCTGCATGTTATTACAGACAAGGTGCTTTTGGCCATGGACAGGAGTGAAATTTCTATATTGGTGCTATTGGACCTTTCGAAATGCTTTGACGTTGTTCCTCATTCTAAATTGCTAAAAAAACTCATAGTTTATGGCATAGATACCCAGTGGTTCCGTAACTATCTCACCGGTCACACGCAGCAGGTCCAAATAAGAGAGCCTGACGGCACACTTTCGATCTCAAAAAGTCGCAAAAACAACATTGGTGTCTATCAAGGTGGGGCCACCTCATGCTTGCTGTACATGTTGTACGCAAATGACCTTAGCCTGGGCGTCAATGATGACGTAACCATAATTCAGTACGCCGACGATACGCAAGTACTCGTGAGTGGTAATAGGCGAGATTTGCAGCAAATAGTGGCTCGTATGCAGATTGCACTCAACTCGATATATTCCTGGTTCTGTCACAACGGTATGAAGCTTAACACTGACAAAACCCAAATGCTCGTTCTCGGCTCACCAGCGATGCTTCGTGATTTGCCTCCAGTATCGCTCAATTTTTGTGGCACAGTTATCAGAGACGCGAGAATAGTCAAGAACTTGGGCTTAATCATAGATCGGCATCTCAGCTTTCAAAATCACGTTGACAATATCACGCACAAGTGTACTGGACTCCTCGTTGCCTTGAGTCACACACGCCACGTGATACCCAAAGCCGTACTGAAGACCATTGTAGAAGCGCTCGTTATTTCGATACTGCGGTACTGTTTGTCTCTGTATGGTTCATGTGGTGCGTCTCAAAACATCGTGTGCAAAAATGATAAACTTTTGTGCACGTGTTGTCACTGGAAAGCGACGTTACGATCACATATCAGATGCAGTAAGGCAGCTAGGATGGCCAACGGCTGACGAGATGATAGGCTACCATACCGTGTGTGCCATTGAGAGAATTTTAGTGTCAGGTCAGCCACTTTATCTGAAAGGAACGATCGGACACCGAGCCAACCAAGTGCATCAGCACAACACCAGGAACGCTGGTCAATGGACCTTGCCGCGGATCCTAACAGAGGCTGGTAGGAGACGTCTGTGTTTCAGAGGTGTAACCCTGCTGAACAGAACGGGACTGGTGCCTGGTTCACCGCAGTTTAAGGCGCAGCTCAAGGAAATGTTACCAAATCTTTTAGATTAGTGATGGTGGCTTGTTCAAGGGAACTCAGTTTTTAGGCTTGTTTTAGGCGTTGTTTAAGGTTTTTCTTTACATTTTTCTAGCGTTCTTTTATCGGTCTCGTTTTGATAACTTTTTTTGTTTTAAAATTGTTAAGCTTCTCAACAAGGCAGATTTTATGAGTGATGGTGTGCGTGTCTGTCGAATTTGACCTGTTTGTTTACTTTTTAATAACTGACGTGAATGGGTGAAAAACCATGCATGATGTGGACCCTATTCGAATAAATCTGTATCTGTATCTGTATCGTGTCCCCTGAACCTGGTTTCGGAGGGCCCCCAGAGTGGGTTTCGGAAGGCCCACAAGAGTTGGTCTCAGTTGCCAAAAGTTTTGGTCTGGGGCCCCAGAAGTTGGTCTCGGATATCCCCAAGAGTCTGTTTCGGGGCCCTAAAGCTGGTTTCGGGGCCTCGAGAGTTGGTCCTGAGGGCCTCAGTGTTGGTGTCGGGGGCCCAAGAGTAGGTCTTGAGAGCTCGCAGGGTTGATCTCGATGGGAGGGTCCAAGAATTAGTCTCGGGAGCACCGCAGAGTCTGTCTCTGGGTCTGGAAAATAAATGCTAAGAAGATACCGGACGTATTTTACCAAAAAAGAAATTGCAACCAGCCAGTTGGGTAGAGACAGCCAGGAAAAGTAAATTGATGCTGTCAGAAAATGTCACTTGTTCGCACGTTTGTCAACGATCAAGTAATACCAGCAGCCCGATTTCTGCTCTCTTTCCTGTCCTGTCTTTTTTGTCCTGGAAGGTTTTTCCGTGCCTGGTCAGGCGATTGTTTTGCTATAATCGCCCCAGACCAAGTCTTGAGCTTGTCTTAACGCGCTCTTCTACCTAATATCGTATCCTTACAGCAGTTGAAGCATGATCTTAAATAGGTCATATATTTGATCCGTGATTGGCAAAGGGAGAAATATGCCTACCGGACATAGTTTCCTGAGTGGACAGCTAATTTTTTGGTTATCGCTCATACGTTCATAAAATGTGACATTGCTTTAACACGCGCATTGACGGGGGTCTGAGCCACCTTCGGATTGACGAGGGGGCGGGTACCCGCCCCCTAAGATCTCGAGAACCACGGTAGGTAGCAAAAAACGGTAAACGGCGTTGGGTAGCCCATCCGCTTCTCCATCGAAAATACTTGAACCATTTTTTTGTCAGGTCACATTTAAGGTCACCAGAGGTCAAAAACATGCCGTCACATGCCGTCATAGGGATAACATGTAAATTAAGTTTTTCGGCCATTACATCTGAACAAGTAAAGATAGAGCAAAACGACTTAAACTCTATGAATCCTCGCAGCAAGCCGAATCGAATGATATATGATTTGACGTTGCTAGGTGAAATCAAAGATTTGACCTGACCTGAGGTCAGGTCAGGGTCAAATTATATAAAATGCATATCATTAGAACCGCAAAGCCAAGGCGAGTCTAATGAAGCTAAAATAAGCGCTCTATCATCATCTGTTACTGAGTTATTCAGTAAAAACCATATTTCCCATGTATTACCAATGGAGAGGTCATGCTTCGTACCTGACCTTAGGTCATCGATATCAAAAATACCGGAACATATTTTAGAGAACTCGGTGAGCCCATTATGTGATATGAGTTTCAATAGGATAAGTTCACCCTGCTCCGACTTATGCTATCTTAAAATTTTTGAGGTTGGGTCACTTGACCTGTACTGGTGACCTGACCTGAGATGACCTATCCTTAAAATTTTCACATAAGTTGCAAAAATGATGAGGGAAAAGGTATACCAAGTACGGAGGCGCTGCGCGCCGCTGTTTTTCTGCTGTCTCCGAAAAACCCGAGGGGGGGCGGGTACCCACCCCCCTGTCAATGCGCGTGTTAAATTGGAAAATATTCATCGGGTTTGTTTAAATATTTTTTTCGCCATTTACTCATCACCAAAAAAAGATTGGGAATTTGAGCCCTTGGAAAATTCGGGAACGTTTGGTCTGTCCTTGAGTATGGGTGCATCATTTGGGGCGGTGCACCAGCCTCTCACCTCGAGAGAATCGACAAAATTCAACACAAATTCGTCATGTGTTTAGCCTCTCATGTTCACACTTCACGGTGTTCTCGATCACTCTCATGTCACGAACTTCTAAAATAGTTCAATATTAGCAGCTTAGCCTAAAGAAGATACCAATACGATGCCTGTTTTGTGCACAAAAGTATCTACGGTGGAATAGACTCTGCCTTCCTGCTCGGATGTTTACCGTTACATGTCCCTAAGCGTCGAACCAGGGGCAGGCCAATGCATCTCATTCACACCTCATCCGTCCAAGAGGCCAACAAGGCCGCTATCAACCTGGCCTGCGAGCTGTGCGGGATTCCAACGCCCATACGAGCATGTACCCCGCAGAGGATCCCTTCTACGCTGCTTTCTCTTGTGTTTAGAGTGACGGTGAACCAACATGTTTTAGCAAAGCCAGTTTAGTATTTCTAGTGTTGGTATATTTCAGTGACGGATCCAAGGGGGGCCCAGGGGCCCGGGCCCCCCTTAGCTCCGAAGCGCCCCAGTAAAGCTCAGCTCATATCGGGCGCCGAAGGCGCCCGATATGAGCGGCGCGCCTGTACCCATTTCGTGCGCCAAGGTGGTAGATACCACTTATTCCACTTGAATGAACACATACTCCTTAAAACCATGGCAAAGCGCCCCTGCCCAAACACTAGACGCCTTTACTGGTCTTTTGCGCCCCAGTAAAATGTTGAAGATGAAATTTAGAAAGATAACAAAAGCGCCCCGGCAAAGAAAAGGCGCCGCTAGATAGCAAGATTGCGCCATGGGGAACTAATGCACCCCTGAGTAGCCTAGGCGCCCCCTGGATGAAGCGCCCTACGGATACCATATGCGCCCGTGGCTAGGAAAGGCGCCCCTGGGCAGCAAAGGCAAATCTTGGTAACATAGGTGAACTGGACAGCATAAGCGCCCCTTAGATAGAAATAGGCGCTTTAGGAAAATAAAATGCTCACCTTGGGTAGAAAAAGGCGCCCTTTGATAGCCTAGGCGCCCACTGGAAAAAGCGCCCTACGGATGCCATTTGTCATATGCACCCTTGGATAGCAAAGGCGCCCCTGGACAGCAAAGGCGCCCCTGGGTAGCAAAGGCGCCCCTAGGAAGGCACCCCTTCGATAGAAACCCGCCTTTGGATAGCCTAGGCGCCCCCTGGATGAAGCGAACTACGGATATCATATGCGCCCTTGGCTAGGAAAGGCGCCCCTGGGCAGCAAAGGCAAATCTTGGTAACATAGGTACCCCGGACAGCATAAGCGCCCCTTAGATAGAAGTAGGCGCTTTAGGAAAATAAAATGCTCACCTTGGGTAGAAAAAGGCGCCCTTTGATAGCCTAGGCGCCCACTGGAAAAGCGCCCTAAGGATGTCATATGCACCTTTGGATAGCAAAGGCGCCCCTGGACAGCAAAGACAACCCTGGATAACACAAGTGCTGTGGACAGCAAAGGCGCCCCTAGGACGGCAGCCCTTGGATAGAAAAGCCGCCTTTGTATAGCCTAGGCGCCCCCCTGGATGAAGCGCCCTACGGATATCATATGCGCCCTTGGCTAGAAAAGGCGCCCCTGGGCTGCAAAGGCAAATCTTGGTAACATAGGTGCCCAGGACAGCATAAGCGCCCCTTAGATAGAAAAAGGCGCTTTAGAAAATACAATGCTCACCTTGGGTAGAAAAAGGCGCCCTTTGATAGCCTAGGCGCCCACTGGAAAAAGCGCCCTACGGATTTCATATGCACCCTTGGATAGCAAAGGCGCCCCTGGACAGCAAAGACAACCCTAAGTGCTGTGGACAGCAAAGGCGCCCCTGGGTAGCAAAGGCGCCCCTAGGAAGGCACCCCTTCGATAGAAAAACCGCCTTTAGATAGCCTAGGCGCCCCCTGGATGAAGCGCCCTACGGATACTATATGCGCCCTTGGCTAGGAAAGGCGCCCCTGGGCAGAAAAAGCAAATATTGGTAACATAGGTGCCCTGGACAGCATAAGCGCCCCTTAGATAGAAATAGACGCTTTAGGAAAATAAAACACTCACCTTGGGTAGAAAAAGGCGCCCTTTGATAGCCTAGGCGCCTACTGGAAAAGCGCCCTACGGATGCCATATGCACCCTTGTATAGCAAAGGCGCCCCTGGATAGCAAAGAAAACCCTAGATAACACAAGTACTGTGGATAGCAAAGGCACCCCTGGGTAGCAAAGGCGCCCCTAGGAAGGCACCCCTTCGATAGAAAATCCGCCTTTGGATAGCCTAGGCGCCCACTGGATGAAGCGCCCTACGGATATAATATGCGCCCTTGGCTAGGAAAGGCGCCCCTGGGCAGTAAAGGCAAATCTTGGTAACATAGGTGCCCTGGGCAGCATAAGCGCCCCTTAGATAGAAATAGGCGCTTTAGGAAAATAAAATGCTCACCTTGGGTAGAAAAGGCGCCCTTTTATAGCCTAGGCGCCCACTGGAAAAAGCGCCTACGGATGTCATATGCACCCTTGGATAGCAAAGGCGCCCCTGGACAGCAAATACAACCCTGGATAACACAAGTGCCGTGGACAGCAAAGGCGCCCCTGGGTAGCAAAGGCGCCCCTAGGAAGGCACCCCTTCGATAGAAAAGCCGCCTTTGGATAGCCTAGACGCCCCCTGGATAAACTAGGAGCCCGAGAAGGAAAACGAGCGCCCCACTGGGAAGTACAGGCGCCCTCTGTATAACATAGATGTCCCTTATCCACCTTCAGCTGCCCTGCATTGGAGCAGCGCCCCCAAGACCAAAGGCGCCCCTGGACAAAAAGACGCCTCTTGGTATCAAAGGCGCTCCTAGGTAACATATGCGCCCTTTAGATAGGAATAGGCGCTCCAGGAAAGCAAAATGCACCCCTTGGTTAAGAAAGGTGCCCTTGGATAGCAAAGGCGTCCCTGGACAGCAAAGGCAAATCTGGGAAACATAGGTGCCCTGGACAGAATAGGAGCCCCTTAGATAGAAATAGGCACTTCAGGAAAATAAATGCAACCCTTGGATAGAAAAAGTGCCCTTTGATAGTCCAGGCGCCCACTGGATAAAGCGCCGATGGATATCATATGCACTTTTAGATAGCAAAAGCGCCACTGGACAACAAAGACAACCCTGGATAACGTAAGAGCTTTGGACAGCAAAGGCGCCCCTGGATAGCAAAGGCGCCCCTAGGAAGGCACCCCTTCGAAAGCAAAGGCGCCTTTGGATAGCCTATGCGCTCCCTAGATAAACTAGGTGCCTGAGAAGGAAAATGAGCGCCCCATTGGAAAGTACAGGCTCCCCCTGTATAACATAGATGTCCCTTATCCATGTTCAGCTACCCTGGATTGGAGCAGCGCCCCTCAAGAGCAAAGGCGCCGCTGGACAAAAAGGCGTCTCCGTATATCAAGGGCACTCCTAGATAATATATGCACTCCTTACATAGAAATAGGCACTTCAGGGAAGCGAAAGGCGGCCTTTGGTTAGGACGGCGCCCTTGGACAGCCTAGGCGCCCTCTGCATAAAGCGCCCTACAGATATCATATGCGCCCTTGGATAGCTAAGGCGCCCCTGGACAGCAAAGTTAACCCTTCTTGAAATAGATGATCTGGACAGCATAGGCGGCCATGGATAAACTAGGCGCCTGAGAAAGAAAACAAGCGCCTCACCTGAGAGTACAGGCGCCCCCAGGATATCATAGGTGTCCCTCTCCATCTTCAGCTGCCCTTCTGTCTATGGTTTGGCACACCTGTCCGACAGTTGTGCGCTCTGTTATAGGGCTCGAGCGCTCAATTTATGCATGAACTGCCTTTATTAACCACATTTCATTAACCCATAACTGAAGGCTTAGTGCTCCATCGCTGCAACCGGGTGCCTTTTTCAGTATGTGCGCCCCGTTTCCGAGAACGCTGCCCTCACCAACCAGCAGTCCTCCCCGCTCAGCAGATGAGCGCCTCTTTCTGATAACTAGGCACTTTATTTCAGTGTTCGAGCGCCTTATTTCAGAATTTTTATTCTCCATCTATTTTGGGCTCCTCCTGGATTGCAGAGGCGCCCCCTCAAGTGCAAAGGCGCACCTGGATAGAAAAGTGCGCCCCATGTTTGCAAAGGCGCTCCAAGATAGCATATGTTCCCCTTAGATGGAAATAGGCACTTCAGGAAAGTAAAATGCTCCCTTTGGGTAGCAAAGGTGCCCCTTAACAGCGAAGGCAGCCCTAGATAACAAAGGTTCTCTGGACAGCATAGGTGCCCTTGGATAAACTGGTGCCCGGAAGAGAAAAATAGCGCCTCACCGGAGACAAAAAGCACCCCAGGATAACGTAGGGGCATGTATTTCAATCATGTCTGTGATTGAAAAATACACCTAGACAGCATATGCGCCCCTGGATAGAAACACACCCCTGGGCAGTAACGGCGCCCCTGGAAAGCAATAGTGCGCCCCTGTAGAGAAAAAACCGCCTCCTGAATAATCTAGGCACCGCCCCCGAAATATCAGATGCCCGTGGATAGAACAGACTGCCTTGAATAAAACAGCGGCCCTGGATAGTAAAGGCGACCTTTGATAGCATAAGCGTTCCTTAGCAACAATATGGGCGCTACATGAGCTCAAGGTTCACGTGCACCTAAGCCCAATAATAGAGCAATCAATCGATGCCGAAGCACTCCTTAAAGCACGGGCGCCAAATTTCCTAAGAAGTAAAGGCGCCTCTGGGTAGCAAAGGCGACCCTCGACAGTGGTGTAGGTATTCCTGAATAACAGCAGCGTACCTTGATAAGAATAGCCCCAAGATGGCACAGGTACCCTGTTGATAGGAAAAGCGCTCCTGAATATCAGAGGCACCCTCTGAATGAGGTGCCCATGGAGAGCATAAGGGCGCCCTATGCATAGCAAAGTGCCGCCCCCTGGATAGCCTAAGCGCCCCTTGCATAGGGTAGGCGCCACTGGGTAGTATAGGTTACCTTGAATAAAAATACGCCCCTCAATACCAAGGTGAACCTGGATAAGAAAAAGCTCCCCTTGGGCACTGGGTATCAAAGGCACCCCCGGAACAGCAAAGATGCCCCTGGATAGCTAGGTTGCGTCCATTGGGGAGCGAAGGCGCCCCTGGGTGGCACAGGTGCCTCATCGAAGCAAAGGCCCCCCCTCCAGAGAGCATAGGTGTCCCTGATGAGCACAGGTACTCCTGGACAGCCCCTAAATGACGTTGCATAATGTTACGATTCCTATTATGACGTATGCTATTATATCAAAGTAAAGGTTATTCAGTGTTTAGATCAATGATTGATTATTGGTTTTAGGGCGCGCCAACCTGCGAGGTCATATAGCGCCTAGTGTTTAGATCAAGGTTACAGGTCAATTTTAAAGGTCACTGGCCTTGATGATCAAGGCTTGATCAAAGGTCATTGGTAAGCTTGGGCACAGCGCTAGTTATAGCGTAAATTAGGCATAATATGTTGGGTTGTGCCGTAATAGGTCAATGACCTTGAAGGACCTTGACCCCAAAAAATTGCAGACATTGTTTAGAGCCTTCCCTTTTGGCCTCAGCCCTGTTCTAGAGTATTCGCTCCCCGTTCCGGCCCGTTGGGGGGGGGGGTGCTTGAACACCCCCTCGAGGTCTCCCAGTGGCACGAATAAACGTCGGCGCGAAGCGACACAGTACTTGTCACACCTTATCATTGATCAATTCCGCAACTTTCCCTCAAAATTTAAGGTTGCGTCATCTCAGGTCAGGTCACCAGTGCAGGTCAAGTGACCTCACCCCAAAAAATGTTTAAGTTGGCGTAAGTAAGAAAAGGGTGAATCTATCGAATTCAAACTTGTACCATATAATGGGCCCAAAAAGTACTAATACATTTATTGCGGGATTTTTCCCATCGATGACCTAGGGACAGGTACGAATCATGACCTCTCCATTCAAAATGCATGGGGTAAAACGGAAATTTGCCGAAAAATTGCTCTATGTCTGCAGACGCCGCTTGGAATACCTTCGGATTCCCCAAATCATGGTATCCTAGGCCTCTTTATCGGTTCATGTTGCAAGTTTAGACATGTTACCTCTGAGAGTTCATCTGGGGCTTCCTAAGCAGGTTTTAAGACTTGGGTTAATTGCTTTGCAGGAAATATTGACAAAACCCGTATTTTGATACCATTTTTTATTGCTATTGTGAGTTGATTCATATGCATACTGACTATGCTAGGCTAGATGGTGACCTTGACCTAGCCTTAGGTCAGGTCATTTTTATGTTTTGACCTAGTATAGTCATATTATGCATTATTTGATCATTCGCCGTAACGAGAGGAAGCGAAGTGTGCCTAAAAATGATTCTAGCTCAACTCTGGCAGATGCTAGAGTATATACACAGAGGCATGTTGTAAGCTTTGTCTCGGGGAGGGGCCCTAGCGCTGATCGCGGGAAAAATCCCCAATGGCCCCCAGGGGCCCTCAGGGAGTCAGGAAATCTGGCGTGGGTGGAATCCGGTAGGAGGGATTTTGGGTCTCCAGAATCAGCTGAGGGGCCCGTGCCAGTTAAGGGGGCCCCAGATAAGGGCCCCCGACGAGCCCATTTGACCTCAGCGCCAACACAGGATTCTCAAGACCAGCGTGGGGTGCCTACCTATTTAAACGGTTTCTAAATAAGCTCAGGGACCCAAAACTAACCCAGGGGTCCAATTTTCAACTCATGGGGCCCAGACACTCTGAGGGGAACCTGCAGAAGCTCAGAAGGCCCATAAAACTAATAGGGCCAGACTAGCTGGGTGCCTCGACGAACTAGTGCCCAGATACGCACAACGGGCCCCAAACAAGCTGAAGGGATCTATATCAGTTAAACGAAAACAATACCAACCCAGGGGACCCTGACCAGCTTAAGGGACACTTATCCAGCTTGGGGCTCAGGCTCAGAGCTCCAGCTTTTAGCTCAGAGGGCCCAGGACCGGTTGAGGGGGCCCTATATCAATAAAAGGGCCCCAAAAAGCTTAATAGGCTTCAGCGGCGACATATAGGTTTCAAGTTCAGTGTGAGAGTCTGGTTAACTAAAGCGGTCCCAGATCAGCTGAGGGGACTCGATATAAACTCATCGAAGTCACCGAAAACTCAGGGGCCCAGGCCCGCAGAGGTTCTGCGGCCTATGAGGCTCAGGTTAGCGTCAATCGGGTATTTCAGTATTGAGCCGTTAGCCAGGACAACTGTGATAAGTGGAGGTGGTGGATACGACACCTCAGTTTTTACCATGACCGAATATAACTATATTATTTGCTCATCGCGCTCCAGTTAGTGTCAGTGGGTGCTTACAGCATTTTCTACCACGGTACCAGTCCTTAGCTGGCCCGAAATATGCTTGATGGTAAACGTGAACATGTCCTCACTAAGAGGAAGCTTTCATGAAAATAAGCATTTACAAATCCTTTTTTAAACGCGTTCTTCATTGACACTGGCCGCCATTTTGGTGGTAAATTGGCCAGTGGCGGATCCAAGGGGGGGAGGGAAAAAGGCATTCCCCAAACGAAAAAGCTCGGGGCAAATCTGCGTTTTCGCCCCCCAAAGCGATCAACCTCCTTTTTCCCCTACTCCTTCTTAGTTTATAAGCAAGATTTTGGTGTTCCAACTCTCAACTTCAAACAGAACATAAGTTGATAAGATGTTCCCTGACCTGTCCCCTCGAATCCGGAAATGTAAAAAACACTGAAGATTATATATTCGGGCACAGCCCTTCATCAGAATCATGGAGTAAATATAAATAATTCTCAGTTATAGTATAGCCAGACCTCCATAGTATAGCAAGGCATAGTATAGCCAGCCTTGGATAGGAAGAAGTATCTCGAGCCCATACTTTTCACCCCGTGAAGTTTTTTTTGGCTTTTTGCCTCAAATACCCAAAATTCTACGGGCAAGTAATATTGGTAGCGCAGCTTTTTACTGCGTGACGTTTTTTTTTTTTTTGCTTTTCGACTTTAGTTTGCCCCTCCTAAACCGACCGGCTAGATCCGCCACTGAAATTGGCGCCCCTCAGGTTCGGCGCCCCCCAGGTTCGGCGCCCCCCAG
Source organism: Lepas anatifera (assembly GCA_034440635.1). NCBI lineage: Eukaryota > Metazoa > Arthropoda > Thecostraca > Lepadidae > Lepas > Lepas anatifera. Next base: position 418,442 of record JAOTON010000509.1, read on the forward strand.
GTTCGGCGCCCTCCGAGCCTGGGCCCCCCCTTAACGAAATCCTAGATCCGTCACTGGTATATTTGTACTTTGTGTGATTTCGTGTATGGTTTTACTAACTCGTTTAATATCTTTTACATCCCGCTGCAGTTTTAGCCTGTGACTTCAGCTATCAGTGGATTTTAAGCCTGTTGGTGATGAACTTGAAAACATGAAATTAAACGAACACAGTTCAAGTATCAAGTTAAGATAAAGAGAGAGCAAAGAGTCTGGCCCAAAGCACAGCCTTTACAGAGTTGTAAGCTGCTGCTATGTAGTCATTTCTGCTGTGCAGATTTACTTACCATGGTTTTCTTTTTGAAGTGGCTTAATACAATGGTAAATTACTGCAGCAGCATTTTTTTACATGAAATGACGTTGGTTTGAGCATATGCAAAAAAGTACATATTGTGATAATTCAGGGCGAAATTGAGTTGTTTTGTTGAGAAAACATTGTTTGAGTATTAGCAGGGTGTGTTTTATTCAACTTGAATGTAGACAAAATTTGACTGAGGGCAACATACTGTTAAGGCAATGCAACAAGCAGGGCCCCAGTTGCCAAGAGAGAGGAATATTTCGTTAAAAAATTTGATTCTTGTATTTTCCGGACGTATGTATGTTTGTAAATACCCCGAGGATTCTGGATCCAGTCGACCTGAAAGGAATTTTTAAAATTGGTATTTCTTTGGCGGTGCCTAAGGACACTTCTACAACTGGTCACTTACCATTCGAATTGCTTGCAGTATACGATTTTATAAAGGTACAGTTTCACTACGGAAGAAGGGCTCGAATCAATTGGTTAATTAGACAAATTCTCTTAAATATCCTTTTACATAAGGCTGAGCCGAAGTTGAAATCCGATTTTTTCACTCATACTATAATCTCGCTGTGGCTTAACATGCGCATCGACGGAAGGTCTGAGCTACCTTCGCTTTGACGGGGGGGGGGCGGGTACTCCCTAAGATCTCAAGAATCAAACTAGATAGCGAAAAGCTGTAAGCAGCGTTGGGTAGCCTATCCACTTCACTATCGAAAATATTTGAATTATGTTTTGTCAGGTCACGTTTAAGATCACTAGAGGCTAAGGCATGTCATCATAGGAAAAACAGGTAAATGAAGGTTTTCGGTTAAATCATCTGAACAAGTAAAAGATAGAGCAAAACAACTCAAACCATTGGGATCCTCACAGCAAACCAAATCAAATGGCATATAATATAACCTTGCTAGGTAAAATCAGGTCAAATATGATATTTGGCTTGACCTGAGGTTAGGTCAAGGTCAAATTGGATAAAATGTCTATCATTAGACCTGCAAAGACAATGCAATCTAATGAAATTAAAATAAACGGCCTATCACCATCCGTTACTAAGTTATCCAGTTAAACTCACGTTCTCATGTATTTCTAATGGAGAGGCCATGGTTCGTAACGGACCTTAGGTCACCGATATAAATATTTGAACATATTTCAGAGAAATCGGTGGGCCCATTATGTGGTATGAGTTTCATTCGTATAAGATCACCCTGTTCTGACTTATGCTATCTGAAACGTTTTTGAGGTCTGGTCACTTGGCCCGTATTGGTGACCTGACCTGAGATGACCCAACCTTAACGCGCGCATTGACGGGGGCGGGTATCCGCCCCCTCGGGATTTTCGAAAACAGCATAAAAACGGCGGCACGTAGAGCCGCCGTACTTTGTGTACCTTTTTCTCATAATTTTTACAACTTCTATCAAATTTTTAAGGTTAGGTCATCCCAGGTCAGTTTACCAGTACAAGTCAAGTGATCTGACCTAAAAAAAGTTTAAGATAGCATAAGTCAGAACAGGGTGAACTTATCGGATTGAAACTCATATCATAAAATGGGCTACCCGGAGTTATCTAAAATAAGTTCAGGTATTTTTGATATCGATGACCTAAGGTCAGGTACGAGCCATAACCTCTCCATTGGAAATACATAGGGAAAATGGTTTTAACTGAATAACTTAGTAACTGATGGTGATAGATCGTTTATTTTGATTGCATTAGATTTGCCTTGTATTTGCGGTTCTAATGATATGTATTTTATCTAATTAGAACTTGACCTGACCTCAGGTCAGTTCAAATCCTTGATTTGACCTTGCAAGGTCATATTAAGGATTCGATTCGGCTTGCTGCGAGTATTCATATTGTTCAAATCATTTGTCTCTATCTTTACTTGTGCAGATGTAATTACCGAAAACCTTCATTTACATGTTATTCTTATGACGGCATGTTTTGACCTCTAGTGACCTTAGATGTGACCTGACAAAAATGGTTTAAATATTTTTGATGGAGAAGTGGATGGGCTACCTAACACCGTTTACCGTTTTTCGGTACTTTGTGTGGTTTTCGAGATCTTAGGCGAGGGGGCGGGTACCCACCACCCCCGTGAAAGCAAAGGTGGCTCAGACCTCCGTCAATGCGCGTGTTAAAGTTTTGAACACAGATTAAAAAAAATCAGAGAAAAAGATATGCCACGAATGGTGGAGCTACGCGCCGTCATTTTTTAGGTACCTCCAAAAACCCCCAAGGGTGCGCGTGTTAATATCTAATATACATCAATAGACCTGGTAGTCTGCCATGCACGAGATTTTATCATGTTTGGACTATCGAATTAGCAGAAGGCTACATAAAAAACCCTAACATTTTTGCATTTTACTTCATGGGAAGAAAAAATGATATAAAGAGGCTCTCGCTGATGACTTTTGGTCTTCTACGGTGAATTAATTATTTGCCAAATATCAAGTTGACACTGGTATTATTTGCCAGGCATTAAGGATCTCTATGAATTGGTATCGCCGGTGGCTTTCAAATTAGGCGTATTCAGGATTTTGATCGGGGTCTTCAAGAAGCCGATTTGACCCAAAAATGTCAAGTTTGACCTCAAACGTGACCTTGAGGCAGTACATGACAGAACAACACTGCTGCCTAGTTTGGGATGTTGGAACTGGTCCCAGATCTCGATGAGTTGACCTGACCTTTTATTATTTTGCCTTAAGTTATCACTTTGTCATTGTCAAATCGATCACTTAGTTCTCACGGCAGCGTCCCTCTTAAAAATTGCGGGAAATCCTTTGCGAAAACTGGAAAGGGGTCCGACTGGCGGTGCCGATTTAAGGTGCCTATTGTGGTCTGTATGAGGTCTTATGCGCTTTTCATGCATGCGGCAAAGATTATCCACCATAATGTAGACGCGCTTCTGCCGGAACAGCGGACATGGACAATCGACACCGCGGCGCGCCAAGGCTTCGATGACTGGAGCGCTGGCGATCGATGGAGCCCATTGGTCGTGCAAGGGCGTACAATTCCCGCATGTGCATGATGAGTGTAAACGTTTATTTATGCTCCAAACAATTCATTGATATGAAGGGTGGAGGCTCATTAGAGTGGACTGAATGCAAATAACATGGTGAATTGGCTCATTAGACGTGTTTGCCGGGCTCCACTCCTCAACAAACTAATCAACGGCTCAATTAGCTGTCCTCATAGGTGATAGAATATTTGTTCGTTGACGGAGGGGGACCCAATTCTGTGCAAAAAAACATTTACTCTAACATTTCACTTTGTTTATTCGTTGTGACAAAGCAGGGGGCGGCACCATAATCTGCCCCAGGGGATGATAGGCTACTATGAACCTTAAACAACGTCAAACACTTTCAATAAGTTATCGAACCTGATATTTCCCATTTTTTTTCAAAAAGTGGTTTCCAATCTTCCGTGGGGCCAAGTGCCCTAGTGCTTTTTTTTGCCCTCATTCAGTTTGGTTCAATTTTCATGGTAGCACGCTGGCTTCGTGTCCCATCTGGCTAGCTGGAAAGGTTTTTAAAGGCCGTGTCCCACTTTTTATTGGTTTGGAACTGAGATAACGCTTTTGGAGAGCTTGTTTAGAAACCACTATTGACAGATTTAATTTCACCTTAAGCTCTCGGTATACAATTTCCGCCAGCTTGAAGTTCAAAGTAAAGGAGCTTATTGCCCATTTTAAGCCCTGAAGGAATACTTTTCATATGCTTGCCGTAATCTGAGTGGTCGTAAAGCCTTAAGACTAGCCTACTCGCAGAAAATACTATGCTAGCGAGTGAACTAGCATGCAACATGTCTGTCGACCGAAAACTTCAGGCAAGTTGTCGTCCATTGCAGAGCGGCATTGGGCCGAAATTAGCCCAATGTGATTGGGCTATGGGCAATAATCATTACCAATGATTGCAACACACATCACATCCTCCCTCCCCCGTACTTGCAAAAACAAGTATCGATTGTTTTTTTCATAAAAATCCAGCCCTGAAATTGTTTCTTTACATCAGGCATAGGCGTAATCTTTCCACAAATGTAGAAACTCGGCGGCCGCCGTAACAACATCTGTCGTTCAGTTTTTGCACCAGTGCTTAACACGCGCCCCGCTGGGTTCCCTGGCATGACGCGCCCCGCTGCGAGGCGTATTTCGCCCTCCTCCGTATCTCATTTTCCAGGAAAGCTAAAGAAAATTTACGGATGGCGTTCGAAAGCTCTTGACGAGACGAAGGGAAATTAAAGATAGCATTTTTATGTCAGGTCAATATTGAGGTCAGCATAGTTCAAAGAAGGTTCCATAGGCTAACAAAAGGGCAGTGTACTAGGTCAAATTGTGAAAATGACCTGGCCTCGAGCTAGGTCAGGGTCACAGGGTGAACTGGTATGGTCATGTTGCATATCAATCGACTCTCCGGGACAATATAAGTGTCGGATCCGAGTTCACTGGTTTATTGCCGTTTGAAGGCTGCAGAGTCGACAGGCACAGCTCCGACCTCGCGCGGGGTCGCGCACCGACTGCCGGCCTCCCGCGCCGGCCGGCCGGCCTCCGCCAGCCGACCGAGCGGGCGCCCCAGGGCACGCTACACCGCCCAGCGCAGGGGCGAGTCCAGGGTAGCGCCCACACTCAGCGCCCAACACTCCTCCCCCCACAATTCAACATCACACAGGCACTGCGGCGCAACCCCTGGAGGCTCCCTCTCACGAGGGGCTGCGCGGAACGGCGACTCGGCAACCCGAGCGCAGACGTTGGTCGCCAATGCAGCCATCCAGCCAGCCGATGAGGTCAACCAGGCGCTGTTGCAGCTGATCTTGGCCGGCAGGCCCAGCTGAAACACACAATAGAAGGGCCAAAAACATGTAACCAAAGAACCGCAACCACAAGAACCAACAACATCATTACAGTCTGGACAGGAGGCTGTCCAGTACCGCATACCCCGCCCCGCTCAGGTGCACCCCGTCCTCTTTGTACAAACCATCCCTGAGGAGCCGGCGACGCCCCCGGGTAGAAGTGGTTAGTTTTCTACCCAGGGGCACCACGCTCACCCGTGGGCCAACCAGGCCCCGGACCATGGCGCGTTCCAGCCGGAAGGCCCGTGTCGCCTCCCACTGCATTCCCCTTTCGCAGCAGAACCTAGGGAGGGGACCCAACAAAACAACCCCTCCCCCCACCGTAGCCGCTGCGACTTTCTCGACGAGGCCACGGAGGGCAGCCATTACCGCGCAGCTGGTCGCGCGCATGTCTGGCCCGGAATACAAGTCATTGGACCCAAGCCAGACATATACGCATCCCATCTCGCGCCCCCTGGCCCCCGCCTCCACCGCCCAACGGACGCAAGGTTCATTCCCCCGGCGCAGCTGACGTTCCACCGTGTTTCCCCCGACGGAAAGTGAGAGCACATCACAACGACGCGCCAAGGGGCAGTCTCTAGCGATAGAGTCCCCCAATAGGAGGTTAACCCGGCCCCACCGGGGGTCCGGCGCCACCTTCGCCCCACCGGGGGGCCATCGATGGCCCCCTCTAACTCCGAAATATGGGCGTTAGCGCAAATCTGCAAGTGCAATGAAAGCTCGCGTGAATTCAGTAGAAATTACTTCGCATGTTTTAGTGCTCAGGTCAATGGTTTGACCTCCAGAGGTCAAATTAGGTCAGATCGGCTATTTTCACTCAAATATGCAATGATTAAGCAAACTGGGCATAACTCTTATGTCATTAGAGCTATTGAGACCTGGTAAGTACATTTGATAGCAAATTGCCAGTACTTTTTCCGCTATGTGGAACGTAAAGACCTCCCGCCAGTGGTTTAACCGCCAGAGGTCACCTCGTGACCTAATATGACCTGAGGTCACGAAAGGTCAAAAAGTGACCTTGCCGTATATCAAATGAAAGCCAGTGACAAGACAAACACAATGGTGTTTGTTTCACCGCTCTAGCTCAGTTAGGTCAAGTTATTGTCAAATACTGTTTTTGACCTCTGGTGACCTTGGATGACCTTGGAAAGTCAAAGGGCAAATATGACCCCTGGGATCCGTGAAAGGGTGTCCAAAACGTTGTTCTGAGCAGTCTGAGTATTTGCAATCATTTTTGTGGCTTTTATATCATGAAATAGCTTTTCCCATGCTTTTCAATGGGAGAGGTCGCCTCGTGACCTGACCTCAGGGCACGAAATCAAAAATCCCGGATATACACCTTGTAGACCCTGGAGGGGTCATGAAGTGTGGAAGTTTCAAATCGATCGACTTTGAAATGTGCTCTTACAGAGCTCTAAAGGCGAAGTGAGGTGACCTTGGTTGACCTCGTCTGGTGACCTGACCTTGGGTGACCCGGGGTAAAAATTTCAGGGATGATGGGAAAATGATGCAGTGAGAGGTGAGCTCTCACCCGGGTGCTGCGCCTCGTCGTTTTTCTGCTATCCCGGAAAACCTTAGGGGCATTGGCCCGGTGGGGCGAGGGTTAAGCTGCAATCCCTCCACCCGAAGCTGGGGTGGCCGAGTCACAGGAACAAACGAGGGGGCAGGGCTCACAACTCTCGAAACTACGTCCACCCAGGACCGGGCCGGAAAACCCGTTAGGGGAAGGCCAGGCATCATGTCCATCCAGGGTTGGGTTGCAGAAACCACCTCTGGGGCGGACGCCCCATTATGAGAAACAATCCCAACAACGCTCTCCCCGCTCGTCGCACTCACCCGGAGAGGTGGTTCCGGGGCGACGACCCGACGTCCGCCACTATCTGGACCTCCACGCGGAGACACTCCCCGAACTGGGGGAGGCAAGTCTCCCGCCTGGTCTCTGACGGCCTCCCCGTCGTCCCCAAAGTCCTCCATACTCGTGTTGAAGGCGGTCAGTTCGCAGCTGCTGTCGAGGTCGGAAGCCATGCCCGGGGTCACCCCCACAGCGAGGCATTCAGGGGTTGGCTCCTCCCGGGCGACGTGCTGCCTCAGCTCGTCCAACTCCCGGCGCAGGCCAGCGACCTCCAGGCGCAGCTGCTGAATTTCATCCGCCGGCGGGGGCCGCCTGTCGGCGCCCAGGTCTCCCAACTCTGAATTCTGAAAAACACAATAAAAAGCAGCAGTATCTCCTTACGGAATAAAAAGCTTTCTGATGCAATACAATACAATTTAGCTTTAACTCACCCTTGAATCCTACCTGAAGCACAAACGGCAGCTTTTGGATTTACCCCTCTAAACCACATCCCTTTTAGCATAATTTCATTAGGGGAATCCAGCCTGATACCGCTCAACGGGTCGCACTACCCTGCCAGAACGTGTGCAATGAGACACGCCGTCCACGGTATTCCCAGCAGGGGCCGAGACACCGTTCTCCGACAGGCAAAATATATCTAGGTCAATGTCACCTTGGCTCAAGCATGCATTTCCTCTACTCCCTTCAATCCGTGGACGGGAAGGGTCAAACTCAGGACTAACCCTCCTGCTCCTAAGAGGCTTTAGTCGGTTATGATGTACATTGGACACCCTACCATCAGATGCGCGAACCTGCCACACTACCACAGGTCGGTTGGGATCTCCGACCGGTCCGAGTACCGTGTAGGGGCCTTTGTAAGATAGGGCGAGCTTCCTCTTACCACCCACCTGCCCGGCAGGGTTGGTGAGCCACACTTGATCACCCCTCCTATAGCTTTGCATCTTAGCATCCATGTCGTCTGTGTCTTGGGCAGCTTCGCCCAAGGTATCAGTCACGGAACGAAGCGCCTGCGATAACAACTTCGCTCGTTGTTCAACAAAAGAGTGAACGCCGACCTGAGATGTTGATGGGAGAAGGGTTACGTCGAGGGGTGTCCTCACCTCCCTACCATAGGCCAGGAAGAAGGGCGAGAAGTCGGTAGCTCTGTGTTTTGACGAGTTATAAGCCATTGCCAGCGCTGGTACCTTCTCGTCCCAGTCAGACCCATCGCCACTTACGCATTTTGACAGCATGTCTTTCAGGGTTTTGTTGAAACGCTCAACCATGCCGTTGCCTTGCGGATGGTATGGTGTGGTTCTTGATTTCTTAATGCCTACGACACAGAGCCTGGAAAACTGCACTCTCCAACTGGCGACCTTGATCGCTGTGGAGTCTCTCGGGCACCCCAAAGTCATACACCCAGTGAAGCACGCAGTCCGCCACCGTCTCCGCTCTCTGGTTGTCCATGGGGTACACGCGCACGAACCTCGTGAAGAGTCCATAACAACCAAGGCGTACTTGTTCCCTTTACTTGAGGTCGGCATCTCCGTAATGTCAATATCTACCCTTTCAAAAGGTGTCGAAGGGTGTTCGTGCATGTCGGCAGCCCTGACCCGAGGGACTGGACGTGACCGCTTCTGGCAAATTTCACAGGTTTCACAGTAGTCTCTGATATCACCGTAAGCACCGGGCCAGTAGAACTTCTTTAGGATTCGGTCGGTCGTTCTTCTCACGCCGAGGTGTCCAGCATAATCACAGTCATGAGACATGTCTAACACATGACACTTCAAAGATTCCTGTAGTAACACCCGGAACTCTCTCCTTCCGTTGTGACTACGGTTGATCCCCAAACTCCCCTTATTGATGCCCAGGCTTTCGAAATTCCGCGCCAGGAGCCTGAGTCTCCAGTCCAGTCCTTTTGCTTCCCTCCTGTCTGGTAGCCGCCCCTTCTCCACCCATTGCCGCACGGTGGAGAGCGTTGCATCAGAGTTCTGTTCCTGTGTGATATTGAGTTTCTCAAGCCACGTGTATGTCTCATCGCTGAAGCAAGCTTCGGTATCCTGGTACTTGGGTGGACTTTTGGAACCCAACGTGCCCTCCTTTTCCTTTATGGTGACGGATTCCTCGTTCACCTGCTGTTGGTGTGTAGCGCTCAACGAGCAACTCCCAGCGTTGAGCCTGTCGACCTGACCGGGAGGATTGACCAGGGCGACAACTGGACGGCGGGACATGGCGTCCGCGTTAGCGTGTTCAACTCCTTTTTTGTGTGTGACCGAGAACTCGTAGGAACTAAGTTCTACGGCCCAACGGCCCCACCGACCCGTCGCGTCTTTCTCTACCGCAATGGACTGAGGTAAATTGGCCAGTGGCTTGTGGTCCGTTATCACTTCAAAAGGTACTCCCACGAGGTATTGTCTGAAGTGTCGTATTGACCACACAATTGCCCACAGCTCCTTATCATAAGTGCGCCAGCGTCTTTCATTTCTTGACAGAACTTTACTACCATATGCTATCACCTTCTCTTCGCCGTTGACGACTTCGGAGAGCACAGATCCAACGGATGAGTTGCAGGCGTCGGTAGCCAGCTTGAACTCGCCCTTGAATGAAGGAAGTGTCAAAATAGGCGGAGACGTAAGCATTTCCTTCAGCTGAGCGAACGAATCTGCCATAGCTTCCGTCCAAGCTATGGGACCAGAGCCTTGGGCTGCCTCTCGGAGAGGTCTCGTCAGCTCGGCATAATTGGGGATGAAGCGCAAGTAGTAGCCACTCAAACCCAAGAAGCTGCGAAGGTCTTCAGCTGTCTCCGGTCTTGGCCAGCCCGTCACCTTCTCCGTGTTGTGGGGATCGGGGCTCACCCCAGTGCGCGACACTACATGGCCGAGAAACTTGACTTCGGTGCGGCCTAGGTGACATTTACTTGGTTTCACTTTCATCCCCGCGGATCGAATTCTGCAGAACATCTCCTCCAGGGCCTTCAAGTGGTCTTCTTCGGTACGGTTGAACAGGATCACGTCGTCCAAGTACACCAGACAGGTTTTCGCATCCATGCCGGAGCAGATTAGCTCCATGAGTCTCTGATAGGTTGGACCCGCATTCTTGCACCCGAAGGGCATGACCTTGAACTGGTAGAGTCCTTGCCCTGTCGTGAATGCCGTTTCCTCTTTGTGGGTCTATTCCATTTTTACCTCCCAGTAACCTGACGCCATGTCGAGGGTTGAAAAGAGCTGGGCTCCTGACAAGGAGTCCAGCGAGTGTTGGACTGTTGGCAGCGGATGAGAGCAGCCTCTGGTCACTTTGTTGAGGGCACGTAAGTCTACACAAAATCTGAGAGACCCGTCCTTTTTTCGCGCCATAACGATAGGGGAACACCATGGGCTCGTGCTCTCCTCGATAATTCCTGCTCGTAACATTTCCTGCTTCTGATGTTCCACTTGCTCCCGTAGTCGCCATGGTATTCGTCTTGGCTTCTGTTTCACTGGGCTTGCATCTCCAGTATCTATACTGTGCTTCAGAAGATGTGTCCGTCCTAGGTCATCGGGTCCCCGACTGAAAATGAAGTCGTACTTCTGCACCAGTTTGTGTAGCCTCTGCTTTCCTGCTGGAGACAGCTCGCAGGCGCTGATGTCGATGGGCAGATCGGAAGCTTCAGCGGCCACGGGCTGGCCGTCCACAGTCTCATGGTCGTCATCAGCACTGTGGTTCTCGCAGAGGTGATACATACCTTTGCCATCACTGCGTACTGTAAACACAGTACCGACGTCTGTGCCTTCCAGGATTCTCACTTCCGTGGGACCCAGGCTCGTAACCTTTACTGGAACGGTCATGTCACCCCGCACAACCGTGACTGATCTTGGCATAAGCGCGTCACCGTTGAGCGATGCCTCGTTTGGCTCAAAAACGCCCTTGTTCCGTTCCGTACGCGCTCCGATCTAAACGCTGCGAGTGCTGGTTAACAACTGGTTTATTGGCCCGCTCCACAGGTTACACGCAGTCGCAGCAGCACTGCCGCAGGCACTGACCGGGCGGCAGTTAGAGGTGACAGAAAGGTATCACAGCAGTCAGAGGTGACAACAATATAACCGTCACTGCACACCTCCCCCGAAGTATACTGGAAAGTATACGACGAAAAACAAATCCATACTAAAGGAACAGCACTGGAAAAGTCTCAAAGTCACTCAGCGTCACAGTTTAGTAGCGCACGCCGCTGCGCGTCTTTTTCGGATTTTGGCGCAGCCTGCAGGATTTTGAATTGGGAGTTTTGAAGCGGTGAAGTGCGTGCATTAATAATTCAAGATGGCATTCAAGGCTCCAGACGCTTTTGACTTCACAACACTGACATCCTGGCCTTCGTGGAGGGATCGCTGGGAGAGATTCCGGAAAGCGAGTAAGCTGTCCAAGGATAGTCAGGAGGTACAGGTTAGTGCTCTGATTTACTCCATGGGCCCGGAAGCAGGACACCTCCTTACATCATTTGATCTGGCAGAGCCAGACGCCCGTACATACGATGTTGTTATGGGGAAGCTGAATGCTTATTTCTTGCCGAGGTCGAATATTATCGCAGAGAGGCAACTTTTTGGACCAGAAATCAGAGGGAAGGTGAGAGCAACGAACTATATATAAGAGCCATCATGACTCAAGCTGAAAAATGCGACTTCGGAGCAACAAAGTCTGAGCGAGTAAGAGATCGTTTGATAGCAGGAATGATGGACAAACAGATGTCTCGGAAGGTTCAACTCCAGGCGCTGGATGAGTCTGTTACTATGGATAAAGTAATAGCTATGATGCGTAGCTCTGATCTTGTTGGTGAAAATCATCCGTCAAGTGTTGACAGGGTCACTACTTCCACTAGCAGCAGCAACGGTGGAGGAGGTAGCAGCGGTGGCTCTGGCCATATCAGCAGTGAGAGCAGACAGCGGCAGCAGGGACAGCCTCGGGAGGAGCATGAGCAGCTACCACAGCGACACTACCAGCGGAATCAGCAGAGTCAGCAGTATTGGACTCAGAGACGGCAACCACTGCACCAGCCGCGCTTCCCGCAGCATCAGAGCTGCAAGTACTGCGGTAAGGCGAGGCATCCATCGCGCTCACAATGCCCTGCTTTTGGATCGATCTGCAGCTTCTGCAATGGTCTCGATCACTGGGAATGCGTCTGTTATAGGAAGCGTGCTCGTATAAGTGAAGTCGCTTACATCCCTTCTGCTGATAGCGTAACAGAGGAGTATTTCTTAGGAGAGGTTAGAGACGCGAATGAAGGAAAATGGACAGTTGATTTGGTTGTAGAAGGCCAAGACATAACGTTCAAAGTGGACTCCGGAGCTGACGTGAACGTAATAACCTCACAGACGTGGAAAAATATGCAGCACAGGCCTCTTCTTCAACAAAGTAGCGCTAAAGTGTCTAGCGTGGGACATCAACTGAAGGTACTGGGCACTTTTGATGGAGTTGTTGAACATAAAGGCGAACGAAAGCTGATGACGAAATTTTACGTCATTGAAACTGCTTTCCCTGACAACCTTCTGTCGCGTTCAACTAGCAGTACACTTGGGTTGATAAGTTTCATCAACAATGTGATGCAGGTACCCTTACCGGACGTCTTCGGAGACACAGGGCTGATGGAGACTGAGCCAGTCACAATTCGCCTGCTAGACAGAGCCGCCCCCTACGCCATTACCACAGCAAGGTCCGTGCCACTTCCACTTATGAAGGCCGTGGAGGAGGAGCTGATCAAAATGGAAGAAAACGGCATCATCGAAAAGGTAACACAGCCAACAAGCTGGTGTGCTGCCATGGTGCCAGTAGCAAAGTCTTCCGGTGTGCGGATTTGCGTTGATTATAAGGAGCTTAACAAATCGGTTAAACGGGAGACTTTTCCGATACCGACATTTGACCAACTCACAGCGAAGCTACAAGGCTCTAATTACTTCACTAAGCTTGATGCCTCGACAGGTTTTTACCAGCTACCCCTCAGTGAAGAGTCGAAGCCGATGACTACCTTCATGACGCCTTTTGGAAGGCGAATGTTCCGGCGTCTACCAATGGGAATAAGTCTGGCCCCTGAGGTGTTCCAGCGCAAGATGCAGGAGATGTTGGAAGGACTTGAGGGCGTCATCTGCTTCATGGACGACACTCTCGTCTACGGAGACGAAAAAACTCACGATGAAAGGCTGCAGGCTGTCCTAAGCAGGATTAAAGAATCAGGATTGAAGCTGAACAGGAGCAAATGCGAGATCAAGAAGACACGGGTTAAATTTCTGGGGAACATCATCAGTAAGGAAGGGATCGCTGCAGACCCAGAAAAACTGTCAGCGGTTCAACAGCTCCAACCACCGAAGAACATCAAGGAGCTACGGCAGCAGCTTGGAATGATTAATCACTTATGCAAGTTTGTTGCTGGCATTCAGACTGTGCTGAAACCGCTAACCGACCTTCTCAAGAAAGAAACAGTCTGGCAGTGGACATCAGCTCAACAAGAGGCCTTTGAAAAGGCAAAAGAGCTGCTTCAGAAGCCACCTGTGCTGGCATACTATGACAGCACGAAGGAAACCGTCGTCAGTGCTGACGCCTCCAGTTTCGGCCTCGGTGGCTGCATTTTGCAACAGCATGGAGAGCAGCTTCGGCCGGTTGCGTTTTGCAGCCGAACACTCAGCCCCACCGAGCAACGATATGCCACCATCGAGAAGGAGCTGCTTGGAGTCACCTGGGTATGTGAAAGATTCCGTATGTTTCTCACAGGCCTGCCGTTCTTTAAGATAAACGTTGACCATAAGCCATTAGTGCCGCTTATTAACAGCAAAGCACTCACAGACGCACCTCTTCGATGTCAGCGTATGTTGATGCGTATGCTGTCGTTCAATGCAACCGCCGTGTACATTCCCGGCCACCTGCACAGTGTTCCTGACTGTCTCTCTCGGCAGCCGCACAGCCCTGGTAGTGGTGACGGCATCGCTCGGCGGATGGAACGTGACGTCGAACTGCATGTGGCAGCCCTGTTTCAGAGCCTGCCAGCCTCCAACAGTCGTATTGAGGAGATCCGGTCCGCTCAGGAAGCCGACAGCGAGGTTAGTCAAGCTGTGCACTACACACTAAATGGGTGGCCAGTTGGAAATTGCAGTCAGCCTTACTTTCCGGCCAGAAACAATCTCAGCGTGGTCAACGGACTGTTATTGTATGGAAGCCGCCTCGTTATTGCAGCAGAAATGAGAGCCACAATTTTGAATCGCATTCACGGTGATGGACACCTGGGAATTAATAAATGCCGTGAACGTGCTGCCACATCTGTGTGGTGGCCAGGATTTAGTGAAGACCTCAAGGATTACATTAAGAGATGCAACTTTTGTCAAGTTTATTCCCCCGTACAACATAAGGAGCCGCTTCAACCAACCCCAGCAGCTGAACGTCCGTGGTCACATGTAGCAGCAGATATATGCCAGTTTGAGTCTAAGTCATACCTGGTCACCGTCGACACATTCAGCCGATACTTGGAAATACAACAATTATCCAGTATCACATGTACTGCAGTTATCCACCGTTTCAAGGAGACTTTTGCGCGGTTTGGTATTCCAGATCTTTTAACTACCGACGGAGGAACGCAGTTTACTTCGGCTCTGTTTCACGATTTTGCAGTACATTATGGATTCGCTCACCGTGTGACTGACCCGCATTTCGCACAGGCCAACGGTTCTGCGGAGCGAGCTGTGCGGCAAGCTAAATGGCTGTTGAGGCAGCCCGATCCTCAGTTAGCACTTCTGAGCTACAGAGCGACTCCAGTCCATCCCACCGGGCGTTCACCGGCCGAACTGCTGATGGGCCGTCCGCTTCACACCCGGCTGCCCCCTCCGGTGACGCCAGTGCCGAACGGCACAGCAGCGGCGCGAGAGAAAGATATGAGGGCAAAGCAGGCCATGAAAGGTAAATTTGACCGTCATTTCGGTGTGAAAAGTCTGAAGCCATTGCAAAAGGGAGATCGCGTGCGTATCAGAACTGCCGTTGATAAAGACTGGGAAAATGAAGGCACTGTCAGGGAGAGACGGGGCGAACGTAGCTACATTGTTGAAACGCCATCTGCAGTCCTCAATAATAATAATTGTTGGGGCTTATCGACGCACCAACTGCCGGTCATATGGCGTCGCCAACTCTTTCCTGTTGGAAGGGTTTTCGAGCCAGCTTGCCCTTGTTCAGGGAGCCGCCGGGCCTTGAACCCGGGTCGGCTGCGTGGCGACAGCTACGCTGACCACCCACCACCCCCCCCATCTGCAGTCCTCAGACGTAACCGTGTTCACTTGTTGTCCGTGCCTCCTCCTCTAATGAGGTACTCCAACCCCTCAGCCCGCTATCAAGCTGAGGAGCAGTACCGGCCCCAGCGTTCTGCCCAGCAGCTGTGGCCTTCTGCGCGGCAGCAGCTCTGGCCTGCTGCGCGACAGCAGCTGGCACCCGGTCTGCAGCAACTGCCTCAGCGGCCAGCTGCCACATCGCTCAGCCTGCCTCAGCGACCAGCTGCCACACCGCTCAGCCTGCCTCAGCGGCCAGCTGCCACACCGCTCAGCCACCCTGCCGGCTGCGCCATGTTCCGTTCCGTGCGCGCTCCGATCTAAACGCTGCGAGTGCTGGTTAACAACTGGTTTATTGGCCCGCTCCACAGGTTACACGCAGTCGCAGCAGCACTTCCGCAGGCACTGACCGGGCGGCAGTTAGAGGTGACAGAAAGGTATCACAGCAGTCAGAGGTGACAACAATATAACCGTCACTGCACAGCCCTCAAATGTCCCTTTGCACAGGGAAGCAGTTTTCCATCGATGGGCTCGACCTTCGCCCACACGATTCCCTCCGACCGGGGAGGTACAACGGCCGCTGTGCTCACTCTCACTCTCGATCGTGAGGGTTGGACTTCGTCGTAAGTGGGTAGGGGAATACTCAGACCATTGATCTTGAATAGCCCCTCGCTGTCGTCGAAGACTGCGCCGAACCGGCAAGAAAAGTCACGGCCCAAGATAACGTCGAAGATTAGGTTTTTAACAACTGCCATCCTATGAGTAAAAGCCTCTGTTGGGATGCGGAAATCGAGATCCGCCACGCCCACTACGGTTAAAGCCTCCCCACCAGCTCCGACTGCCCCAATATGTGCAGACTGAGGCGACACCGCTGACATGACCCCGGTACACCCAGCGGCCACGGTACTACTCATAAGGGAAATGTCGGCACCAGAATCGAGCGGAGCCCACAGGGTCCTGCCATTTGCGGTGACCTGCACCATAGCCGCCTTTTTTTAGGCAATTTTTGTGCTTTGGACCAGAGCTTTGCCCCACAGACCCAGTCCTTATTGGTTTCCCCGACAGGGTTCGAATACCTCGGCCTTGGGGTTCAATGGCATGGCAGGTAGCAGAGGGCAATCTACCATCCAGTGATCAGTCTGGCCACAAGCCAGACATCTTGTTTCGAAGTTGTGACGCTGCGACCGCTGGGAACCCTGGAGTCTTCTTGTGGGACATTCTCGTTTCATGTGGCCAGGTTCGTTGCATGCATAGCAACGAAAATCCCTTGTGTTCCTTTTGGAGGCAGACTCTTGTTGGCTCACCCGACGGTGGAGGGTCTGTATGGACGCGGTAATAGCGGTGATGCTTTGTTGCATCGCTTCCCATTTGTCTGGCTCGTTGTCCGTGCTGGTGCTCCCCTGGTTGCCTGCGGGTAGATCAGGTCTACAGTGACTTGTGGCTGCTACAAGCGCCTCTGGCGTCCGCAGGCTGTCCAATACGTTTTGCTTTCTTTGCGCTGCCTCTGTCAACCTCGTAGCTTCTTCCATGGTGGTGACTTCACGTTCCACAAGGAGAGACTGCAACCTTTGGTCGCGTAGACCGCAGGTAAACTGCTGTACAGCGCAGTTGTCCACGTGGCCGGCATCGCCCGCTGGAAATGCCAGGGCAGCAAGCTTCGTCACCCGATCACCAAAATCCCGCACTGATTCGTCCGGTTCGCGCACCGCCCCTCCTAAGAGGGAAAATGCCTGTAATGGCTTGACGGTATCGCCGAACCGCTCCTGCAATATCCTTACCACTGACGGGTAATTTTTCTCCTTTCCGGTGGGGATATTGGCAGCAATATCCAGTGCCTTTCCTTCCAGGGAGCCCAAAAGGAACAGCAGACGCTCATCTTCTTTGCACGATGACGACAATGTTTCGAACCGTCTGATCCAAGTCTCCTAAGACTCGTCGTGGCTTCCCGAGAACTTTGGGGTCCTCGTCAAAATAAGCCCTTTCGCAGATTCCATCTTCGAAAAAGACGCAGAAGTGGACGCGGAAAACAAATTTCAACTAAATGATAAACTACACGAAGCGTGGAAATCCGATGCGTGTTATTCTCTGATTTATAATGTAATAATAAACTGGCTTTAAAGAAGATTGAATCAAATTTATGTATCCAATTTATGGAATATTCCGCAAACTCTATGCTATTATCGCAAAAATTATATTATACTGCGATAATTGGACCCCGACGCCGATGGCAAAAATGAAATGCTCACGTTGTTTTAGGCTAGTGAAAATTGTGCTTGCTTTAATTTACACCAGGGAAGACGAAGGATTAAACAAATATATTTTCGTTGTGTACTGAAATAACGAATAATTACGTTCCGGTGCAAACTTAAACAACTTGTGGCAAAAGTTAAGTAACCAATTGGGCTAGATCAGAGTGTAACAATTGGTCAAAAATCTAAGCGTGCCAAGCTGAAAATAACGGGTGAACACTTAGTTTTGGGACGAAAATTAAACAGCAATAACTTCTGTGTATTAGTTACCAGGACGATGAATTTACACCTGGCTGGTGACAGTCTGGAGTATTCTCATAACTAGTGAAACAGTTTATTGATGCCCTGTCGGTTCCGGCTGCCGCGCTCGCCCACCCTTTCATCATCGTTCGAGGGACCTCCGGGTCGATCTCGGCGAGTACCTTGCGGATACGAGCCTTCAATGACTGATCAGATTTTGCCTCCCATCCACCTTTGTAAATCTATTGCTTAAATACGCCCCAAAATCCTCGATCGGCCTCAGCTGGGGTACATTTGGTGGGTTTTCCTCACGTGGTACCACGGGCACGCGCGCCTCCTTCAGAAGCTTCAGTTCTCTTGGCGTAGTGAGCTGCTGCGAGATCCTCCAAAATATGTAACTACCATCTGGATAGTTGTGGGCCACATAGGGCAGAATAAACTTCTTTAGGCACTCATTCCTGTAGATTTCCCTATCGAATTTTGCTCGACTGGGGCAAATCGCGGCCTGGAGATCCCCTTCGGTGATATGGCTACCACACAGTAGTTTCCGTGGGAACTTGCTGGTCGGACGCCATCTGACCTGTACAAGCACATATCCATCTCGCCCACCATAGAAGCCCCGGCTGCGCGGCATTTCGCTTCCCGCGTATGTCAAGTAACTTTCGTCGTCCATTATGACATCATTCTTCCGCTCGCTTTGAGCACCCCTCGGGACAAGCTACGCAGACGTAACTTTTGGGCACGTCGCTGTCTTTCTGTGGTGTCTGGTGCCCACCCTTTCTTCCCGTACTTAGGTCAGCTTTATCTAGCATTTTCCTGACGTAAGTCTGTGAAACGGTGAATTTTCGAGCAAGAGCACGGTGGAAATCCCGACCTTGTTTCTGCTGCGTGAACAGTGCATAATGATTTGGGGTGTCATTTTTGTGACTGGTCGGCATTATTTCTCAATATTGCCATGTGCAACGTTTCTTCCTGCCTTGGCGATAATAGTCACACGGTGGCGGCTTCCTGAACAAGGAGCAAGCTGGCTCCCGGAAACCCTTCCAACAGGGAAATAGTTGGCGACGCCATATGCCCTGGCAGTTGGTGCGTCGATAAGCCCCAAAAATTATTATTATTATTATAGTCACACGGTAATGGTTGCCTTCGCCATATCAAATTTCTGGTAATGGCGAACAACATTTGACTTTGGTTCATTTGGCCTATTTTTAGAAATTCCGCGACAGAACCGCGAGCAGCCGATTTGATTGAAGTCTCCATGTTCACTATGAAATAAACATGATGAGCTAATTTTTTGTCTGCACATAGTCAATCTATTGGTCCTGCATTATGAAATTATCATTACATATATTAATTATATTTGAAGATATTGATCATAAACTATTTGTCCCAAAACTAAGTGCTCCCCGTTATATCAGCCATATGGTACAGATCAGCACCACTGGGGGCACACCGCCGCCAGTCATTTGTCGTTTACAGCCATGGGAACAAATTACGGCGCAGGCAACCGAAACAGTAACTGAATTCAATATACACTTGTCGTATTACTTACCGACCTCGCCATTATGTCGGATCCGGGTTCATTGGTTTATTGTCGTTTCAAGGCTGCAGAGTCGACAGGCACAGCTCCGACCTCGCGCGGGGTCGCGCACCGACTGCCGGCCTCCCGGGCCGGCCGGCCGGCCTCCGCCAGCCGACCGAGCGGCGCCCCAGGGCACGCTACACCGCCCAGCGCAGGGGCGAGTCCAGGGTAACGCCCACACTCAGCGCCCAACATAAGCACAATGAAAATTGAGTAAGAGCTTTATCTCAATTCAGTGAGAAGTAATTGGCAAAACAATCACTGTATGCTCCTGTGACCTGACATGACCTGTGAGAGTTCATATGATCAAAAATTCAACTTAATGGTCAAGATTTTGGTAAGAATACATGGTGTAAGGATTTTCAGCTTTATCTGTCCAGTATTTACTGAAAACGAGCCCATTCTATGTTTCACCATAGACTTATAATGGGGTGATAAAAAATTGGCCCTACCTTAGGCCAACAATATAAAAATTCTGAGATAACAGATTTGTAGACCCTAATGATCTCTTCATGTTGTGAAAGTTTTAAACTGATCGGTTGGCAGATGTTCCTTAGGCGCCGCTTCAAACTCGTGATTTTAGGTTTTGAGGTTGGGTCGCTTGACCTTGAATAACTCCTTGACCTGACATGACCTGACCTAAAAAATGAGGTCAGATGCGTAAAATAATCAAAGATAAGGTACTGTAAGGTTGCCCTGCATTTCTTCGCTTTTGCGTTATCTGGGGAAAACCAGGAGGGGGCGAATTTCGCCCCCAGTGGGGCGCATGTTAAGACCGAGAATGAACGGGCAGACTGAGAGTACGATTGCCGTGACAAGTGAAAAAAATATGATACTGGTAATGAGAGTGGACGTCCCTAGCGGAAAAAATGGTTGCGTGTCCTGCGATTATTCCACCATGTATTTGAATAGCCCCTTCATGCCATTTTTGTGATGTGGGAATGCTGTGAATCGGTCTTTCCAGCGCGTCTATGTTCAAGGTTTAGGATTTCACCCATTATTACATTTTTTATTGTGATGACGTCATATGTTGTTAGAGAAGATGATATATTTCTCTTTTTAGCATATGGGAGTGGTAAAAATGTTATTTTCTGATTTTCAGCCCTCTCGTGTTCTTAAATTATCATTTTGATAATTTTGACAAAGTTGTCCATTCCCTTTAAAATAAAATTTTCCCAAACATTTGGCTAGATCACGAGATTGCAAAAGTAGTTTCACAAGTCATATCTTCATTTGTTTGTAAATTCGGCCCACAAATGCCTCAAAATCGGCCTCAAAGTCAACATTTGTAGATGACTTTATCGAGTCCTTATGGTATCAATAAAACGACGCTAACTAGGCTATGACCATCAATATCTAAAAGGTTCAGAAGCTTAAGACCATTACATCAAAAATGGGAAAGAAAAAAACATTTCGAAATGCTTTTAAAACAAAAAATATAGGACTTCAAAGAAATCTCGTCGACTAATCAGAGCCCCAGTCCTTATGAGACTCGGTTACGTGGGCTTATCTTACATCAAAATGACGCCACCAAAGTGTTTGTTGGTTATCGATATGCACTGCTTGATTCGACGCAGGAAACGTGAATGGCGGAATGCCTATTCTGTGACACTAATCAGCTCTGCGGTTCGTTTCGGATCCTCTTAAGATTATAATTGATAATTGTTCGTTATTGCGCGACTGTGTTGCAGCGAAAATAACTGCAAAAAGATACGGGTAGCGCCATCCTAAAAGAGCCTATTTTGAGGCACAAAGAAGGTTTTCTGTGGTTTTACGGATCAGAAAAATTTCACTGTTTTAGTCTCGTTGATGAACATATCTTCGGTTATTCGTAAGAAAATATTTTGAGTCTTCGATGTGGTGAATCGCGGTTTTCTTAACCCTCGCCCCACCGGGACCATCGATGGCCCACCCCACGGATTTTTTTGGAATAACAGAAAAACGACGAGACGCAGCACCACGGTTGAGAGCTCTATCTCTCACCCAATCATTTTCCCATCTTCCCTGACATTTTTTACCCCGGGTCACCCAAGGTTAAGTCACCAGGCGAGGTCAACCAAGGTCACCTTACTTCAACTTTTGAGCTCTGTAAGAGCTACATTTCTTAGTCGATCAATTTGAAAGTTCTTACACTTAATGACCTCTCCAGGGTCTATAAGATGTATATCCGGGATTTTTTATTTCAAGACCTGAGGTCAGGTCACGAGGTGACCTAGTCCCATTGAAAAAGCATGGGGAAAAGCTGCACTATGATCTAAAAGTCACAAAAACGATTGCAAATCCTCAGCCTGCTCAGTAAAGCGTTCTTGGACACCCTTTCACGAATCCCATATTTGTCCTTCGGCCTCTCCAAGGTCACCAGAGGTCAAAAACAGTATCTTGCCAATAACCTGTGACCTAATTAAGCTAGAGCGCTGAATCAAACATCATTGTTTTGCAAAGTTTACAGCCGTGTTTTGTGAAATATATTCTTGAAAAAATCCAACATAATCGTGTATACCTCGTCACTGGCTTTCATTTGGTATACGGCAAGGTCACTTTCTAACCTTTCGTGACCTCAGGTCATATTAGGTCATGAGGTGACCTCTGGAGGTCAAACCACTGGCGGTAGCTCATTACGTTCCACATAGCGGAAAAAATTCTGGCATTTTCCTATCAAATGCACTTTACCAGATCCAAACAGCTCGAATGGCGTAAGAATTATGCCCAGTTTTCTTAAGCATTGCATATTTTAGTGAAAATAGCCTATCGTGACCTAAACTGACCTCTGGAGGTCAAACCATTGACCTGAGCGCTTAAACATGTGGTGTAATTTCTTACTGAATTCACGCGAGCTTTCTAATGCACTTTGCAGATTTGCGCTGGCCCCCATATTTTCGGAGTTAGAGGGGGCCATCGATGGCCACCCGGTGGAGCGAAGGTGGGGCCGGACCTTCGGTGGGGCGCGGGTTAGTGGTAAAAAATTATGCATGAAAAAGTAATGATACTAGTTGAATTTTCGGTATCCATCTTTGCTGGTCACAAAGGCTTTGTCAAGAAGTATACTTGCATTTCGCTATAAATGCAGTTGATAATATAGTTATTTTGCACAAGACTCTAAAATCACGATACCTGAAAGAATTTCAGTTTAAAATCAAAATCTCCAGCCTGTGCGAGCCTGCACGTGAGCTTGGAACCTATCACCCTCTGTGTCTGCTGAAACGAGTGGTGGTAACGGGCGAGCCGGCTGGTCTGACGCGTGAGTTCGTAACCAGGCAAAAATTTATAGACCGTACGACTCGCCAGGATGGAAACCTGTGGCTCCCGCGCATACGAACTGATAATGGGAGAAGATTGTATAAGTACCGTGCTGCAGCAGCTTTCAATAGTTTGCCACCGGCGCTTCGGGATGGCTCACTCCTCAGCTTTAAAAGATCTTTGGGGTAGAGGGATCTATGCAGTAGAGGGATATAGGAACCTGACATCAGCCCAATGTATGGCTTCTAATTTTTTTGTTATAAGTGGTTTCATGTGTCCCGGAGTGAATTTGTATGTTGTCTCCTGCCGACCTGGGCTCACTAATAGCCATAGTAATGGATGAGTTCCGTGACGTTGAAATAAATAAATAAACAGAGTTCTAGTATCTTAGCCTGGCTTAGCCGAACAGCGTCGTCATGCACAGCCGTGAAGGCTACGCGCCATTGACGCCGACGCTGTATAGTCCTTGGCCGTGGATGTTGCTCGTTATTCGGATGTGAGGTGTTTGCCTATATTTTGAAGATGTAAATGTATTTGAAGCTTGAATATCTGATACAATGTTCCGGCTTTGGAGTGCAGAGACTGGTCAGGAAACGGCTGCATGCGGTTGATTGGCACCCTCACATAACTCCCAGCGGGTTAGACCTGACAAAACTTTGAGCCCTTTTCGGCAGAGTTATAACTATTTCAAAGCTACTTTCCTCTTTTGTGATGAGCGTTCTCTCGATTACGAATGGGAAAGCCCCGGTTCCCGATCATCCGAAAAATAATTGTACATTTTAGTTTATCCTAACCCATGGCAAGTCTCATCTATGTTAGTTCGTGGTGTGGCCGGTAGGTGGCTGCGCGTTAAAGAACTTCTGTTTCAAACACCTTTCTGGTGTAAACAGGCAAATATTTTCTGCTGTTTAGGTTCCCGGGAGACTAAGAAATGATTAATCGTGCATAGAGAGTACTTTACAACATTCAAATATGCAGGGTTCGACGTGGAGTTTACACACCAAGTGCTCCGCCGTCAGCGTCATCTATGGTTCAATCGACAAAGCTGGCATACTCAGTGGCTTGCAGGGAAGTGTCTCGCACAGGCTGGAGATTTTGATTTTAAACTGAAATTCTTTCAGGTATCGTGATTTTAGAGTCTTGTGCAAAATAACTATATTATCAACTGCATTTATAGCGAAATGCAAGTATACTTCTTGACAAAGCCTTTGTGACCTGCAAAGATGGATACCGAAAATTCAACTAGTATCATTACTTTTTCATGCATAATTTTTTACCACTAACCCGCGCCCCACCGAAGGTCCGGCCCCACCTTCGCTCCACCGGGTGGCCATCGATGGCCCCCTCTAACTCCGAAAATATGGGGGCCAGCGCAAATCTGCAAAGTGCATTAGAAAGCTCGCGTGAATTCAGTAAGAAATTACACCACATGTTTAAGCGCTCAGGTCAATGGTTTGACCTCCAGAGGTCAGTTTAGGTCACGATAGGCTATTTTCACTAAAATATGCAATGCTTAAGAAAACTGGGCATAATTCTTACGCCATTCGAGCTGTTTGGATCTGGTAAAGTGCATTTGATAGGAAAATGCCAGAATTTTTTTCCGCTATGTGGAACGTAATGAGCTACCGCCAGTGGTTTGACCTCCAGAGGTCACCTCATGACCTAATATGACCTGAGGTCACGAAAGGTTAGAAAGTGACCTTGCCGTATACCAAATGAAAGCCAGTGACGAGGTATACACGATTATGTTGGATTTTTTCAAGAATATATTTCACAAAAACACGGCTGTAAACTTTGCAAAACAATGATGTTTGATTCAGCGCTCTAGCTTAATTAGGTCACAGGTTATTGGCAAGATACTGTTTTTGACCTCTGGTGACCTTGGAGAGGCCGAAGGACAAATATGGGATTCGTGAAAGGGTGTCCAAGAACGCTTTTCTGAGCAGGCTGAGGATTTGCAATCGTTTTTGTGACTTTTAGATCATTGTGCAGCTTTTCCCCATGCTTTTTCAATGGGACTAGGTCACCTCGTGACCTGACCTCAGGTCTTGAAATAAAAAATCCCGGATATACATCTTATAGACCCTGGAGAGGTCATTAACACGCGCATTGACGGGGGTCTGAGCCACCTTCGCATTGACGGGGGGGGCGGGTACCCGCCCCCCTAAGATCTCGAGAACCACGGTAGGTAGCGAAAAACGGTAAACGGCGTTGGGCTGCCCATCCACTTCTCCATCGAAAACATTTGAACCATTTTTTTGTCAGGTCACATTTAAGGTCACGAGAGGTCAAAACATGCCCGTCATAGGGATAACATGTAAAATTCAGTTTTTCGGGCATTACATCTGAACAAGTAAAGATAGAGCAAAACGACTTGAACTATATGAATCCTCTTAGCAAGCCGAATCGAATGATATATAATTTGACCTTGCTAGGTCAAATCAAGGATTTGACCTGACCTGAGGTCAGGTCAGGGTCAAATTATATAAAATGCATATCATTAGAACCGCAAAGCCCAGGCGAGTTTAATGCAGCTAAAATAAATTCTCTATCACCATCCGTTACTGAGTTATTCCGTAAAACCATTTTTCCCGTGTATTTCCAATGGAGAGGTCATGCCTCGTACCTGACCTTAGGTCATCGATATCGAAAATACCGGAACATATGTTAGAGAACTCAGTGGGGCCATTATGTGATATGAGTTTCAATCGGATAAGTTCACCCTGCTCCGACTTATGCTATCTTAAACTTTTTTTAGGTCGGGTCACTTGACTTGTACTGGTGACCTGACCTGTGATGACCTAACCTTAAAATTTTCACAGAAGCTGTAAAAATGATGCGGGAAAAGGTACACCAAGTACGGCGGCGCTACGCGCCGCCGTTTTTCTACTGTCTCTGAAAAACCCGAGGGGGGGGCGGGTACCCGCCCCCACGTCAATGCGCGTGTTAAGTGTAAGAACTTTCAAATTGATCGACTAAGAAATGTAGCTCTTACAGAGCTCAAAAGTTGAAGTAAGGTGACCTTGGTTGACCTCGCCTGGTGACTTAACCTTGGGTGACCCGGGGTAAAAAATGTCAGGGAAGATGGGAAAATGATTGGGTGAGAGATAGAGCTCTCAACCGTGGTGCTGCGTCTCGTCGTTTTTCTGTTATTCCAAAAAATCCGTGGGGTGGGCCATCGATGGTCCCGGTGGGGCGAGGGTTAAGAAAACCGCGATTCACCACATCGAAGACTCAAAATATTTTCTTACGAATAACCGAAGATATGTTCATCAACGAGACTAAAACAGTGAAATTTTTATGATCCGTAAAACCACAGAAAACCTTCTTTGTGCCTCAAAATAGGCTCTTTTGGATGGCGCTACCCGTATCTTTTGCAGTTATTTTCGCTGCAACACAGTCGCGCAATAACGAACAATTATCAATTATAATCTTAAGAGGATCCGAAACGAACCGCAGAGCTGATTAGTGTCACAGAATAGGCATTCCGCCATTCACGTTTCCTGCGTCGAATCAAGCAGTGCATATCGATAACCAACAAACACTTTGGTGGCGTCATTTTGATGTAAGATAAGCCCACGTAACCGAGTCTCATAAGGACTGGGGCTCTGATTAGTCGACGAGATTTCTTTGAAGTCCTATATTTTTTGTTTTAAAAGCATTTCGAAATGTTTTTTTTCTTTCCCATTTTTGATGTAATGGTCTTAAGCTTCTGAACCTTTTAGATATTGATGGTCATAGCCTAGTTAGCGTCGTTTTATTGATACCATAAGGACTCGATAAAGTCATCTACAAATGTTGACTTTGAGGCCGATTTTGAGGCATTTGTGGGCCGAATTTACAAACAAATGAAGATATGACTTGTGAAACTACTTTTTGCAATCTCGTGATCTAGCCAAATGTTTGGGAAAATTTTATTTTAAAGGGAATGGACAACTTTGTCAAAATTATCAAAATGATAATTTAAGAACACGAGAGGGCTGAAAATCAGAAAATAACATTTTTACCACTCCCATATGCTAAAAAGAGAAATATATCATCTTCTCTAACAACATATGACGTCATCACAATAAAAAATGTAATAATGGGTGAAATCCTAAACCTTGAACATAGACGCGCTGGAAAGACCGATTCACAGCATTTCCACATCACAAAAATGGCATGAAGGGGCTATTCAAATACATGGTGGAATAATCGCAGGACACGCAACCGTTTTTTTCCGCTAGGGACGTCCACTCTCGTTACCAGTATCATATTTTTTCACTTGTCACGGCAATCGTACTCTCGGTCTGCCCGTTCATTCTCGGTCTTAACATGCGCCCCACTGGGGGCGAAATTCGCCCCTCCTGGTTTTCCCCAGATAACGCAAAAGCGAAGAAATGCAGGGCAACCTTACAGTACCTTATCTTTGATTATTTTACGCATCTGACCTCATTTTTTAGGTCAGGTCATGTCAGGTCAAGGAGTTATTCAAGGTCAAGCGACCCAACCTCAAAACCTAAAATCACGAGTTTGAAGCGGCGCCTAAGGAACATCTGCCAACCGATCAGTTTAAAACTTTCACAACATGAAGAGATCATTAGGGTCTACAAATCTGTTATCTCAGAATTTTTATATTGTTGGCCTAAGGTAGGGCCAATTTTTTATCACCCCATTATAAGTCTATGGTGAAACATAGAATGGGCTCGTTTTCAGTAAATACTGGACAGATAAAGCTGAAAATCCTTACACCATGTATTCTTACCACAATCTTGACCATTAAGTTGAACTTTTGATCATATGAACTCTCAAAGGTCATGTCAGGTCACAGGAGCATACAGTGATTGTTTTGCCAATTACTTCTCACTGAATTGAGATAAAGCTCTTACTCAAATTTCATTGTGCTTATGTTGGGCGCTGAGTGTGGGCGCTACCCTGGACTCGCCCCTGCGCTGGGCGGTGTAGCGTGCCCTGGGGCGCCGCTCGGTCGGCTGGCGGAGGCCGGCCGGCCGGCCCGGGAGGCCGGCAGTCGGTGCGCGACCCCGCGCGAGGTCGGAGCTGTGCCTGTCGACTCTGCAGCCTTGAAACGACAATAAACCAGTGAACCCGGATCCGACATAATGGCGAGGTCGGTAAGTAATACGACAAGTGTATATTGAATTCAGTTACTGTTTCGGTTGCCTGCGCCGTAATTTGTTCCCATGGCTGTAAACGACAAATGACTGGCGGCGGTGTGCCCCCAGTGATGCTGATCTGTACCATATGGCTGATATATTTTCAGCTTGGCACGCTTAGATTTTTGACCAATTGTTACACTCTGATCTAGCCCAATTGGTTACTTAACTTTTGCCACAAGTTGTTTAAGTTTGCACCGGAACGTAATTATTCGTTATTTCAGTACAGAACGAAAATATATTTGTTTAATCCTTCGTCTTCCCTGGTGTAAATTAAAGCAAGCACAATTTTCACTAGCCTAAAACAACGTGAGCATTTCATTTTTGCCATCGGCGTCGGGGTCCAATTATCGCAGTATAATATAATTTTTGCGATAATAGCATAGAGTTTGCGGAATATTCCATAAATTGGATACATAAATTTGATTCAATCTTCTTTAAAGCCAGTTTATTATTACATTATAAATCAGACAATAACACGCATCGGATTTCCACGCTTCGTGTAGTTTATCATTTAGTTGAAATTTGTTTTCCGCGTCCACTTTTGCGTCTTTTTCGAAGATGGAATCTGCGAAAGGGCTTATTTTGACGAGGACCCCAAAGTTCTCGGGAAGCCACGACGAGTCTTAGGAGACTTGGATCAGACGGTTCGAAACATTGTCGTCATCGTGCAAAGAAGATGAGCGTCTGCTGTTCCTTTTGGGCTCCCTGGAAGGAAAGGCACTGGATATTGCTGCCAATATCCCCACCGGAAAGGAGAAAAATTACCCGTCAGTGGTAAGGATATTGCAGGAGCGGTTCGGCGATACCGTCAAGCCATTACAGGCATTTTCCCTCTTAGGAGGGGCGGTGCGCGAACCGGACGAATCAGTGCGGGATTTTGGTGATCGGGTGACGAAGCTTGCTGCCCTGGTATTTCCAGCGGGCGATGCCGGCCACGTGGACAACTGCGCTGTACAGCAGTTTACCTGCGGTCTACGCGACCAAAGGTTGCAGTCTCTCCTTGTGGAACGTGAAGTCACCACCATGGAAGAAGCTACGAGGTTGACAGAGGCAGCGCAAAGAAAGCAAAACGTATTGGACAGCCTGCGGACGCCAGAGGCGCTTGTAGCAGCCACAAGTCACTGTAGACCTGATCTACCCGCAGGCAACCAGGGGAGCACCAGCACGGACAACGAGCCAGACAAATGGGAAGCGATGCAACAAAGCATCACCGCTATTACCGCGTCCATACAGACCCTCCACCGTCGGGTGAGCCAACAAGAGTCTGCCTCCAAAAGGAACACAAGGGATTTTCGTTGCTATGCATGCAACGAACCTGGCCACATGAAACTAGAATGTCCCACAAGAAGACTCCAGGGTTCCCAGCGGTCGCAGCGTCACAACTTCGAAACAAGATGTCTGGCTTGTGGCCAGACTGATCACTGGATGGTAGATTGCCCTCTGCTACCTGCCATGCCATTGAACCCCAAGGCCGAGGTATTCGAACCCTGTCGGGGAAACCAATAAGGACTGGGTCTGTGGGGCAAAGCTCTGGTCCAAAGCACAAAAATTGCCTAAAAAAAGGCGGCTATGGTGCAGGTCACCGCAAATGGCAGGACCCTGTGGGCTCCGCTCGATTCTGGTGCCGACATTTCCCTTATGAGTAGTACCGTGGCCGCTGGGTGTACCGGGGTCATGTCAGCGGTGTCGCCTCAGTCTGCACATATTGGGGCAGTCGGAGCTGGTGGGGGAGGCTTTAACCGTAGTGGGCGTGGCGGATCTCGATTTCCGCATCCCAACAGAGGCTTTTACTCATAGGATGGCAGTTGTTAAAAACCTAATCTTCGACGTTATCTTGGGCCGTGACTTTTCTTGCCGGTTCGGCGCAGTCTTCGACGACAGCGAGGGGCTATTGTGCCCGGATTTAGAAGCGTGTTTGGATGTTTTATTCTACACGATCTTAAGATTTTCGCCAAGTTTCTCCTTTCATCGCAATAAAGAGGCCATGGTGTTGACCTGGCACTAGTTCATCAATGTGAACCCGTTGCCACAAACTGCCTTATTTGATCATCTTACTATTTTATATAAATTTCAGGTCAACTACTGAAGCCTTCTATGACTGCAGACTGGTTGAACATATTTTAGGTGAGGTCACTTGACCTTGTCTAGTGACCTGACCGACGACGACCTAAACCTAGTTGTAAAGCTACCTGTACCTGTAGCTGTCTGGACCTAGCTGTAAAGCTCAGTAAAGCTGCGAAGTTAACAGGGAATAAATTGTGCCAAGTACGAATACTGTGATTCTCTTTTTTACCCAGAAAAGCTCGAGAGCTAACCCCACCCACTCGCACGTAGTGTGTAAATTGAACAGGCGGCTATGACCGTGACAAGGTATGCCTTAAGATCAAATGACTTAACCCTCACCCCGGTGTTGGATGTTTTTTTCCGGTGGTACTAAAAGATGGACGCGCAAATGCCGCCGTACTTGGCACACCTTATCCTTGATGAATTTGCAACTTTTTCCAAAATTTTAGGGTTCGGTCATCTCGGGTCAGTTCACCAACTGTAGGCTGTAGGTAAACTGATCACACCTCCAAAAAATTTTTAAGATAGCATTAGTAAAACAAGGGTTAATATATTCAATTAAAAATTATATCACATAATGGGCTCACCGAGTACTACAAACCATATTCCGGGATTTTTAATATCAATGTACGGATGTCTGGTACGGATCATGACCTCTCTGATGGAAATTCATGGGAAAAATGGGAGCTGGGCGAAGAACGCCTCTGTTCATGTAGATACAACTTAGAATACTATTAACACTTAAACCAACACAGCAGGCAGATGAACGCGTTTCGACAAAAATTGTCTTCTTCAGCATCTTTGGTAGGAGGGATAAGGAACCCGTCATCAAGACATTCAGCAGTTTCATCGTTTGGATTTTTTGTGCAAAATTATCGTGCGATAGAAATATACAGGCACCGTTTTTGAGGATATTCCAATAATGCTTCTTGAATTATTCTAAAATGTATACAAGCAAGCTTTGATAATGAGACAATCTAAAGCTTGCTTGTATACATTTTAGAATAATTCAAGAAGCATTATTGGAATATCCTCAAAAACGGTGCCTGTATATTTCTATCGCACGATAATTTTGCACAAAAATCCAAACGATGAAACTGCTGAATGTCTTGATGACGGGTTCCTTATCCCTCCTACCAAAGATGCTGAAGAAGACAATTTTTGTCGAAACGCGTTCATCTGCCTGCTGTGTTGGTTTAAGTGTTAGTATTCTAACAGTGGTTGACAGATATTATCATACTCTCGAAATCGTAGTATCCTTGGCCCCTTTCCAGGTTCATGTTGCGAGTTTGATCCTGTGACCTCTGAGAGGTCATCTGGGACTACTTAATCGGGCTTTCAGACTTAAGTCAAAACGTTTGCAGGAATATGACGATAAAACTTTTATTTTGATACCATTACGTTTGAATTATTATTGCAAGTCGATTGGTGTGCACATTTGCGATGCTAGATCAGTTGACTTTGATGATGTGACTTTGACCTGACATTAGGTCAGGCAATTTTATGTTTTGACCTAGCATATTCATATTATTAATCTTTAGATTCGCTGTAACGAGAGAAAGCGAATGGTGCCTATGCGTTGATTCTAACTGATCTCTGTGCAGAAATAGAGCCCAGAGTCCAAGAGCCGGGAAATTATTATCTAGCCTGTCACCTTCTTGGACCTGTCACGACCTCAATATTGTCCTGCGCCCAAAAACCCGCTGATGCCTGAGTATCTTTTACTAGCTATCCACCAGAATTTGTGTTTTTCGCCATCCCACATATGAGCCGAGATCGACGGGAAGGAGGGAGGGGGGGGTAAGAACGGGGGTGTTTGAACACCCCTCCCCCTACCAGGGCGAAGGTGACTCGGAGGCCCACCGGAGTGAGTGTTGGTAGTACGCGACAGTACTAAAACCAAGATGAAATGAGCATAAAAGGGATGAAGCCTTAATTATTTTATGAACTGTTATGTATAAGTCCTGGCAATTACCTTCAATGCACACGATCATCTCAAAATTATTTTGAATTATTATCCAGACGACATAAAATAATCAAGTTGGCCAAGGGGGTGCGATTATTCCGCTCAAACTATCTCAAACGGAAAAATACAGCCGAATTATATAAGTGTCGATGAACAATTGAAAAACTAGTTCTGTCACCCTTTAGTGCAGCCCATGACCTAGTGAAGATAAGCCAGAGAACATATGACTTACTAAGGATAATTAAATGCAGGAGCATGGTTGCACCTTTGGGGATTAAAGATACAAAAATAAATAAATCAAAGCAAATTATCAATCATCAATTAGATTCCCTGCGAATTGCAGAATTTAGCTAGCCTGGCATATATTAAGGATTATTTTACATGTATTTATGTGGGTCATTCCCAGCCAGCACGCTCCTCATTTACAAGGAGCCTTGATAGGGAAATGGAGAGAAAGCTCTACTGTTCTCCAAATTCTGACTCCGGCACACCGATCGATGGATTGGCCCCGGCAACATCCACCTTTGTCTCGGCAGTGGTCCTGAAGAAAAACAAAATATTAAAGCGAGCACAGACTATATGTTGGATTGAGATGGCGTCTGCATGACACCAATTGCGGGTTTAAGAGGTGTCGATATTCATTTGATTGTCTTATAAGCAATTTGAAGTCGACACCTGGTGTGTATCTTTGCTAGCACATTTTTTATTATTGTCTTAATGGCTAGATTACCAAGTTAGCAGTTTAGGTGTTTTCGTTCTGATCGGGCGTCGCCCACTTGGTAGGCGCGTTCGGTAGGCTTCTACCCATGGCTGTCGCCATCGGAGGAGCGCGATGAACTCGGCTGGTGCGGAACTATTTTATATTGAACGTATTTGTTAATGTGCGGATAGTTGCTTTGTTTCTTTTGGGTGTGCATTTGTGTATGAATGAATCTGTGGATTTATTAAAATGCTCGTGAGAGTGGTGCCAAGTCCACTGCAACTTCAGCGCCAGTCTTAAAACTATTTCTGTAATGTCTTTGTATGTCAAAAATGTATCTTAACACGCGCCCCGCTGGGGGCAAAATTCGCCGCCTCCTGGTTTTTCCCAGATAGCTTAAAAACAAAGAGACGCAGAACAACGAAACTTACGGTACCTTATCCCTGATTAATTTTACAAATCTGACCCAATTTTTCAGTTAAGGTCATGTTAGGTCAAGGAGCTATTTAGGGTCAAGTGACCCGACCTCAAAACCTAAAATTACGAGCTTGAAGCAGCGCCCAGGGAACATTAGCCGACCGATCAGTTTGAAACTTCCGCAATATGATAAAATCATTAGGGTCTACAGATCTGCTATCTCGGAATTTTGATATTATTGACCTAAGGTGGGGTCAATTTTTTATCACCCCATTATAAGTCTATGGTGAAAAATAGGATGGACTCGTTTTCAGTAAATACTGGATAGATAAAGCTAAAAATCCTCAAACTGTCTATTCTTACCATGATCTTGACCATAAAGGTGAGTTTTTGAGCATCTGACCTCTCAAAGGTCATATCAGGTCACGGGAGCAGAGATTGATTGTTTTGTCAATAACTTCTCATTGAATTGAGATAAAGCTCCCATTTTGCTTGCATTGTGTTTATACTGTCACGGGGAGTCGATTGATACGCAGCATGACCATACCAGGTCACTCTGTGACCCTGAACTAGGTCGAGGTCAGGTCATTTTGACTATTTGACCTAGCAAGGTCATATTATACATCATTCGATTTGCCGCGATGAGAGGAATCCAATGATGCATAAAGATTTGCTCTAGCTCTCCTGAGGGCAGATCTAGAGGGGGAAACGTACACTGCTCTGTTGTAAGCCTATGGAGCATTATTTGACCTATGCTGACCTCAATATTGACCTGACATAAGAATTCTCCTTATAAATTCTCTTCGTCTTTTTGAGAGCTTTCGAACACCTCCCGTAATTTTCCTTTAGCTTTCGTGGGGAACGAGATATGGAGGGGGCGAAAAACACCCCCCAGCGGGGCGTGTCATGCAAGGGACCCCAGCGGGGCGCGTGTTAATCTTGACGGAACGTGCCTGCCGGTGCAGGAGTTCAGCCCATGTTGATTCATGTTATCCTTATTTGGATAACCTTAGCGAATCAACTACCCGCTCCACATTAACGCGTCAACTGTTTCAATAGCTTGTTAAAGCCTGAGTGTCACCGCCCACTGATGAATCGTGGATAGTAGTGCGTGTCGGATCTATCAGCTCGCTGCTAAACAGCCCTTACTTTCCGCAAAATGTCTGCTCACTTATGTTTCTAGGTCGAATAGCTTCGTCGTCTAACTTATCTATACCAGATACCCACAAACAGACATTAATTCTCCATGACTAAATTTCAAAGAGAGGAAACTTGTGCCAGAAAAAGAAAACACTAAATATTTTCAAATACCTGAAAGTCAGACGAGTTTGCATCTATTCAGAAAACTGCAGCAGTATTAAATTTTATCGATAACATAATGACCGAAGTAGCCATACATAAGAAAGTGGAATACCAAATTACCTCCTCCATTTTTATTGGCCCTCCTAAGATCCACAAAGCAGTGGAATGCATCAGCAGAGTAACCCGCAGTAAATGCAGCCTCACTGGAGAGTGGGCGATCAGTTAAAACATATCGCATATGCGCCAATACAACAGGAGCAGCAGCCCGATTTATGAATAAACATTTTACTTTGAAATATATGAATTCGGTCAGCGTAAGATGCTCTTTTCAAAAAATGTATCCCCTCGAAAGATGGGGGGTGGGGGAAATGCCCCCACGGTGTTAGAGTTGGGGGCAGCTGTCTCCACTGCCTCCCTCCCCTCCCCCGGGCTCCACCGTCCCTGAAACAGCACCCTAAGTCGGTCTTTCATAGAGGATATTGACTGTGCTGGAAAGCTACTGGGAAATGCCATGATTAAGCAGAAAAGCGGTAATACACTGAACGTGAACTAAGGTCATAGAGAGAAGGTCCCACTCAATGTTCCCTGAAAGCTTGAGGTCAAGGTCATTCAAGGTTAATGACCTATGATTAACAAGGCCTATTCCCAATAATGTACAATATAACTGGCACTGTAGCAGCCTTTAGGCAGAAATGAGATTTTGATCTTTAAAAAAACGTTGACCATGACCAGTGACATTGACCTTGACAATGGGTAATTAAAACCATGAAGTCATAGCATCGCATACGTTATGCTGAGTAATGCCATCTGTCCGGAAGACTGGGGTCAATGACCTTGACATGTGATCCTGACCTTTATATGGAGTGACTTTGACATATAACCCGATTATATGAAGTTATTATTGTATTACTTACGGTTCTTTAATAGGCATTCTGAGCTTAGCTCCGTGTGAACCTCTATAGCATCGTGGAAGAATTTAAATTAGAAACAATTTTAGGGAAAGGCAAAACGTAATTTAGAGCCTGGTCATCCTTAATCTATTGGAATAATTTTAGCCTATTTGTTAGCAATATTATATGACGTTATTACGTCACCACTCGATCTACAGTACAGGCGAACTCGTGCGACTGCAGGATTGCGACGGTCTCAAAATATAACTCTGAATTTGAAAGCCGATTATTAAAAAACAATTAAACAATCTTTTTTAAATTCGTTCCAGTTCAAGTCACATTGGTGTTTCTACAAGGTGTTTCAGAAAGAATGATAGTTTTTAAACGATAGTAAAGGACTGAAAATCATTCAAAGTCGTCGAGAAAACGGTCATTTTAATAGTGAATTGTGGAGCATTTTTTCGACAAACATGTTTTATTAACATCAAGTATTTTCTTCCATCTCAAATGTGCTCGAAAGAATAATGCAGGAAACACAATATATGTCAGCTTATATTCCAGAAAACGGAACTGGCAGCACTCTAAAAAGGCTCTGGCGGAAAAATGGCACGTAAGCATGCAAATGAAAAGCACAAGTTTCAGTAACATTTCAATCTTAAAGTTTTTGGCTCAAGCTATTCTCCGACCTGAAATATGCATGGCGGGACGCGGCGGACACAGCGCAAAAGATCCCACTGTTCACCGCAGAACCAGGCACATGGGCCAGTTGGAGGCTGCTTGCTTGGATCCGAGCCTTCCTAAGCATGAGAGGTGTGTGTGGTATCGTCAGATCATGGCCCCCGTGCCGGGGTGCACAGATATGTGAAAGGGCTTCGGTCGGAATGCGGGGGGTCACGCGGAGTCAGCCGCGGGGCAGCGGGGCACTCTGGTTTTGAGGCTGGTGTGGTGTGGAAGCTAATACACCGATATGACAGTGTGTTTGTTAGAATTAATCAATTAAAACATCTGAGGCAGGCCCCATATTAATTCAGGAGGGTAGGACAAGGTAAAAGACCCCCAAAGAGCTCAGGAGTCCCAGTGTCAACGCACGGGTCCATATCAACTCATGTGTCTCAAGGTTAGCGGGCCCCAGAACAGCCCTAGGGCCCGTGCGAAACTTTTATCTCAGGAGGTGCAGCTTCAACTCAGGGGTGCAGACCAGCTTGGGGGTCCGAGGATCATTGGGCAGGCCCCATAAAAATTCAGGGGCCACGGATCAGATAAGGGGCCCACGATGAGCTCACGGGCTCATGTCCCAACTCTTAAGGGTCCAGTTTAGTGCAGGGGACCCGACTATGTAAAGGGTCCAGACCAGCTCAAGCGCCCACACCATCCCATGGGTCCGAACCAGCTGCAGGCCTTAGTTTATTTCAGGGTCCAGGGACAAAAAGAAGGGGGCATTAATTGCATGTTTATACCGGCCCCCCTCGACCAGCCATCCGCAGGTGCAAGCAGACTTCAATGATACAGAGGAGCAGTTACAGCGCATTGTCACAGCTTACCCATCCCAGCGAATCATTGTTGCTGGTGATCTGAACGCTGACCTACGCACAAACCCGTTCGCGTGTGAGAGATTACGGGAGCTGGAGAGATATGGCCTGAATAGTTTGGTCAATGAGCCTACCTTTTATCGTGGTGACTGTGAATCGAAACTTGATGTCATTTTAGCCTCGGATTCCATCAGCAGTGCGTTTCCCCAACCAGAGTGTAACGTAGAACACTGTGATTATTCTAATCAGCATCGCCGAGTGTGCCTGAACGCTTATGTTCCCCGAGCGAAGAACAAGCCTTCGTATAAAACTGGTCGCAATTGGCGTGCTTTTAATCCAGACGCGTTTTTATCTGATGTGGCGTCTGTCGACTGGAGCAATGTTGTGAACCAAAATGATGTATGTGAGCTGCAATGGGACATGTTCTCATCCGCTGTACTGGATATTTTGAATAGGCGTGCTCCACTTCGTCGTTACAGGGTGTTTAATCCTACACCCCCTCCAGTGTCAGAGGATACCTTAGGTCTGATGGCTCAACGCAGGGAGGCCAAGGGAAATGGCGATCCATTATATCAACAATTAAACATTCTTACCAAACGAGCCATACGGAGAGACTGCCGAAACGATATCTGCCAAAAAATTCAAAATTCTTCTTCATCTGACCTTTACCGAAATTTGCGGCCCATCATTGCCCCAAAACATGGAGCAGTAACCCAACCATCGAACTTGACACCAAATGATCTAAACAATTATTTCACATCTGTGGGCCAAGATACCAGAAGTAAAGTGGAATCGGAATTCAGGCACTCTGGACGCCAGTCACCCAATACTCGACTGTCGCGGGTTAACGCAGGCAGTCTAAGAATTTCACCGGTTACCATCGAAGAACTCAGAAAAATCTTGTTTTCCATGCCAAACAAAACTTCACTCATCAAGGATGATATACCGGTAAAAATTTTCAAATTAGCCTTCCCCATTTTAGGACGACATTTGCTTAGAATCATCAACAAAAGTTTTGTTTCAGAATCCGTGCCATCGAAAGGGAAGGAGGCTATAGTGGTGCCATTGCACAAGAAATGAGATGCGTCTGTTGGGGCAAATTTCAGGCGGGTTACAAATATTCCTACAATTTGCAAAATTGATGAAAAATTGGTACTTCTCCAGCTTAGTCAATACCTCGACCAGCAGCACGTTTTGGCTGACGACCAGCATGGCTTTAGATCTGGGCGCTCAACAGCCACTGCTCTTTTAGAAGTTACCGATGAAATTTTTAAAAGGGATGGACCGCTCAGAAGTTACTTTACTAACCCTGATTGACTTGAGTGGTTTCTTTGATGTAATTGATCATGGGTCACTTCTGACTAAATTAGAGCTTTTACAAATCCATCCGGGCTGGTTTCGGAGCTATCTTAGCGGACATGTGCAACGAGTCCAAATCGGGGATAAAATGTCGGAACCCCTCCCTATCAACCTGGGTACTTTTCAGGGCACATGTTTGGGCCCTGTGCTCGCAAATATCGCGGGTAATGATCTAACGTTCTTTAAAGGCCATACTGTGGAGTCGATTTTCATAGGATCGAAAAGCTCCGACCCCCAATATCTTCTTGTGGAGGAAGTCCGAACGAGATCCTATGATCTAACGTGTCACATCCCATCACATCGTAATGGCTTTCGAGTTAAATGTATAAGGTACGCAGAT
The DNA here is from genome assembly GCA_034440635.1 of Lepas anatifera. Lineage (NCBI taxonomy): Eukaryota > Metazoa > Arthropoda > Thecostraca > Lepadidae > Lepas > Lepas anatifera. The sequence goes on from JAOTON010000509.1 coordinate 456,747, forward strand.
GACATACAGCTAGGAATCACTGGTCCACGTGGTCGTATGCCTGAAATGAAAAATTGTTTGAAAGAAATTCTGGAAGTGATTACCACATGGTTTCAACAAAACGGGATGTTGGTCAATGCCAGCAAGACGGAGCTTCTCCTGTGTGGCGACCAAAGGCAGCTAAAACACATATCGCAACCTGTACACATTCAGTTTATGAATGAGGAAATTGGAAGTAAAAATGTAGTTAAAAATTTAGGGGTATTTATGGATCGCAATCTTTCTTGGTCTCATCATGTCAAGTGTACATCGGATCGCTGTTTTGGTATACTTATTGCTTTGTATAATGCCAAACATGTTCTGCCCACTGAAGTACTCCCTCGTGTTATTGACTCGCTTGTATTTTCACATGTTAGGTACTGCATTCAGGGTTTATGGAAGCACAAATTCTGAATCAAAGAACAAGATGCAGAAAATCTTTAACTTTGCGGCCAGAATAATATCAGGTCGAAGGAAGCACGATCATATCTCGGATGTCATTGAAGAGCTGGGATGGCTCAATGCCCAGCGTTTTATCGAATATTTTGACATGTGTATGCTTTATAAGTTGATAACGACAGGCTGCCCTTCGTCCCTGGCATCGAATTTTCGTTTTAACCGTGATGTTTTGAATCGGAAGACAAGACAATCGGAAAACTTGGCACTCCCAAAGCCGAGAACAGATTATGGAAAACGTACCTTTGTTTATCGTGTCTCATCGCTTTACAACAATATTTGTGTACTTGTTGGAAATCCTCGGGCAACAAACTATTGTGTCTTCGAAGAGAATATCAGGCGCGCTGTGCGGGGTGATCGGAGGAATTGAGTGCTCGTAGATACATAGTATCATATTTTACATTTCTATTTTAATTTAGCAATTCTCATATCATGTTCGGGCATGTATGTAGTTCTTGTGTTAATTTCGTGACGATGTGCTGGAGCACTGACATTTGACTATGTTTTTGACATAGGTCTAAGAATAACCCACTGTGTGCGGAAAGACCTGCTGATGTGAATACATACATACATACATACATATTAGCTGAACTTTACGGAATCCCAAAACTGCTAAAATAGGGAGGGGGGAGCCAGCACCAACGTGGAGGTTCCACGCCAATTCAGAGGCCCAGTCAAGCTAAGAGGACCTGTATCACATCAAGGAGCGCCAAATCAACTCAGGGGGCCCATACCAGCTCAGGAGTCCTAGCACCGATCGGACACCTTAACACTCTTAGCACTCGAAGTTAAGGGGGTCTCAAAGTGCTCCCACCAATTTTCCAAGGTGCCCGGAGAACCGTTCGCCGTCAGAATATGCTATTCGGCCACATTTGAGGGAACGCATGAGTGCGTCGATTGGGGAAAGAATTTCAAAAATTGGTTAATTTTACTTATAGGCTTTCAAATTCAGATTTATATCTAGAGACCGTCATAATAGCACTGTTGCGCCAGTTCGCGTGCACTGTAGACCGAGTGGTGACGTCACAATGTCATATGGTATTGCTAACAAATAGGCTAAAATTACTCCACTAGATTAAGGATGACCAGGCTCTAAATTATGTTTTGCCTTTCCCTAAAATTGTTTCTAATTTAAATTATCCCACGATGCTTTAGGGGTGGACATAGGAGCTAAGCTCAGAACGCCTATTTAAGAGCCATAGACAATAAAATAATAAATTCATATAATCGGGTTATATGTCAAAGTCACTCCATATAAAGGTCAGGGTCACATGTCAAGGTCATTGACCCCAGTCTTCCGGACAGATGGCATTACTCAGCATAACGTGTGTGCGATGCTATGACTTCATGGTTTTGGTTACTCACTGTCAAGGTTAATGCCACTGGTCAAGGTCAAAGGCTTTTCCAAGATCAAACCCTCATTTCTGCCTAAAGGCTACTACAGTGGTAGTTATATTGTACATTATTGGGAAAAGGCCTTTTTAATCATAGGTCATTAACCTTGAATGACCTTGACATCAAACTTTCAGGGAACATTGAATGGGACCTTCTCTCTATGGCCTTAGTTCACTTTCAGTGTATTACCGCTTTTCTGCATAATCATGGCATTTCTCAATAGCTCTCCAGCACAGCTCATATCCTCTGTGAAAGACCGGCTTAGGGTGCTGCTTAGTTCAGCTGAGGGACCTTAACAACTCCCTTTGGCCTTGAAGATAATGAGCTTGGTGAATGAAACATAGCCATAGATCACCATCGCCCTCACGCACCTCTCAATAGGTGATCTCAAACCCTCTTAGTTTCCGAGATCTCAGGGGGGGAGGGGGCACTTTAGGACCCTCCACTGCACGTTGACGCCAGACCCCTCTCCACTGCGCGTGTTACGGTAAGAGCCTGACCCAATACTAAATCACGTATCCTCTGTTTCCTCTGTGAAAGACCGACTTAAGGTGCTGCTTAGTTCAGCTGAGGCATCTTAGACCAGCTTGCGGGTCCGTATTTTTGCTGACGCATAGTCGTGACGGGAAGCCACAGTGCTGCCCCTGGTCTCTAGTACCCCTCTACAAAGGAGATGCAAAGGGACAGATAGGTCAAATTATGACTCAACAGATCACACAAATACCGCGAATTGAACTATCATTACTTATTGGTCCGAAAATATTTTTCGAGAGCAGAAGGTGTAGGACCCGGGCTGACCCCCAGGTTCTCTCGATTTCCAAATCAGGGGGGTCCAGACCTCTCCCAACCTCCCCCCGATATTAACCCATGGTTTGCGGTGTCATTGGCGTGATACTTGTCACGTGATACGGGCTTGTTTTTACGAAAAGTTTTGAGGAAAGAAAAAGAAAATGTTTGCAATTCATTATTATGACTACTTTTATCTAGCAAAAATGTACAACTATCAAAATACGTAAAGTTGTAAATCTTCCAAAATTGTCTTTCGATTGATATGCAACTCCTAATAATAATTGTAGGGGTTTAACGACGCACCAACTGCCAGGGTCATACGGCGTCGCCAACTTTCACCCTGTTGGAAGTGATTCTGGGGATTAGTATGCAAATCATACCACAGCATCCTATTTATAGCTGTATTCTGATCAATTCAAAAATATCATTCGTTATGAAACACCCTGTGTACAGGGAATAAGAGCAGCGAGAAAGACGGCGAAGATATCCTGCAGGCTTTTCAGAATTGCCTCACATCTCCATCACCTGATATGATCCAGACTTCAAATTGGTCAAAATCTGGGAAATTAAATTCGATTCTCGTATCTTGAATGACGTTTCTCTAAGCCGAGTCGTTTGCCTGCCATCGTGAAAACGACAGAAAGTGGTTCAAATAGACCCTTGCTAGGGCGGGGGTGGATGAAAATAAAAAGTGAGGGGGCCACCAAGCTGCAAGATGTGTCACATTTTGACCTTCTTCCAGAATACGGTTTGGGGCATGTTCGGGTCTCATCAGGGAGACACCTGAATTCCCGATGTGCGGTTTATTGCGGTGGAGGCAGCGGCAGGCCGGAGACACGCACACACACACACTGCCCCCTGACCCGTGAGGCGGGTCAAGACACGGCTCTGGCGTGACGTCACGCGCCAGCCGGCCCCTGATAGGGTGGCGCCGGGCAACCGATGCAGCCGACCTAGTGGCGTCAAACGAAACCCACACACGCCCCCTCATGTTCGCAAATGCGGGTTACATGCGAACACAACATATCCCGAACACGTACGGCCACGCAAGACCGTAGACACTTGGATTGCCCGCAGTTTCACATGCACTCGATGAGGCGATCGGGTCGCCTCCGCGTGCGCTGTGATCGGCGCGGTCCCGTTGTGACGGGCGACTCTGCGTTGCCGGCCGCACCCGGGGAAGTGCCGGGTCCAGCCGGTATCACCGGAGTGGGGGACGTCTGGGAGGCACCAGATGTCGCTCTGGTGCTAACGTCAGTTGGCGCTGCATCGGGTTTCCTCACAGGACTCATCGGAGGCGTCAGGCACGGCAGGCTGATGCCGCGCTCTGATGCCAGAAGGTCGTCTGGAGCGGCGTGACCGAAACGCCTACGTAGGTGTCGGCGGTTGCGGCTGAGGACGCGGCCGCTGGGCATCTTGATGAAATAGCGACGATTTCTGCTGACGTCCACTATTTCGCCGAAACGATTCCAGCGCTTGGTGGCTTGGTCTTGTACAGCGACCCTGGTGCCGACTTGCAGGACTGGTAGGTCAGTGGCGCGGGAGTTGTAGTGAGCTTCTGTACGCTCCTGGCGGCGGGCGGCAGCAGCGTCTGCTGCGTCAGCGGACGTCTGCCACTCTGCTGCAAAGTTGCGCCTGTGAGCTGGTACGAGGTCCCTCACAGGCCGGCCGTAGAGGATCTCGGCAGGGCTGCGACCACTGGGACCTGGAGTGTTGCGATGTTGCAGGATACCCTGTACCCAGAGCTCTTGGTCCAGCTGTCTGCTCTGAGGATTCCAGCAGCGGCGGATGAGCTTTTGGTGGACTTCACTGCTGCCTCAGCTCTTCCGTTTGACTGAGGATATTCTGGCGATGAGGTGCAGTGCCTGACTCCCCATCTTCGCAGGAAGTCCTGGAACTCTTTTGACGTGAACTGAGATCCGCCGTCCGTCCACACTGTGCTGAAGACGCCAGCCATGCAGAAGAGGTCGCGGACGCTCTTTACAAGCTCTCTGGCGGTTGCATGTCGTCCCATGTCGGTGACGCACTGCCAACCTGAGCAGTGGTCGACTGAGATGAGAAACTTGTGGCCTCCATAGTCTCCGAAGTCCATAGAAACTTCCTCGAAAGGCCTGGACGGGGCGGGTCGGTGAAGCAACGTCTCCTGAGGCAGAGACGGCAGGTCTCGTTGGCAGGGTGTGCATCGTCGCACAACGTTTTCGATGTCATTGTCGATGCCCGGCCAGTACACGACTTGGCGAGCTCGTTGCTTAGTCTTATCTTTGCCGAGATGACTGCTGTGAAGCTGCTGAAGGACTTGTTTCCTCAGCGCGGCTGGTACCACGAGGCGACGCCCGTAAACGATGAGGTCGTCGTCGACAGTAAGGTGCACGTGGACGTTCCAGTATGGTCTCAGCTCAGCAGGTAGGTCAGCTTTCCGGCTGGGAAGGCTGGAGATGATGACGTCACGAAGAAGCTGATAGGTGCTGTCTTCTTTTGCGGCTGCACGGACTTTGTCGATGTGCAGATCGTCGTCAGCGACGACTGCCAGTATCGATGTTGGAGAGAAGTCCTCCATGTCTGGTGCGTCCACCTCGTCATCCTCCCCCGCGACGGCGACGGGACTCCGAGAGAGGGCGTCGGCAGCGACGTGCTGTGCGCCCTTACACCAGTGCGCGGTAAATGCGCCCAGCTCACCCAGCTTGAACTTCAAGCGCTGCAGGCGAGGGTTCTCCAGCTCGTCCAGCATCTTCGAGTTGAGGATGGGCACGAGAGGCTGGTGATCGACGAACAGGTCAAAGTGGGCCAGGCCTGAGAGGAACAGGCGGCACTTGAAGAACGCCCACGCAACTGCGGTGAGTTCCAACTCCACAGCGGCGTAACGGGATTCCGTGTCCGTGATAAAGCGGGAGCCGGCCTGCACGAGTCTCCACGTGCCGTCGCCCTGCTTCTGCTCCAGCAGGAATCCGAGGCCGTGAAGGCGACTGGCGTCGGTTGAGAGGCGTGTTGGCAGACCGGGGTCGTAGAAGGCAAGCGTCTGTACTGAGGACAGTGCCTCCCTTGCCTTCAGGAAGGCCTCCTGATGAGTCTCGTTCCAGCAGAACTCGCGTTTGACGCTGAGGAGAGGCCGTAGGGACTGCAGGTGACCCCTAAGGCGCGATCTGGTTCACCAGGCCGAAGAAGCCACGCAGACCACTGATGTCTGTCGGTGCAGGGTACTGTCTGATGGCGTCAGTGAGCTTCGGGTCCGGCTTGTACCCGTTCGATGAGACTACGAAGCCGGCGAACTGAACTGACGGCTGCATGAACTGCACCTTCTTCGGGTTCAAAGAGACACCCTGTTCTCGGCAGCGTTGAAGGAACAGACGGGCCCGGCTCAGGAAATCTTCCCTCGTCCTGCCGTAGACGATCACATCGTCAACCAGACGCTGAATTCCCGGAAGGTCATGGAAGCACTGGTCCATGCGGCGGTTGTTTTTTTTCAATCATTTATTTCACAAAACACGGCTGTAAACTTTGCAAACAATTTAACAACTTCTTAACCTTGCCGCTCGTGTCACGGTAGTAGCCCCACGTCGCTTCAACGTAACACCGTCTCGACACCAAACTCACCCCCTCACCCCCCTTCCCGATCCCTACCCTCCCAAAATGTGCAATCACGTTGATTTCATACACTTCACAGATCACTTACATCACGATAACCTCCTTCACCACATGCAGCTCGCGAAGTGGGTCCAGATTATGCAAACTAAATGTATAGCTCAAAATGTTCATTTATGAATGGTAGCCATCTCTCGTTAAACCTGTAATTTTCTATCCTTCTTTGCAATGCACCGTTCCATTTGAAATATTTTTCCAGAAATGCTGAAAAGACTCCCATTTTATTTCTTCATCCTTAAACCTCTGATTCACAATGAACTGTTTTGAGCCAAGACTATAAGATTGACAACATTCAATGTTTCCAATGATCCAAAGAGAATGTTTGTAACAGTGCCAGAGAACTGTTTTGTTCTGGAAGCTTTGGGTTAATTTTTCTAACTAAATCATCCCAAAATCCTCTAACCTCTCCACACTCTACAAAGAAATGCTCGATTGTCTCTATGTTACCGCACCTATCACAGAATGGATCATCTATCACATTTGTATGCACAAGAATCTTCGAGTTGGAAAAACCTATGAACTATCCTATATTGTAAATTTTGAAGCTTTGTTGATTTCGTGATGTTAAATGGAAGTAAGTACACTTTACACCAGTTTTCTCCGTATTCAACTCCTTCGTCTATCCATTTCATTTGCGCTCTGGGGGTTATCTCCTTTAGAAATTTATTTGAAAAATATTTTACTTTAATCCGCTGAACCGGGACAATTTTCCTTTCACTTCTATGCCACAGCCAAGTACCTTCTCCTGAACGGTTAGTGCTTCACTGCCAACGGCAAGCCGTCTCCATATCGCAGGAATGGCCCGGCACCAGCCCATATAAACAAGAGGATCAGTCGTGTCAAGTTATTGCTTTCCTTAAACGAATTGTAATCCAAGATTTGTCCTCATGATTAAAGAATGCATCAAGGAACAATATACTGTTTTCGTACAATGCAGCATTGAAAATAATTTTCCTTCCACCCGAATAGCTTCATTATTCCACATTATTTGTTTACGGACTTCCTTTCCACAAGTAGGTTCTTTGATGGGGACCGCTTCTCTAAACCAACCTAACATCTCTTTGTAAAACGAGCTACTCTTCTGTCTTTAACCCACGAAATTGTAATTCATATGCAATAAGTGCTCTAACTTGACACGAATCCTTTTCTGAAAAATTTTAGCGAACCCTATATCCATATTCCTCAATAGTCTGCCCATCCAAGAGCAACGCAGCTTTATAAAGATTTATCACATTTGGACAATTTAAGCCCCCATTCTTGACTTCTTGACACAGCACATCTCTAGCAACTTTTGGGGACGCCCCTCCAAATGAAACGCATAATTTTACTTTGGATTGTGTCCAGATGTCTCTTTGAAAAATTACTGCGGAGGTATGTGGATTAGCTGAGAAATAATGAGAGCTTTCGCTATTGTATTTTTCCTTTAAGCGTGAGATTTCGCTGGGACCACTGGTTCAACACATTTTGAATCTTAATCAAAACTGGCTGAATATTAATGTCACTACACTCATGAAGGCACTAAATGTAACGCCTAAAATCTTAACTCGCTATTAGGTTCCTGTCCACAAATACGTTCCGCTGAGTGTTTCTGGGAGCCTAACCACATAAATTGGCATTTATTTAGATTTAATTGCAGGCCGGAGTACATTCCGAATTCCTTCACTAGCTCCAAAGCATTCTTGGCTGAGTCAACGTCTTTTACGAACAAAGTTGTATCGTCTATATATTGTGATATTTTATTTCCTCATTAGAAATTATTATACCGTTCACCTAGGCGATGCACGAATCTTAACAGCCAAAATTTCGACAACTAAACAAAATATGAGACTGGAAGCAGGGCAGCCCTGTTGCAGACCACGTGATGGTTTAAACCATGAGGAAGTAAATCCATTGTTTATGATAGGAGTTCCATATCCTATGCAGTATCTGAATCCATTCAATAAAATAATTCCAAATCCGAACTTTTTCAGAGTATCTTCAATGAACTTATGCTCGACAGAATTGAATGCATTCTGGAAATCCAATGCCATAAGAATTCCACCTATTTTATCGGCGTACAATATTCTATGATGTCGAAGTTATTCTTAAATTTACTCCAATATTCCGCCCTCGTATTGAACCTGTCTGATCAGGAGCAACTAAATCCCTCACTACTAGCATTAACCTATTGGCGATAACTTTTGAATTATTTTATATATAATATCTAAAAGACAGATCGCTCGTTTGTTTTTCAAAATTTTTGATCGCCCTGTTTAGGAATCATCGTTATAATACCCCTCCTTTGAGTAACGAAAAATAGTCCTTTTTCTTTCACTTCTCTAATATAACTTACGATGATCTGTTCTAAATCTTCCCAAAGAATCGAACAAATTCCTTAGTGAAGCCTGAAACTGACGGTGCCTTATTGTTTTTCATACCATCAAGAGCTAACCTGCATTCGATGCCGGTGATGGGAGCGTCACATAATTCTCTGTTCTCGGCGCTAACCTTAGGACATTCCAATTCTCCCAAAACATATCGCAAGCTGATTCACTACCTCTATCATAGCTATCCTGTGTTGCGTATATCTTATTAAAGAATTCCTTGCACATAATTAGAATATCCTTGTTACCAGTTACGAAATCACCATTTTCCGATTGCAGCACCTAATTTTCTTATCCATATTCCTTTGCTTATGCAGGTTGAGAAAATAGCGAGTGGGGCGTTCACCTTGTTCAGCCACTTAGCACCAGAATAAATATTGCTAGTTTACCCTTTCTTCTTGTATTTCATCAGCACGTACTTGAATTGTCTATACCTTTCTAGTAAGCAATCATCACCACACGTGGCTATTTCGGATTCGATCTTATCTAATGATTTTAAAATCCTATTATTTTTTCGGTTTTGAGTTTCTCTTTCTTTCCATCTTTTAATGCTAGCTACTCTTATTTTACTAGATGAAGTTCCAATAAAGACCAGAATCAGAAACATTATTGTAAAGTTCCTGACCCCGTCTTGCTTTCCTATTTCGGTTTGACTAATCCTACAAGATTGTGTCTTCAAGCAGTTCATTACGGAATCGAAAAAGCCCTGGACCTTTATCAGAGGAAAACAAATTAAATTCAGCACTTACTATGTATGATCGCTTAATATCCCAGGCCTTATCTCAACCTTGCTTACAACATGATGAGTTTTAATGTATTCGCTTATGATAATGTAATCCAGCCTGGATTGCTGTAATTGCGGTGTTAAACGGCGCCATGAATAGCGTCGCAGTTCAGGTTTTCTCCGCCAGAGATCAATAAGCTTATGTTCCTCTATTGAATTGAGTAATATTTTGGCTGCGGATGAAACACGAAATCGGTCCTTGAGGTGTTCGATGTGATAAATGTGTGTTTAAGTCTCCACAGAAAATGATGTAAGACTTTTCAGCCTCAGACATGCTGTTGATTTTATATTGATCAAACGAAAAACTGTTTTTGCTGGTCTTTTGTCGCTGGTTGGCGCATAAGCTGCAACTAATTTCACCGTAAACTTACTAAATTTCAGTCCGCGATAATAAGCCTACCATCATTAGAGCAATGTGAAACACTAAACACACAGCTTCCTTGCAATGACCGGGGCATAAGAATGGCGACTCCGCACTCAATAGTAGTCTTTCCATGCGAGAAAATTATATCCGATCCCCATTCAGCCTGCCAAACATAAACATCGCGATCACATGAGTGGGTTTCCTGAATTACCGCAATGTGTTTGGGAAAGTGAGAATGTAGGAATCGAAACAAAGTTCTTCTTTTGGACGCTAACCGAATGCCACGAGCATTAAATGTTAGGATTTTAAGATCAGACATACAACTTAAGATAAATTAACGTTTTCCTCTTCTTCCTGAGCTACCGTTGAACAGCGACCATAACCTTGCGGAAAAATGAGGAACTAGCAAAATTACTCGCCATCTATCGGATAGCCAATTTGTTAAACGGTACAGTGTCAATTCAGGAGAACCAGAAGTGTCTTATTTCAATGAATTCGTTTGAGAGTTCAATGTTATGTTCGAATACATAAGATGATTTAGTAGCCCTGAGCAATGTCCTTCTGAAATGTATAGGAACTAGAGGTGCTAATCCAGACCCCACATCGACGAACAAGCATGTTATATGGTGTGCACAAACACCTAATGAAATCCCATCCACGATATCGAAAGTGATCGAAACACTGCTCCCCCGCACCGAATGCGGCTTACAGCCAGAAACCCCTCCCCCTGGTCCCACCCCACAATTTAGCGCGCCGCAAGACAACGGCGCAAGATCGAACAGCTCGATCGCGGCCCGAAGTATTGGGAGCCTCCAACAGGTAACGCGATATTTACCAAACATACTAAGCAAATACATTTGGACCATGAACGCAGTTAAGCCCTCGAATTCACCGATCATTCCGCGATTCGTGGTCATACCTGCATAAGTCACTGAATCCCCAGATACCCAGCTGGGGCGGGCGGCCGAGCCTGACCGGCGACCCCATGCTGGAGTCGAAATTTAGATGGGAAGGTGTCTCTGTAGAAAATATCGGGATTTGCCAATTGAGCGGTCGCCGCAGCCCGGCCACACCGCTCTCTGAGATCTGCGGACACAACCAATCAATGTCATATCTGGCGTGGGCATCAGTAACGAGGGGCCGATTAGACCGGGGCCTTAATGCACACAGTTTGTGGCTCATGATTCAGGAATTAACGGAAGCGAATCATCACAGAATGCAAAACTGAATCTGGACTGAATCTGAATTACGCATGGTTAACAAAATACTGCATTAGGTAATATGACCAATTGATTTCCATCGTCACCTTTTGGCAAACTTGTTACAACGCCGTCTAGTTCACGCCATCTAACGGGTGAATCCACATATGGTACGGGGCGTTGTCATGCATTGCCCGATGACCTAACCCGTGCTGGGATTTCATCACACATGTTTTCCCCGTACATCACTTTCCGATTGATTCTATGACAAGGAGACATATTGATAGTAACCATCTCTGGCCTTTCCTAACAGCTTGTTCTACCGATCTAACCTTGGAAAGGGTGCTAGAATATAAGAAAACTTTTAACGAGAGTGTAGGAAGACAATCGACTTGGGATCATCTCAGCGCTGATAACAACTGCAATTACAGGTAAAGGAACACTGCACTAAATGGTAAAAACTGCAATTAGATTGACTCTTCCAATTACTGACCGTTTGCACTCTGAACATGCTAAAACATGGAGCAAACATGTTTTTACTTTGAAACATGATGCTCTCAGTCGCTTTCATATCTCATCATTACCTTGTGAGGAGAAGATTAGTCGTTTACAGAAGAATTGGAATAACAAATTATTAAATACGCTCATACACGTCGTCCGTTAACACTCCTTTTTTGAAGATCGGCAGCGGTTGCAGTATTTTGGGTAGTATCGCCACTAGTGTAGGACCGAAGACGTGGCCTGGTCCATCTCCCGCGAAACGAGGCATTACTCGGCATACGGAGAACTGCTCCAGTGAGGATGAACTCTGCCAGCAGGTCCCGATCCGGCAGCGACGTGCTCCTGGCGATGCCGCTGAAATTCCCAGACGGCCGGCCGATGCCGAACTGTCTGAGTTGGCCTGCGAGAAGGCTGCCGCAACCTCCCCTGCGGCAGACCTGCTGTCCTCACTGGTTTCCTCACTCAGTCTCTGTTCCAGCTGGTAGCGGAGGCAACCGACCGCCCAACAGCTCCTTCAACTGTTGCTCGGAGTCAACTCGATGTTAGCTCCCCCACTTCCTTTCGGCAATACACACCCCGACGGGAAAACCGAACGCACTTTGGCCCATTTTCTGAGCGTTTCGCTGCGAGCAGGCTGGTACAGTCTTTGGTGTTCAGGCACCAGCGACTCAGATAGGAAAGTGGTGCCATCTGTCGGCGGGACTGAGAACCCGTCTGGCTCCCGCGCGGCGACCGTCTGCACCTGCCCTGGCATGAGGTCGAATTACGCTCGTAAAGATCGTCTCGCTTCCGACGCTGGCAGAATTTTGCGATGACCTTGGTGTCCCCTTGTAGTCTGTGAACTACTTGGAAGTCGGATTCGCTGAGTTCCATATCGGAAAGTATTGATGCAGCACCTCAGGGTTTTTGCGGTGTGTTTTCTCCTGGAGATTTTCTTTGAACTCGTTGCATGTTAGGATTAGTGATGACAGCCTCCGGTTCATGTCTATCGCTTTCACTTGGTCTGTGGCTTTTGTTTTCTTTTTGGCTAAGTCGATGTCATTTTTGAGGCCCTCGATCATCAAACTTTTATCGTGGTTTTCGGCTTCTAGGATCTCAATCTTCCGTTGCATAGTGCAACTTCACTTAAAGCTGCTATCACTTCCTTGTTTCCAGCTTGAATCAAACTTTTATGGCATCTAGGGTGACCGGATTTGACTCACCAGACCTGGCTGTGTTCTTTCGGGGTGATTTCCTTTGTGTGTTCCTTTTTTTTCGATGTTCTTCGCCATCTCCGTGACTGATAATTGCCTTTTCGGTTGCGGCCATGCGCTGTCCGTGTCCTCCGCTGCATCGGTGAAGACACACTCTCGGTCTCGTTCGCTCTCGGACTCCGACATTTCACTTCACCTCACAATGGTCACGTCTGAAATGTATGAAAGTTCCACCTCTCGTAGGCTGATGCTGTACATAACGCTTAATTTTCACATGGGGCTGGTGGGTACACTCGCTCTGCACTGCGTCACACTGCGGAGACCCCCAGGTGCCTGGCGCTAACCCCCACCTACCACGGAGCTCGGCGAGGACGTCCGACCTTGACCGGTGTAGGCGTAACTGACCATGCGGCGGTTGTAGTGCTCACTGATTGACGACACGCCGTAGGGGGGCGCGCTTGTACATGTAGCGGCCGAAGGGACTGATGGAGGTAGTGAGACGTTGACTCTTGAAGTCCAGGGGGCACTGGTGATATCCCTTCAGCGCGTCGAAGACGCCAAAGTACTTGGCTTCCTCCGACACGATGGAGTTGACACACTCCAGAGGTGTGTTGGACTGGTACCGCTCGCGTATGACGGAGTCGTTCAGCTTCGAGAGGTCCACGCAGAGACGGACGCCTTCTCCGTTCTTCTTCCGCGTGACCACGATGGGAGCGCACCAGTCAGTAACCTCAGTGACTGGTGTGATGATGTCATTATCTTCCAGTTTCTTCAGCTCTTCAAGGAGAGGCTCGCGTAGAGCGAAGGGGATCCGACGAGGTGCGGTGACGGCGTACGGGGTGGATTCTGGGCGAATCTGAATCTTAAATTCTTCCCCAGGCATGACCTTGACGACGCCGTCGAACACGTCAGCGAACTCAGAAGATGGCCTCTCTCTCTGGGTTCAGTGGTGTTGCTGTAGGCGATGTAACAGCCGGTGTGGGAAGTCCACGTGCAGTAGCAGTATTGGCGAAAGCCGTTGCTGAAGGCGCTGTCGAAGTGCATGTTGAAGCGGCTGCTGGCAGTGCTGTGGAAGCGCGCACTGGGCTGGCGGCTGGCGGCGCAGCACGGGTGCGCACTGGGAGATCTTCTGAGGTTCCGGTGGGAGCGCATGCTGAAGCGCTTGCTGGAGGCGTGGTTGGAGGCGCAGTGGGAGCGCGCGCTGAAGCGGTCGCCGCACGCACGCTGGCGTGCGTGGTAGAACGTGCCGCTGAGGACTCGGCAGGGGCTGTCACTGCATATGCTGAAGGAGCTGCTGGACGAGTTGTGGCAAAGGTGGTGCCACGTGCTGACGTAACAGGTGAAAACCGGTCCGGAGCGTGGCGAACCTCTGCAGGAGTTGCTGACGCTGACGGCGGGATCTGAGCCGGGTAACCTGTAGGCAGTATGCGGAGGTCACGAGCCACTCTCCATGATAGAAGAAGACCGCTGACTCCCTGTAGAAAGTGGATGTCGTCGGCAGCGACGACGTTTCCGTACTTGAACTCTGCTGGTTTCATGCCGTAAACTCGGATGGTTCTGCCGTCAGCAGCTCTGGGCTTCTCAGTAGAAGTCTTCAGGTTGTCGACGTCGCCACCGATGGCGGCCAGGAAGTCTGTGCCGGCCACAGTGATGTCGGCGCCGCTGTCTGGGAGGGCTGACACGGTCACAGCTGTACCCTCAATTAGGTCTGTGACACGCAGCTGGATTTTCGGAGCGCCGTTCCGAGAAGTGGATGCTATGATGGCTGAGGTGTGGGAACCTGCGTAGCTTCCCGCTGTCTTGCCAGAAGCAGGCTGATGGCTGTGCCGGGCTGCTTGCGTCTTACTACTACGACAGACGTGCTTGAAGTGGCCAAGTTTTCCGCAGCCGTGACAAGGCTTGCCGCGGGCAGGGCAATCGGACGCGAGCGGGTGAGCTCGGCCGCAGTTACGGCAGGGTTTCTCCTCGCCGGGTGCGGCTGATGACGTCATCTGATGGCGTGGGTGACCGGCAGCACGTGTCACCCTGCACGCTGAAGTTGCAGCAGGCTCACCGACGAGAGCGGCAAGGTCGCGCTCGGCAGCCTCTTCTGCGCGACAGATCTCGATGGCACGAGCACAGGTGAGGTCTGGAACTGCACAGAGTTTCTTGATGACGGAGGTGTCACGAATTCCCACGACGATTCTATCACGGGTTAGACCATCACGGCACGTGGGGCAGAAGTTACACGTTGAAGATAACTCGTGCAGTGACACCAAAAAGTCTTCAAATGTCTCGCCCTGCGCCTGACATCTCAGGTTGAAGTTGCGTCTTTCCACCACTTCGTTCACTTGGCCCAGAAAGTAAACACGAAGTTTTTCCAACACAGTATCGAGCGTCTGCTCTTCCTCTCGTATTTGCAGGTTACGAAGCACTCGCAACACGTCATCGCTTAAACTCGCACGAAGTTTTGCCATCTGCACAGGCTGCGGTGCTGTGCGAAGGCCGGTAAGCATGACGTAATCGTCCCATCGCTGTTTCCAGGTGACCCAAGCGTCCGCTCCGCGGTCGAGTCCAAGGTCGAGCCTACCCGGAGGCGACGGTCGGTCGGTCAGCTGGGCGGCGGCCGGCGCGTAGGGGTGGGGGGCGGGGTAGGCAGGCGGCTGACTGGCGGCAGGTTGCTGCTGTAGAAGCTGTAACTGTTCTCGAAGAGAGAAGTTCTCCTCTGCCAGTGCTGTCGCTGCTTCCGCGGAGATCTTCTGAGCAGGCTGCGCCATGTTCGGGTCTCATCAGGGAGACACCTGAATTCCCGATGTGCGGTTTATTGCGGTGGAGGCAGCGGCAGGCCGGAGACACGCACACACACACACTGCCCCCTGACCCGTGAGGCGGGTCAAGACACGGCTCTGGCGTGACGTCACGCGCCAGCCGGCCCCTGATAGGGTGGCGCCGGGCAACCGATGCAGCCGACCTAGTGGCGTCAAACGAAACCCACACAGGGCAGCTTTTGTCCGCGTATTTTTTGCTGAAAGAAAAACGCCGAGTAGCCTTGCACTGTCCGTTTTTCTTGTGCCTTTGCTAAGAATAGGCAAAAAATAAGTATACCTAAAACAAGAAATGTTGGGCCCAGTACAAATACAAATATTTACCCCAGCAAGAGACAGCCACTCCCAATTAGGCCTATATTTGAGCTGCTCTAATTGTCTTGTTGAGTTGCCTGCGACACTGAGATTGTGGAGGACAATGGTGGGGGGGGGGTGGCAAGTCGACTTAAATCGATTCAGTTTTTTGGGCAAGAAAATTTTCGCTGGGAGGCTCAACATCTTAGGAAACTGGCTCCCTTCTACTTTTTGTGTGTGTTGGTTGATACATTCTTCAGTATTTTCCGTGCTGAGCTGAAAGCAGTGATCCAAATTCCAGAGTGCTGGGTGGAGAGCGACACCTGGATAGACTGAGTTCCCTATTCACTTCTGTGATGTTCTTACTCAATTTTCCACTCACTTTTCAAGTGGATCTTTTCTAGCGCAATAATTCTGATGTTCATGAACTCATCAAAGGCGTGGCAGAATTGAAAATTGTATGAAACGGGTTTTCCTTAACCTCAAACAAGTGTTTTAATGAGGGTGTAAATCAGGGTTCTAATTGACTTACAATATTGTTATTTTTGAGTTATCAACGCACAAACTATTTACTCCTATCTGAATTTTACACCCCCTAATCTAGCAAAAACCAGTTTTAGGGCCCTGGTAGAAGGAGAAGATCTGACGAAAAGCGAGGGTCCAGAACCACTTTTCTACCCCTGCCCCGTACTCTGACTGGACTTGCGCGAAAAAAAACAGATAAGAACTTCTAACTAGCTCGGAGACCATCTTCCATTCTCCTTTGAGAGCCAAACACCTTCAGCTGAGAACTGAAGCTTACGGTTTTCGGTTAAGATCCCCAATATTATCTTTCATTCTGATATCGCTTCCTTCGGAGAACTTTGGATGAGGAGCACAGAGTATCTCAGAGATGATGTCAACCGAGAGCTGCAATTTTCTGTTCTCATCCGAAAATGTGTGGCTCTCGAAGGAGAATGTAAGATGGTCCCCGAGCCAGCTAAAAGCTAAATTTTGTCCTCTAGTCAGAATACGGAGACGGGGGGAGGAGGTTGGAAAAAGGGATCTGGATCCTCACTTTTTTGTCAGATTTTTTCTTTCAGTCAGTGTCCTAAAACTGCTTTGCGATAGGGTGAGTGTAGAATTTATACATAGGAGAAAATAGTTCGTGAGTGGAAACTTCAGAAGTGAAAATATTGAGTTAGCTATAACCCTTAATCAAACCTTTGTTACAGCCCTTATTTAAAGTTCAGGAAGAACTGTCAAATCAAATTTTCAGTTTAACCATACTTTTGATGAGTTCATTAACTCCAGGATAATTTGATTGTGCTAAAAAGAGCAGCTTGAAAACGGGGTGGAAAATTGAGGAAGAACAACATAGAAGTGAGTGGAAGAATCATGCTTACCCTTATCCTTGAAGAATCCTTGATTATCTTTAAGAACCGCGTGCCTACCCGCACCATTCATTCAGCATCCTGGAATTTGGAAAATTGTTTTCAGCCGAAAAGGGAAAATATTGAAGTGTTTTATAACCAGCATGCGCAAGAGGTAAAAATGGAGCCAACTTCCTCGAATATTTAGCTTCTAGTTCTCTCTGCAATTGCGAATGTGCCCCTGTTAGGAGTAGTCTTAGTACTAAATATATAAGTTCATCCCTTTATTTGCAACACAAAAACAACTGACGTACCATTGAACAATTATTGTTTAGCCCAGGCTAACAGAACGGTTGATAGCCCTAATGCCTCCATCCACTTGGCACATGCATGAACTCTCCGCTTTTTGGTCCGCGAGGCAACACGTCATTGGTGTGCCCAGTAGCTCCTCAATGGAGTAGGATGTTTGTCTTCAAACAAACTCATTAACCTGTACTTGCGGGCTGTAGGAGCCCATTTCTTTTGATGAGCGTGGTTCCAATGGCTCTAATATTCAATGCAAGGACAAATACATTGATGGAACAGGCATGTTCACTGAACCTCTCACTCGCCCCCCAAGTGCAGTCGGAGAAAGGTACAAGAAGGAAGAACGCCTCAATAGCAGGCTTCTTGCAGCAGATCCTTCAGGTTCATCACCAGCCTTTCATAAGAGACATTGTCCTAATGACCAGTCATTCTTCTAGAATCGACAAAGATGACAGTCTGGAAGATGGCCACACTAGCCTTTTCAGGGTACTTCAAACGACTGGCCGCGAATTTATGCGGGAGACTTCCATGCTTGGTATCAACCGCATTGGCAATGCCCGATACAAAGTTCAGCGTTGGTTCTGGCTGTGCCTGTGGATCGTCGGCTGCGCTGTGACCATGAGAGATCTATTGAGCATCGTCAATGAGTATTATGAGTATCCTTCAGTGACGGACCGCAGGGTGGACTACCAGCCCAGGACGACGTTTCCCGCCGTCACCGTGTGCAACCACAACGCCGTGGCATGCTCACGACTACTGCAACTGATGTTTCAGCACCCTGCTCATCAAGGCCTCAGTAGACTGGCTGCCCTTTCTGGTTGTCAGTTCAACGGCCGAAGAGTTTACCAGCTGCTCCAGCAGCACGATGGTGTCGCACCTCTAGCTTTCAGAGACCACAAGTGCTTCAAGAATCCTTCTGCAGAGGGCTGCAAAGTCTTGAAGGAGATTTCGAAAGTCTACAGCAACCATACTTTGGATCGAAGGACTGAACGTAATGTCAGGAACACTACTATGACATTATCTCGTTCAAAATTCGACCTCACGAACCCCAACTATGACTCCCTGAGCACGACAAATGTGGATTCAGAAGGGCCAGAGATAAGCGAATATGATCACACAATCGAAACAATTTCAGCTGATGCATTTGAAACAGACCTAGGTAATCACGAGAGGCAAGATAAGGCCCTTACTACCTTCATGGCCTTAGATACAGCGACTCGAATAAAACTAGGACATCCATTTGAAGGACTTGTCAAGGAATGCTCTTATAAAGGGGAATCTTGTCTAAAAAGAGACATGTTCACAGTATCCAGCGTGCCAATATACGGGAACTGTTTTACCTTTAACGGCAACACTTCTACTTCAAAAGATCCCCAGGGAGGTACCAGATCAGCAGACATGGTGGGCTTTCTTCATGGCCTATCCATGTCGCTATTTCTCAGCACCGATGACTACATGGCGTCCGTGTTCCCCTCCTCTGGAGCCCGCGTGGTCATCCACGACAACGACAACCTACCACAGCCGCTGGAGGAAGGCCTGGACATCATGCCGGGAGCAGTCACCTCCATCTCCATCCTGCAGACCCGCATTGAGAGGCTAGAGGCTCCCTATCCAGCACAGTGTTACTCCAGGTGGGAACAGTCGGGTCTCAGTCCGCTAACGGAGAACGAGGCGGGCCGACTGGTGCCGACGGGAGAGCGCTACTCCCTCAAGTCCTGTGACCGTATCTGCAGCCAGTTGTCTGTAATTGATCAGTGCGGGTGCTATAGTGTGTTGTTTCCCAAGCACTTTCTCGTGCGAGGCGAGCTAGTCAAGCAAACAGAGCCCTGCGATCTGATCAAAGACAGGGACTGCCTGAATGACGTTCGAGACAAAGTAAGTCACGACCACTGCTCATGCTCTGTCCCCTGTCACGAAATGAAGTTCAATCCTATCATATCCATGGCACGGCTGGGGGATCCAAAAATAGTTGGCAACACTATGCAGAGACAGAAGAACGGCCAGGCTGATCGTCATCGCAGTGGCATACCCTCGGCTAAACTGCACAATCAGAACCTCCAGCTAAGGGTGCATTTCAGAGACCTGAACGCAAAAGCAATTATACAATATGCGAAATTCTCGTCATCAAGTCTAACGTCCGACATCGGCGGATCGTGTTCCTGGTTTCTGGGCATGGCAATGCTAACGCTGGCGGAGGTGCTGGAATTTCTTGTCATAGTCATTTACAACACGTGTCTCTTCTTCCGCGAGAAAAGCCTGAGGCTGGGGAATCCACGTACATCACCATCAGAGAAGGTGCAGCCAAAACCCTCCCACACACAAACAACCGATATAAATGAAATTTTGAAAAATCATCACATTAAAAATTCCAATTGGATTGGGTAAAAATATATCTGCAGTCTGATATTAGCAACAGCAGTACTCCGGGTTACAGAAAGCCAAATTATATAGTTTAAAGGGAATGTGGCACCCTTATACCGTGATTTTAACTGAGGTAGCCCAGTTGCAAAGCATGCCGGAAGACCCGGTACCCAACATATCATTCGTCTTCAAAACTCGAAGTTTCCGTAGAGAAAAGCCAAAAACCTACCAGAAATGTACCCAAAATGTACCCAAGGAGTCGGCGGCAGTTATCAGCTGTTGGCGTGACGACATGCTGACGTCACGGTGAGCAGTCAGTCTATTTAAGCCCGTTGAATATGGTAGTAGGTGCCAGATCATGAGGTTATACACAGACAGAGGCTTATTTCTTACCCTAAAGGACATTTTACATATCAATATATTGAGCTTATCTTACATTTTTCAGGAAAATCATTGACATTTTCATGATTTTTGGCTAAAATTTCACCTAATTACACTAAATTCCGGGATTCGATGAAGGTACCACATTCCCTTTAACTTTGGGCCGATATTGCACATTTTTCATAGCTAAGAACACGCAGGTAGGCTTAGAAAAATGCCAGGAACATCGTTGTGTTAACTTTAACCAAAGGAGTCGAGTGTTTCGCAATCTGTGCTAGAAATGCTGAGTTCTCATCCTTTGCACTCACCAGCGTGATATCCACATTATGTATTGCATGACTTTATTTAATTGAAAAG
The DNA here is from genome assembly GCA_034440635.1 of Lepas anatifera. Taxonomy (NCBI): domain Eukaryota; kingdom Metazoa; phylum Arthropoda; class Thecostraca; family Lepadidae; genus Lepas; species Lepas anatifera. The sequence continues at coordinate 477,303 of JAOTON010000509.1, forward strand.
TCATGATTCAAAATTTGAAGATAAAGCACGTAAGATACATTTAAGGTGACTTGAAATGCGCCTTCTGGTGACCTCTTCTACGCTCATGGCTGCCTGGACCCGGTCCGTTCGACCTCATTGCTCACTGAGACTGTTCAGTGCCCAGAGACCTAGCTTGCAGCGTAAATCTATCTACCCAACTAGGCAAACGTCCCCGGGTGACTTCAATGGGAGTGTATCTGAGCCAAAGCTATATCGGTTTGCCCTCGCGAAATGTCAGCGGATTCGGAAGAATTATTCGTCTCAACTGTCTCATTATCTCAATTGTCATTTCACATGCAGGTACCTACTGGCTGACGAAGGCCTGGAATACAGGTCAAAAGCTTTGAACGTTGTAATTACTCCAGCGGAGAAAAGTCGAAAATATTGATACAAACGCTTTGTCGTGCTGACAGTGTTCAGGAGATAAAAAAATACGATGTACATCTTTCAGGAGCCAAGTTATGGCTTGGGCTGGATCTATCACTTGGTAGAGTAGCGAAATCCCGGTGCATGGTTTTACGGAGCCATAAAGCCCCATTCACACTTGGCACAATTTGCAAACATTTCTGGCAACTGATTGAATAAACAACTTTTGGCAGATAGGATAAGTTGTATTGTAGCACGTGACAACCATTTTCTGCCAAAAAATTCCAGAGTTTGCTCACCTTGAAAGTCAAATTAGGTAAGATGCACATCATTAGTAGGGGAGTGGGGTAAGATGCCCAGGGTTTAGGGAAATCCGGATTATAGAATAACCGTAGTACCAACAGCGCTGCTTTAGATGCCAAGTCGTAACATGATCATTTATCTTCCTTAAAGAGTCGATGAAATTGCTGTTAAATATCGTATTTTCTAACTATTATGATTTTACTAGAGACTTGCAAAGGGGCGTTTTACCCCATCGGGTGGGTAAGACGTCCCTGGGGCTTGGTAAGATGCCCCACCCCTCGGCATCTTACCCCATTTTGGTCTATCGTTGATGAAGTAGCTTTTTCGTAGTTCTTAGCTTCATTGGTAATCATTTAAGTATTATTCAGAAGTCAGAATGTATTTAGAAGCGTACACACACATTGATAAAACATGTAGGTGGTTTTTCACGTTTCCACGTCAAATGATAAAACAAAGTTACATAAAACTAACGATAAAAACCAACGATAAAAGCATACCATCAAAGTAATATAAAATCACACACACACACAAACAACAAAGTACGAAACGAAGTAGGTAATCTGGTACGAGGTTTCTGAGAACCTCCCCTAAATCCTCTACCTTGTCTTTTCTGTGTTCCCTTTGTTTCAACTCCCCATTTTAAAAAAAATATGGGCCAGAAGTTGTTAAGTACAAAAATATTCACTTCAAACAGTAAAAATGGCTTGTGGCGACTCGAAGCTTCCTCCCACTAACCATCACAGGCTCCCAGTTTATCATTTATGACGCACAGCCACCTTAGCCTTCTCGACAAGGCACACAGGCCCAGCCTTCGCAGGCAGTGCACTCGATCCATTCTTTGCATGAGAGAACAAAACTCACTCCGCAGATGAGATATCTGGTATCGTCATGCCCACTGCCTTTCTTCCCCTATAAAGCTTTTGCCTGCCTCGTCCACGTCTTTTTAGATACCTTTGCTTTCGCAACCCCTTTAACTGTAGTCTGTCTTCCAGAGCCTTTTTTAGATGCATGTTGTTGCAAGTCCGGCTTTTGGAGTCGGGGTCTCACTAAGGTCATCAATGGACTTGTCGCGGAGACCCCCTACCCTCGGAGCGAGGAACTCCTGCAATGAAGACATAATTTAACACGCGCATTGACGGGGGTCTGAGCCACCTTCGCACTGACGGGGGGCGGGTACCCGCCCCCCTAAGATCTCGAGAACCACGGTAGGTAGCGAAAAACGGTAAACGGTGTTGGGCTGCCCGTCCACTTCTCCATCGAAAACATTTGAAGCATTTTTTTCAGGTCACATCTAAGGTCACGAGAGGTCAAAACATGTCGTCATAGGGATAACATGTAAATTCAGTTTTTCGGCCATTACATCTGAACAAGTAAAGATAGAGCAAAACGACTTGAACTATATGAATCATCTTCGCAAGCCGAATCGAACGATATATAATTTGACCTTGCTAGGTCAAATCAAGGATTTGACCTGACCTGAGGTCAGGTCAGGGTCAAATTATATAAAATGCACATCATTAGAACTGCAAAGCCCAGGCGAGTCTAATGCAGCTAAAATAGATGCTCTATCACGATCCGTTAATGAGTTATTTTGTAAAAACCATTTTTCCCATGTATTTCCAATGGAGAGGTCATGCCTCGTACCTGACCTTAGGTCATCGATATCAAAAATACCGGAACATATGTTAGAGAACTCGGTGGGGCCATTATGTGATATGAGTTTCAATAGGATAAGTTCACCGTGCTCCGACTTATGCTATCTTAAACTTTTTTGAGGTCGGGTCACTTGACCTGTACTGGTGACCTGACCTGAGATGACCTAACCTTAAAGTTTTCACAGAAGTTGTAAAAATGATGAGGGAAAAGGTATGCCAAGTACGGGGGCGCTTCGCGCCGCCGTTTTTCTGCTATCTCCGAAAAACCCGAGGAGGGGGCGGGTACCCGCCCCCGTCAATGCACGTGTTAAAAGTCAAAGTTAAACGTCCCACAAATCACGGGGACGGCCGCCCCGCTCAGGCCACCCTCTCACCAGTCAGTTGCCAGCCGACCTACGTCGGGTAAACTATTGAACGCGGGAGCGTCTCAGCTGAACCGATCCCAAGCCTGGGCATACACTGCCACTGCATGTTCCTGAATAGCGGGCCGGAGCCCAACGCTCTGCCAACTGGGCTACCGGGATGGCAAATGTAGGGACGACGTAAGGGATCAGGTGCGGAGCTTTGCAGGATTAACCATGCGGAATATTTCAGGTCTAGCTCATTCATAGGCGAATCCAGGGTAAACAGTCCAGCCATAGTCCCTTCCTAATTTGCCAAAATTGACCGATGTTGGCCAATTTTGTTTTAAAATGTTTTACGGTTTTGTCTATATTGATTTAATTGCTTTGCGCCTCCACACCAGTTTGAACTGAGCCCGCCATGAGGTCATCCCCGGTTGGGGCATCAGGTCAGGTCCGGTGAACTCCCAAATAATTGTCTCAAGATTTTGATGATTGAGCTGGGATTCGTTTTATCGAATGAAAGCACCAACCAAAAAAATTGGCTGTTATGGGATTCCTTGCGTTAGTGGTCTGGGTTCAGGCGCGAGGCCTTCAATTGGAAAGGTTAGTCACAAAGCGACATATTGAAGTTTGCTCTTATTTAACACGTACCGTCATGCGCGTCGAAAGCATAGGACATGAGCGGGAGGTCTCCCAACAAGTTTTGGGAATCGACCTAGGTTTTTATTGTCTCCCTATTACCTACCTAAGTTGACCTACGTAGATTTGTTCATGAGCTTCATGGTCATTAGCTTTTTAAAGATGGCCAATTTAAAGTTCACGTCCCCCCCGCCATCACCAGTCCAGGGTCCGTAGCCCCCAGCAACAATTCCGTGGCGCTCCCCGTGGGTAAGGTTTGGACTAACCCCAAGTTTAACACGCGCATTGACGGGGGGGGCGGGTACCCGCCCCCTCGGGTTTTTCGAAGATAGTAGAAAAACGGCGGCGCGTAGCGCCGCTGCACTTGGTATACCTTTTCCTCATCATTTTTACAACTTCTGTGAAAATTTTTAGGTTAGGTCATCTCAGGTCAGGTCACCAGTACAGGTCAAGTGACCCGACCTAAAAAAGTTTAAGATAGCATAAGTCGGAGCAGGGTGAACTTATCCGATTGAAACTCATATCACATTATGGCCCCACCGAGTTCTCTAAAATATGTTCCGGTATTTTTGATATCGATGACCTAAGGTCAGGTACGACGCATGACCTCTCCATTGGAAATACATGGGAAAAATGTTTTTTACGGAATAACTCAGTAACTGATGGTGATAGAGCATTTATTTTAGCTGCACTAGACTCGCCTGGGCTTTGCGGTTCTAATGATATGCATTTTATATAATTTGACCCTGACCTGACCTCGGGTCAGGTCAAATCCTTGATTTGACCTAGCAAGGTCAAATTATATATCATTCGATTCGGCTTGCTAAGAGGATTCATATAGTTTAAGTCGTTTTGCTCTATCTTTACTTGTTCAGATGTAATGCCCGGAAAACTGAATTTTACATGTTATCCCTATGACGGGCATGTTTTGACCTCTCGTGACCTTAAATGTGACCTGACAAAAAATGGTTCAAATGTTTTCGATGGAGAAGTGGATGGGCGCCCAACGCCGTTTACCTTTTTCGCTACCTACCGTGGTTCTCGAGATCTTAGGGGCGGGTACCCGCCCCCGTCATGGGGGTGGCTCAGACCCCCGTCATCGTGTTAACACATAGTTGTTTACTCTAACAAATGGCGTTATATTGCTCTGGGGAAAGACGCCCCCTTTCCACCCGGAAAGTCGCCCATGGGGCATCTTTCCCCATTCGTTGAGGGGAATCTTTCCCATCAGTACCCAAACTAGATAAAACCTGAAGGGCAAAAATCATACAATTAATACACCCAAGGGTAATGCTTGGTTAATGAGTTAAATATGCCATCATTCGTAATGGGAAGTCCAACAAAGCACGCATCCAATATTCTTCGAGGTATCTGCAACCTATGTGGGAAATTTTTTTCTTAGAAAACATCGAAACAAAGACTTACCCACCAGCTTCACGCAACTCACAGGAGGGAACTGAATTTTTGCTGAAGAAACAACCAAAGCCTCTGATTTCGACCAAGAACAATATTATTTACCAGTGGTGGCCCGGATTGCCAAAAGAGGGGATGGGGCGTCTTACCCGATGGGGCATCTTATCCCATTCTCCCGTACTGTAATGACAAGGGGAATCTAATGCAATTAAAATAAACGCTTTATTACTATCCATTACTAATTTATTCAGTTAAAACCATTTTCCCATGTATTTCCAATGAATATGTCATGGCTCGTACTTGACCTTAGGTTATCGATATAAAAAAGATTACCAGAATATATTTTAGAGAGCTTGGTGAGCCTATTTTGTGATATGAGTTTCAATCGGATAAGTTCACCCTGTTCTGACTTATGTTATCTTAAACTTTTTTGAGGTCATGTCACTTGACCTGTACTGGTGACCTGACCTGACATGATTAAACCTTAGAATTGTCACAAACGTTGTAAAAATGATCAGGGAAAAGGTATACCAAGTACGGTGGCGCTACGCGCCGCCGTTCTTGCGCTACCTCCAAAAGCCCTAGGGGGCGGGTACCCGCCCCACGTCAATGCGCGAGTTAATTCATAATTATTGGTATTGCGTGTAGAACTGTAGATCCAGCACGTACTTTTAAAAGTACTTACTGAGGCATTTCTTCAAGACGACAGGTTCCGGTATTTGACATTTGTCTTGCGACAGGTTTGAATTTCTCTCTCCCCCAGTGGCGGATGCAGGAAGGGGGTGGGGGCAAAAAGGCATTTGCCCCTCCCCAACATAAAAGGTGGTCGGGAAAAACTATGGTTTTGCTCACCTCCCCCAAAGCTGTTGACCTCCTTTATGCCCCGACTCATTTTCAGTTTAAAAGTAAGGTTTTGGTGGTTCAACTCTCAACTTCAAACAGAGCCAGTCTACCTCAGTGTAAACATTGGGCTTTGGAGGGCAAAAACTAGCCTCTTGCAGCCACATACCTCACCCGGTGGCGTTTCTTTGCTGATCGATCGGGCTTACCCCGATAACCTACTGTCCAGTAGAACCATGGCAAAATGTTTCACTGTCTGCCTTTTTTTGCTTTTCGACTTTGGCATTACCCCCAAACGTACCGGCTAGCCAGCCACCGCTCTGCCCCGTATTCAAGTGACGGGGCACGTCAGGGACACGGGCTTCAACAGACACCTTCTAATCAGGTGTGCTTAATCTACCGTTAGGTTATACACAGAGGATCATAAATGAGCAGCTGTCGTCCAAACACTGAGGTCCGAGGTTCACCCTGCGGCTCGCTCGCTCGGAAAAACTCGCGGCTTGCATTCCTCGTACAAACGCACACATTACCAGCTTGGTAGCGGCATAGGACCAGGGGCGGTGCCTGTAGAGACCCGGTCCTCCTTCTTTTGGAATGTGGAGGTCCCAGGCTTCCACTTTGGGCTCAAAATATCGTTCTCCAAATTTGTTTGTGCACTAAAATAGTTGAAAATAAAAGTTTAAGGGTTGATCCTTCTTTGCTGCTTACATTACATGTGGCTTGAAGGTTTTTTCAATAAAATTGTTCTACAACTTATCGGACCCAATGCTTATTACAAAAAGATGTACCTCAGCCCCATGCTAGAAATATGTCGCAGCACCTTCACATACATTATAAACACGTATAAAACTCGCTCACAAGTTTTCTTGATCTATACAGCATTCACAAAACTTCGAATAGAGCTGCCAGGGTATGCATGTGCGAATGCTGTCGCTGTCATGTGCGTGCCGTTTTCTCTACCACTTGCCGCGTTGGCCACCTCAGTAAAATCTGTGGCCGCTGCCCTCTATAGCACACCGTATTATCGAACGCCGTGAAGAGAATCTTAAAGTGTCCCCCCGCCCCTCCCACCAGCCATTTTTCCACGGTGGCCGGAGAACCGTGCGCAGCCAGAAAACGCTGATTGGCTACCTTTGAGAGAATTCATGAGCGCGTCAATTTGTCAAGAAATGTTTAAAATCGGTCGATACTTTTTATCTTACAGGATTTCAAAGTGAGACGTATATTTTGAGACCGTCACAATCGCGTGGTCGCATCAGTTTGCCTGCAATGATGTTGACCGACTGGTGACATAATAACGCCATATAGTTGGGATTATATGTATGTAAAGCTCAGCTCACATGAGGTCAATGTTAAGATCAAAGGTCACAGGGCAAAGTCTTTGACCCCAGTGCTCGGGTTAGATACCATTACTCGGTATGACGTATGCTATGCTATGGCTTCGTAGTAAAGGTTACTCACTGTCAAGGTCAAGGTCAAAGATCGTTTGTCCAGGTCAAACTCTCATCCCCCCTGCCCAAAGACTGCTAGTTATATTGTAAATTATTGGGAATTTGTCGTATTGTTATGCCATAGGTCAGTGATCTTGAATGACCTTTACCTCATTCTTTCCGAGGAAATTGTGTGGGACCTTTGCTGTATGATCTTAGTTCGTTTTCAGCGTACTCATGGCCTTTTCCGAATAATTACAGCCTTTTCCAATTGGTCTCCAGCAACACCTAGTTTCAAAATTTACGACTTCGTTTGCCGTTGAATATATTGACCTAAGTCAATGAATATTGGCTTTAGTGTAGATCACCTTCGCCCTCACATACCCTCAAACGGGAGTTTTTCTAACCCTATTGGTTTTGGAGATCTCAAGGGAGTCACTTAAAGGGAATGTGACACATTTCTAACGTGATTTTAACTGAGGTAGCCAAGTTGTAAAGCATGCCGGAAAACCCGGCACCCAACTTATCATTTGCCTTGGAACTCGAAATTTCCGTAGAGAAAAGCAGAAAACCTACCTGAAATGTATCCAAAATGTACCCAAGGAGTTGGCCACAGTTGTCAGCTGTTGGCGTGACGTCATGCTAACGTTATGGTGGGTAATCAGTGTATTGAACCCTATTGAATATGGTAGTAGTTGCCAGATAAAGACGTCATGCACAGGCAGAGGTTTATTTCTTACCATAGAAGAGCATTTTAGATATCAAAATATTGAGCTTGTTGTACATTTTGATGAAAAATTATGGACATTTTCATGACTTTTGACTAAAAATACCCCTAAGTACATTAAATTCCGGGATTCGATCAAGTTGCCACATTCCCATTAAGGAACCCTCTCCACTGTGCGTTGACACCAGACCCTCTCCACTGTGCGTTGACACCAGACCCTCTCCACTGCACGTTGACACCAGGCCCTCTCCACTGCGGTTGACACTAGACCCTCTCCACTGTGCGTTGACACCAGACCCTCTCCACTGCGGTTGACACCAGACCCTCTCCACGCGGTTGACACCAGACCCCCTCCACTGCGCGTTGACACCAGACCCTCTCCACTGCGGTTGACACCAGACCCTCTCCACTGCACGTTGACACCAGACCCTCTCCACTGTGCGTTGACACCAGACCCTCTCCACTGCGGTTGACACCAGACCCCCTCCACTGCACGTTGACACTAGACCCTCTCCACTGTTCGTTGTACCAGGCCCCCTCCACTGCGCGTTGACACCAGACCCTCTCCACTGCGGTTGACACCAGACCCTCTCCACTGCGGTTGACACCAGACCCTTCACTGGGTTGACACCAGACCCTCTCCACTGCGCGCTGACACCAGACCCTCTCCACTGTGCGTTGACACCAGACCCTCTCCACTGCACGTTGACACCAGACCCTCTCCACTGCACGTTGACACCAGACCCTCTCCACTGCGGTTGACACCAGACCCTCTCCACTGCGGTTGACACCAGACCCTCTCCCTGCAGTTGACACCAGACCCTCTCCACTGACGTTGACACCAGACCCTCTCCACTGGGTTGAACCGACCCTCTCCACGCGGTTGACACCAGCCCTCTACTACAGTTGACACCGACCCTTCCACTGGGTTGACCCAGACCCTCTCCACTGCGGTTGACACCAGACCTCTCCACTGCGCGTTGACACCAGACCCTCTCCACTGCGCGTTGACACCAGACCCTTTCCACTGCGCGTTGACACCAGACCCTCTCCACTGCGCGTGCTAAGCGCCGCTCCTTAGTAAGAAATTATTGTCCTGGGCAGTGCTCACAAAAGAACAATTATGTATTAGTCTTATTTTGGTCTACCTAGTCGAACCCCAGAGTGTCTGTCTGGGAATGATTAAGGATGTGAAATAGAAAACATGCTCCCCGCTTTCTTTCGCCTTTCTACTCTATACGTGTGGTATTTGGGATCTTGTTCAGGCTATCCCGTTATCGCGCGTACTGTGCTGAGATCGTCTAGTATAACTTACATAGGCATATTAAAGCCGATTGAGGAGCTATGAAGTGGCACTTGACTATCTGCGTGTCGTGGTGGCTGGCCGAACTGGGCCCAGGTGCCCGCATCTGACCCGCGAAATTGTGTGATAGTTGTTTGTGCGGCAATGCTGTAGACCACGTGCAGCTGCATACAATGGTCATGCTCACCCGCAATACTCTGTCCGCCTCTGCGTGGTGTCGATATTAAACTCATCATGTATTTCGCCGCTATTGAACAGCGCGACATGATCGTCAGACGGCTTTGATTTTCAATTGCCCTTGCCTGTTGTGGTATGTTCATGAGTGTCTCAACAGGGGGCTAAACGTCTCTCACTCAACCTCCCCTTTTGTTTGAACGATGGTCACGTTCGCAGAGTGGATGCACGTTTCATGAACTGTCTGATGCATGAAACTGTCAAATAAATCGAAGGTCGCGACTCAAAGACATTCGCTGAAAAGCTGATATGTCATCGGCTCTCTTGTTTCAAACTGCTGCATGGAGCTAATAGGCTGGTGTGCCAATTTCATAATTGAATTACATTTTATCCACCCTATCTACCTCTTTGTAATTGTTTCCTTTCATATAATGTTTACTGCCGTTTCGTAACATTCTTCTCGAAACATTCTGAGGCTGTTGATGTTGAGTTACAAAAACGTTGAGGTAAAAGTTCAAGCTCTGTCCAGTAAACTAAAGAATGAACTGGTTGCACGTTGAAAAAAATGCTCCATTTTCTTGCATTAAATGAAACAAAATTCCCTCTAATCGAATTTCCTGGTAGTCAAAGTTCGAAATAACATTAAACGTATATCTAATAGGGCTTTAAACTTTGGTCCTGATCACGTGACGAAATAACGGGCGCTGATTGTTGTGACGTCGCATGCTACACCCGTGGAGCGGCCGCAGTACTTGAAGATGAAACGGCATGGGAGTTGGATCAATATTCTCTATTGCAAAGCGTTTTGAATATTGGAGACCGTGACATAAAAAGGGGGATATGAGGATGAGCCAGTGGCGGATCCAGAACTTCATATCGGGGGGTGTCGGAGAGACAGGGGCTTAAAGGGACATTGCCGCAAAAATTTGTATTGGCTAGATCAAAGGTTACAAAAGTTGTTTCGAAGTCGTATTCTCATTTTTGAAAACTCAGACTCAAAATGCCTCCAAATTGGCCTCAAAGTCACTAGTGGTGAAGCCACTGGTAAAGGGGAGATTTGCGACGTGGGATCTCAGCCGGTGGGCAACGAAATTGAGGGAACAGATACGTGTGACCCTTCTTCTTTACCCGGGATACGTGAGCATCCTTGGTAGCGAGGCCCTCGGTACGCACGATCACGCTGCTCACGAGCCAGACGAAATATGGCGGCACAGAACGGACCGCTGTAAAGAAATGGATTATTATCAATGTTATTAAAATGACATATTTACATGGCTCTTAAAGTTTTTTCTCTCTTGTTCAAATATTTATAGTCAAATAACATATATCCAATAAAAATATTGTATTTAATTTCCCAATTTTCTCAACGCTGCCCTTGTAGAATTCCTGTGCTTAGTGCTGGTACGAACTAAGCCCAAAGCCCCCCTTGAAGAGAAGGACTAAGACCGAGTGGCAAAACTGCACTAGCTATCCGTATACCTACATGAGTCGATTGGTCTGTTCCTCCGTTCGTTCGGTACAGAAATTATGCATATTGAGTTTGCTTATGCCCTTCAGAAAAGGTGAAAGGAATTCAACAATTCCACAGGCTTACTCCGCTTGATAAGTGTAATGCTTTGACATTTTTCAAGCATGCCATTCTGGGCTGGTGTGTAATGGATATAAAGAATGCAATTATAACATTGCAGAAAACTTTAACATTGTGGTGTAGGAGATATTTGATGTTAACCTCATGCTCATACTATGAACAAACAGACCCTTTGCTGGATTATTTTATGCAAGATGAGCATAAGGCTGGGCTTTAGTCATTACACAGCAATGTCTTCTGAAGGGGGGAAAGGCTTAAGATTCTGGCTCGTATCTGTTCGACGCTTATTGCTTCCGGGGTAATATATCAGCATGTTATATATTGGGCATCCTGTAAAATAAGCTTGTTGCGGCGAAAGTGCAAGTCTATTAGTACATTTTCCTCATTACAGATTTTCTTTAGCTCCGCTCAGGAAAAATATATAGGGGAATATCTACAAACTTTGATATACGCCTATGAAACGTTCTTTGATTTCTCGTTCTTGGGGTTTGGCTAGACTCAAAATTAACCTTTGCTGAACATATTAACAATATAGTCAGCAGGGCGAACAGAGCAGTCGGAGTGATGATTCGCTCCCTTCAGGTAGGTCGCACGGCGGGGGGAGCGAGACGGAAACTGAAACCTGAACCTATCTTGGCGGCTTATTTTGGTAATGTTCGATCTATCATGGAATTTGGTTGCGTCATTTGGGGGAGCCGCCAAGACGCACTTAGACAGGCTTGAAAAAAATTCAACATTAGTTTCTTATTTGGCTAGCATCGGTTTCGACTCGGAATTCTGTGCAACTTGCGTATAATGATCTTCTGACGTTGTTTAAAATTACCAGTTTGGCAAACAGAAGAATTCAATATGATATCATATTTGCACACAAAATTTTGTATGGCAAGATAGACTCCGCCCTTCTGCTCGGTAGCTTTGCATTGCGTGTTCCGTCAAGAAACACAAGGGCGATGACTCGCGGACTGCTGCACGTGCCCTTCGGCCGTGTAGATTGCATAAGACGAGGGCCTTTCTGTCGTTCGGCGAATAATTTTAAATCTTATTTGGCACCGTGCCGTGAGTCCGACATTTTTGATTGTTTTTTTGGCAGTTTAGGTCATTGACCCGAACTTACGTCAAGCAGCTGCCTTTACACTGAGAAGTGACTGTGGTTTTAAAGGGTTTTATGTGTGCCTCTTTATGTTTTAACAGGGTTTTCTGTATATTTTATGTAGCTAGGATCATATATCGTGAAAATATTCATTCTGTGCATTGTATCCGTCGACATGTTTTATCTCATTTGACTTGAGCTGTCATTGGGCCCTATATACCTGTTGCTCATAAGCCCTCAATAAACAATAAACAATAAACAATTACGGATTCGAAGTAGAATTTTAAACTAGGCACCCTATGTCAATTACATATATGCCTTGATGTTGTCCAAATAGCTGTTGTCCACCATGCCCAATTGACTTTTCCATTGAGAGTTACCTGCCAATTTATTTTTTCTGGCATCAAAGGCATCAAGGAAGAATTCAGAGCGAGGAAAGGGGGAGTAGCTACTCTCTGACCAAGTCTCTGTCGACACTACTGGGCACCACCTGACGCAATCCTTGTCGATGTGCCTCCCCCTCGATAATGAAACCTGTATCCACCCGTGAATGACTTAACGCGCCAGGCTGAGGGGGGCGTATTTCACCCCCCCCACCACCGTATCTCATTTCCTGGAAAACTAAAGCAAAATTACGAACCGCGTTCGAAACCCCCGTACGGGATGAAGAGAAATTAAAAAACTATTTTTTGTTAGGTCAGTATTTAGGTAACCAGAAATCAAAGAACGTTTCATAGGCGTACATAAAGCCCCTGTCGCTCTTATGAGATGAATAAATAAATAAAAATATCAAGGTTTGTAGACATTCCCCTATATATTTTTCCTGAGTGGAGCTAAAGAAAATCTGTCGGCATCATTGGAGACCTCTTATCGTGACAAATCGAATTATGTATAATTAGACTATGCCAGGTCAAATGGTAAAAATAACCAGACCTCAAGCTAGGTCACTGTCACATGGTGACCTGCTATAGTCACGTTCCATATCAATATTTTCCCCGTAACAAGATAAGCACAATGAAAGCAAACTGGGAGCTCTACCGCAATGCGGCGCCAGTTTATTGGCAAAGTAATCACTGCATGCTGCTTTGACCTCACATCACCTTTGAAGGGTCCAATGCTCAAAAACCCTAATTAATGGTTCCGGTGGTGGTAGGAATACATGGCATAATAATTTTCAATTTGGTCTATCAAATATTTGCTAAAAGGCAGCCATTATATTTTTCAATGCGCTGAATAGAAAAGAATAAACAAGGTCTTCGGTAAACAATTTGAAAATCTCGAGATAATAGATTTTTAGACGACCCCAATAGAGGCGTTCCAGGAAAAATCGACAGGCACCACCTGGATTGTACATACATAGCATAGTTTCAGATTTCGTTCTAACTTCGTACACAGGGTTATGCGAGACGTAGAATTCAGTTTTGAAAATATTTCTTTCCTCAAAATAAGGGTTTCGGAGTTACAGCTTGCTGAAAGTCGTGAAAATCCGTGTTTCTAGCAAAACATGGTGGCATACAATCATTATTTTCTATGTAGTCATTCGTTATGGATGCTCATTCAAAACGTGATTGTATTCAAAATTGTATTATCCGACTTTGAGAATTTAGTTTTTCAAAAATAATTATTTTTGATTTTTTGAAATTTGTATTCTATTTTATGAACAATTCTCTTTAGATGTGGCCAATGATTCATCTTAAAATGACCTTCAAAAAATAAAAAATGTTTCCCTGTGCCTGAGCTTTCTAATAACATCAATTAGATTTTGTGTTCTTTAATTTATTGATGTCTAATCAGCCAAAGAGTGACACCATGCGCGCGAAAATCGGCCGCCCGGCGCGCCCCACCGATTGCCGACTGACACTTCGGCCAACCGACGACACGCACGCGTGTGGAGCTCAGCCGAGACCATGGGTTAAGAGTTTGTTGCTAGGGAAACATGCATCTACATAAGCACATGGTATTTTGGAAATTTTCATAAGGTAAGAGTGTGCCGTTGACAAACATATTTTCTAGACTTTCTTTTTCTTTCCTCTTTTGTTTTCGGCTTCAGTTAAGCTTCATTAAGAGTAAAGAACGTAAACAACATTTGTTATAAAGCATGTGTTTTGAAGGAAGGTGGAATCAATATTATTCAGGTATTGGGTGGAAGCGAATTCATAGTTAAAGGGCTGTGTTATGACAGTAGTGTATTAGATATAGTGGCATTTCGTTCAGTTCACCAGCAGAGGAGGCAGAAGGATGGCTGAATCAATGTACCAAAAAACAGTTTTAATTCTTATTGAAGCATGAAAGCAACCTACTTTGGTTCACAACAATAATAAGAAATTGAAAGTACACAGCGAATAATAAACCAACTTCAAAAGGATTAGTTCAACCAAAGCCTATCTGTTATGACGGTAGTTCCGTCCAGCAGCGGCAGTAAATGGAAAACATTGACTTCGGCTGGAACTATTGGAGCACCCAGTGAGTCAGTCAATGATGATTGTGTCTCCGCAGCGAGCAGCTCTTCAGTAACTGCCTCCGGCTACTGTCTGGGTCTTCTTGAGCAATTGTGACGTTTTCTGAATTTGAATTTACTCTGTCTTTTGGGAGTACACTCTTTACATTTAGTAGGCGTCTTTTGCGGAGTACACTCGACGGGATCAGTACCAGATGTTCTATTTTTGGGCCCGGTGTCCCGGAGCCGGGACCGGATTCTGGGCTCGGCCGGGATTGTGCCGGGATCAACTGTCTTTGTACTGGAACCGTGCCAGGACCTCTGAGGATTGGAGAGCCTAATGATCTGAACAAGGACCTGTGTTCCTTGGGGCCCATATCAAATTCAGATTAGTTAATTTTTAACCAATTAAGTTAGTTTTCCCTTAGCATTTGACAAATAAAGAACCTAATATGGCTAACTACGCACACACAAATTGTCTTACTTGACACGCGCATTGACGGGGGTCTGAGCCACTTCGCTTTGACGGGGGGAGGGAACGGATACCCGCCCCACCCTAAGATCTCAAGAACCACGGTAGGTAGCGAAAAACTGTAAACGGTGCTGGGTAGCCTATCCACTTCTCCATCGAAAATATTTGAACTATTTTTTGTCAGGTCACATTTTAGGTCACGAGAGGTCAAAACATGCCGTCATAAGGATGACATGTAAATTAAGTTTTTCGGCTATTACATCTAAACAAGTAAAGATAGAGCAAAACGATTTAAACTGTATGAATCCTCGCAGCAAGCCGAATCGAATGATACATAATTTGACCTTGCTAGGTCAAATGAAAAATTTGACCTGACCTCAGGTCAGGTCAGGGTCAAATTATATAGAATGCATATCATTAGAACTGCAAAGCCAAGGCGAGTCTAATGCAGCTAAAATAAACGCTCTATCACCATCCGTTACTGAGTTATTCAGTAAAAACCATTTTTCCCATGTATTTCCAATGGAGGGGTCATGCCTCGTACCTGACCTTACGTCATCGATATCAAAAATACCGGAAAAAATTTAGAGAACTCGGTGGGTCCATTATGTGATATGAGTTTCAATCGGATAAGTTCACCCTGCTCCGACTTATGCCATCTTAAACATTTTTTGAGGTCAGGTCACTTGACCTGCACTGGTGACCTGACCTGAAATGACTTAACCTTAAAATTTTCACAGAAGTTGTAAAAATAATGAGGGAAAAGGTATGCCAAGTACAGCGGCAATACGCACCGCCGTTTTTCTGCTATCTCCGAAAAACCCGAGGGGGCGGGTACCCGCTCCCCGTCAAAGGGCGTGTTAAGCCTATATGGTGCTGTTCATAAATGACCTCACGGGGAGGGGTTACAGGCCGAAAAGTGATATAGGTATAGGCTAGGTTAGGTTAGGATAGTATAGGTTGGTTAGGTTAGGTTAGTATTGTTTAGGTTAGGATAGGTTAGGTTAGGTTAGTTTAGGTGAGGTTAGGTTAGGTTAGTATAGGTTATGTTAGGTTAGGTTAGTATAGGTTATGTTATGCTAGGATAGTATAGTTTAGGTTAGGTTAGGTTATGTTAGTTTAGTATGCGTTTGGTTAGGTTAGTATAGGTTAGGTTAGGTTAGGTTAGTATAGGTTAGGTTAGGTTAGGTTGGTATATGTTAGGTTAGGTTAGTATAGGTTAGGTTAGTATAGGTTAGGCTAGGTTAGGTTAGTATAGGTTGGTTAGGTTAGGTTAGGTTAGTATAGTTTAGGTTAGGTTAGGTTAGTATAGTTTAGTATAGGTTAGGTTAGGTTAGCTTAGGTTAGGTTATGTTAGGTTGGTGTGGTTAGGTTAGTATGGTTTAGGTTAGGTTAGGTTAGGTTAGTATAGTTTAGTATAGGTTAGGTTAGTTTAGCATATGCTATGTTAGGTTAGGTCAGGTTAGGTTAGGTTAGGTTATGTTAGGTTAGTATAGGTTAGCGTAGGTTAGGTTATGTTAGGTTGGTGTGGTTAGATTAGCATGGTTTAGGTGAGGTTAGGTTAGCTTAGGTTAGGTTAGGTTAGTATAGGCTAAGTTAGGTTAGTATACGTTAGGTTAGGTTAAGTTAGTATAGGTTAGGTTAGTATAGGTCAGTATAGGTTATGTTAGTTTAGGTTAGCATGGGTTAGGTTAGGTTAGGTTAAGTTAGGTTAGTACAGGTTAGGTAAGGTTAGCATAGGTTAGGTTAATTTAGGTTAGTATAGCTTAGGTTAGTATAGGTTAGTATCGCTTAGGTCAGGTTAGGTTAGTATAGGTTAGGTTAGGTTAGGTTAGTATAGGTTAGGATAATTTAGGTTAGTATGGGTTAGGTTAGGCAAGGTTAAAATAGTTTAGGTCAGGTTAGGTTAGTATAGGCTAGGTTAGGGTATATTAGTATAGGTTATGTTAGGGTAGGTTAGTATAGGTTAGGTTAGGTTAGTACAGGTTAGGGTAGGTAAGGTTAGTATAGGTTAGGTTAGGTTAGTATAGGTTAGGTTATGTTAGGTTAGTATAGGTTAGGCTTGCTTAGGTTAGTATAGGTTAGGTTAGGTTAGGTTAGGTTAGTAAAGGTTAGGTTATGTTAGGTTAGTATAGGTTAGGCTAGGTTAGTATAGGTTAGGTTAGGTTAGTATAAGTTAGGTTAGGTTAGGTTAGTATAGGTTAGGTTTGGTTAGGTTAGTATAGGTTAGGTTAGGTTAGTAAAGGTTAGGTTATGTTAGGTTAGAATAGGTTAGGTTAGGCTAGTTAGGTTATGTTAGGTTACGTTAGGTTAGTATAGGTTAGGTTAGGTTAGTATAGGTTAGGTTAGGTTAAGTTAGTATAGGTTATGTTATGTTACGTTAGGTTAGTATAGGTTAGGTTAGGTTAGTATAGGTTATGTTAGGTTAGGTTAGGTTAGAATAAGTTAGGTTAACCCTCATCCCACGGGGGCCATCTATGCCCCCCTAAGGTTTTTCCGGGATATCAGAAAAATGACGAGGCGCAGCACTGTGGCTGAGCGCTCTATCCTCACTGCATTATTTTCCCACCATCCCTGAATTTTTTTTACCCCGGGTCACCCAAGGTCAGGTCACCAGGCGAGGTCAAGCAAGGTCACCTCACTTCAAATTTAGAGCTTTATAAGAACTACATTTCGAAGTCGATCAATTTGAAATTTCCTACACTTCATGACCCCTGCAGGGTATATAAGGTGTATATCCGTAATTTTTCGATTTCGTGACCTGAGGTCAGGTCACGAGGTAACGTCTCCCATTGAAAAAGCATGGGGAAAAGCTGTCTTATGTTCTAAAAGTCACAAAAACGATTGAAAATGCTCGGCTTGGTCAGAAAATTGTTCTTGGACACCCTTCCACGGATTCCAGGGGCCATCTTTACCATTTGACCTCTCTGAGGTCATGCAAGGTCACCAGAGGTCTGATTTCACGCAGCCCCGCACAGACTTCTGAATCTGATAGGACATGCCTAACGCTTAGTTGTTCATCACAGTGGCGGCATATGCTTGGGTCGGAGCGAGACAGATAGTGTTCATGAGTGATATAGGTGTGGCCAATGCGTAGCCGCGTCAAACACACTTCTTCCCTTCT
The DNA here is from genome assembly GCA_034440635.1 of Lepas anatifera. Classification (NCBI taxonomy): domain Eukaryota; kingdom Metazoa; phylum Arthropoda; class Thecostraca; family Lepadidae; genus Lepas; species Lepas anatifera. Next base: position 495,229 of record JAOTON010000509.1, read on the forward strand.
ATTCTGCCGGCTGCTGGACTCCCATCTGCCTATTGTTGACCGGAGATACTTTAACGTACATTCAGGTTCGGCCTCCCATCTTGTCTGCCACTCTGAATGTAGAAAATTGTTGATGAGGATCTTGATGTCCCCAGGTGGAACCCTGAACCGTCGTGGGGGAGCCAGCGACGATGCTGACTTAGCAGCCTCGTCCGCTGACTCGTTGCCAGGTACACCCACATGGCCTGGCACCCATAGAAACTTAACCTCTACACCTTTGGCAGAAACAGTTGTCAGCAGCTTAATAATAGCGAATACGAGCCATGATGAGTGGTTATGACCCGAGCTAAGCGCTGCAAGTGAGCTGGCTGAGTCAGTGATGATAAGATATCGTCTCTCAGGACGATGGTTGATGTAGCGTAGAACTTGTAAAATTGCGTAGAGTTCGGTTGTAAATACAGAAACGACACTCGGAAGAGCAAAGCATCGACGGACTGCGTCACCAGTAAAAGCACACCCGGCCCCAGCGGCTCCTTTTGAGCCATCGGTGTAGAGCTTGCAATAGTTTGAGTAGGAGCTGATCTTTTCAGCGGTTAGTTGGGCGAGTTCCGATGGCAGTGTCACCGACTTTCTGTACTGCATTAATTCTAAGTCATGTTTAGCAGTGACTTGTCGCCACGGTTCCAGGATCTCCGGTCGTGATTTTGCGATCGTGTCAAAATCGATGCCGGATACCTCCAGCCAGCGTGCAATCCGGGAGCACAGTGCCGTAGCAGAACTTTGCCTTCCGGATGAAAGGAGCTCAACCAGTTCATGGTCAAATATCCAATTGTATGTGGGGTGACTCGGGTACTGTCGGATCTTACAGGCGTATGTGAGAGACAGCCGCTTTCGCCTTAGTTCCAGCGCGGCCTCGTCAGCGTCTACCAGCAGACTCGCTCTCCGAGGGGTGCGAAAAGCACCAGTGGCCGTTCTGACACACGCGTGATGGACTGCATCCAGGGGCTGCTTGGTGCTTGTCAGTGCACCGTCATAAACAACAGAAATAGATTTATCCGCGGACTATCCATATCAGACATTCTCGGTGACAGGGCAGCAGTCGATTTCAAACGTGTTTTAGCATATTTGACCGAGGTGGGCTTTGACGTCATCTATAACCCAAGAAGAGCCAGACAAAGTAGTGGTGTTTAAACTCTAGATGGCTGTATTTGTGAACTTAAGAACACTGAACTGATTTTTAACATCTGAGAAGCCACTATAACGATGGGCGTGACTTAGCCTAGTCGCTGGAGCGCCCTAAACCCCACACACACACACACACTCACCAGAGGTCAAAAACAGTATTTTGACAATAACTTTTGACCTAATAAAGCTAGAGCGCTGAATCAAACACCATCGTGTATGTCTCGTCACTGGCTTTTATTTGATATACGTCAAGCTCACTTTCTGACTCTCGTGACCTCATGTCATCTTAGGTCACAAGGTGACCTCTGAAGGTCAAACCACTGGCGGGAGGTCATTACATTCCACATAGCGGAAGAAGGTCTGGAATTTTTCTATCCAATGTACTTTGCCACATCTCAATAGCTCTAATGGCATAAGAGTTATACCCAGTTTGCTTAACCCTTGCCCCGGTGGCGGGTACGAGCCACCTTCGCCCTGGTGGGGGGCTAAAAAAGACCCCCCACGATCTCAAAAACTAAGAGAGCTAGAAAAAGTGCAAAACGGCAATCGAAAGCTGTTAAAAAATCATATCGAAAATACTTCGGTCATTTTTATTGTCAGGTCAATATCAAGGTCACCAGAGGTCAAAATAGGTCAAAATCACTAATATGAGGTGTACTAAGAAAACCCCATATATCTCAGACACTATAATAGCTAGAAACATTTTTCCAACACCATTCGAAAGCTCTTGAGGTGCTCTTTCATCAAGTAGCATTCATTTTTGTGTCAGGTCAAAGCCTAGGGAGCTACAGGTCACTGAATATTGGGAATATTCTTCGGAATGTCCATAACCACCCACGCATAAGGGCGTTTCCTTTTTCGTTAATAACTTCCAAACCAAACAAGATACAGCCATAGTTGATGTACCATTGCAATCCTCTCGTCAATACAAATCGAATAATATATAATACTGCTATCCCAGGTCAAATTTAAGAATTTGACCTGAACCAGGTCAACGGTCTGACATAACTTGACCTGGTATAGTCATGATGCATATCATTTGACTTTCAGTGACTATACAAACACTCTGGTGACAAAATAAAAGTTATATCTTAGTTTATTCAAAATTTATAGAGTAAAACACCAAAAAATGCTCATTTGACCTAAGATGACCTTTTAAAGGTCACAAGTCAAAATGTTTGCCATCAACTTCAGAAATGGGCTAAGAGAAAGTCGTAACCGATGTTTGAAGTTGATTCCATCCTTACTTAAAGACAAAGACAAAGACTTTATTCAGAGTCATCCACAGTTAAAAGAACAGTTGTGGCTATTAGGACCCTACGTCAAGCTATTAATGGTTGGGGATATAGTTAGGCGACACACTTCATACAACACAAACCAGTTAAAATCGTACATTAAGAAATAATCACTTAAAATACTACATATCGCTATTCACCCAGCGCACCACCACACACTCACATCGCCCTAAATCCGCTCCGCCAAGAGTTGGCGCTTGAGGGCGCGGCAGAAAATAGGCACTGGTAGCATTTTCAGGTCATTAGGCAGATCATTGTATAACAACGGACCCCGGGCTTTAAATCTGCGCTGTCCCATATTACTCCGCGAGCGCGGCACCCGAAAGTCTCCGTCCTGCCTCGTGCTGCGCTCTCGGGTAAGCCGGACCTCTTCGAATCCCAGAGCCAGCTCCTCTGGCTCCCCGAAACACACCACCTTGTGCACAAGTACAAGTGTGTGATACCTCACCAGCTCACCCGCCGACAGCCAGCCCAGGTCCTCTAACACATCCGATACGTGATCAAACTTTTTGCGACCAAAAATGACTTTTGCAGCATAGTTAATAATTTTTGGAGCCGAATGTTATTGGTTTGGGTCCCGTTACCGAATACGCTGATGCAGTATCGGACGCGGGAGATAACCAGGGAGCTGACCATCGGGGAGATGACTCTGGGAGGCAAGCAATGTCTCAGATGTGAGAGACCACTCAAAATTCCGAAGCATTGACTTACTGAGAAAAGCTCATTTCGTGTATTGACAATGGGGAGGTCATGCTCTACAAATGACCTTAGGTCACCAATATCGAAAATCCCGGAGCAAATGTTGTAGCTCCTGATGGGCCCAATATGTGGTATGAGTTTCAACTTGGTCGATTAACCCTTCTTTTAGTTATGCGGTCCTAAGCATTTTTGAGGTGAGGTCACTTCACATGGCCTGGTGACCTGACCTGATATAACCTTGAGCTAAAATTTTCAGGAAGATGTAAAAATGATGAAGGAACAGCTAGACCAAGTTTGGCGGCGCTGCGCGCTGCCGTTTTTTTGTCACTTCGGAAAAACCCGAGGGCGGTCTAAAAAGACCCCCCACCCGGGCGAACGTTGAACATTGCATATTTGAGTGAAAATAGCCGATCTTGACCTAATTTGACCTCTGGAGGTGAAACCATTGACCTGAGCGCTAAAACATGCAAAGTAGTTTCTTACTGAATTCACGCGAGCTTTCTAATGCAGTTCGCAGATTTCGGCTAACGCCCATACTTTTGGAGTTAGAGGGGGACCATCGATGGCCCCCGGTGGGGTGAAGGTGGCGCCGGACCCCCGGTGGGGCGCGGGTTAAGTAAGTAGGGGAAATCCGTGCAAGAGTACGCACTTAACATTTTATAGGCTTTCACTTTTTTCCTATATGTCTAACAGCTAAAATTTATATACGGTTGTTTAGCCCAAATAATTGTTTATGTATGGTGCATGTTGCAACTCGATGTCTCTGATAGGAACTCGCCACGAGCCCATAATAAATAAAAGTTACGTGCGTACTCTTGCCGGAGTGGGTCGGTAAGAGTACGCACAAGAGGAGGCTGGAGTATGCAATGATGCCATGCTATGCTTTAGGTGTATAGGTCATGTCGCGAAGTTTTTTGTCGCCAAACTAGGCGATTGTATCATTATATATCGTTCTGAATATTCAAGATTTATATTGCAACGTTTGGTTTTCCAAATATGAATAAAGGACTCTGTCTCGAGCGAAAAAAATCGAATTTCTTAAGCATGTGCGCTCTTGCACAACGGTCTTCTGCGTACTCTTGCCGGACATGCTCCATTGGGAAGAAAGTATTCATAAAGCATGTTGGCAGGCGTTTTAGCGTGAGCTCCAGTCCTGCAGCACAGTCCTAGCTCAGCATTCTTACTGATGACAGACCGTAATGCAATACTTTTGATAATAGAAGCATGGTCTACAAGTTTATCTAGTTAAGAAATATTACATCAAGTGTGCCCAGAAACTTATTTTGCTCTGTACTCCCGCGGAAAGAACAGGAGCACGTTGAATTTTTGTGCAACCTACGAACTGACCTTGCTTTTTTATGCCACGGTATTCACCATCTCAGTGGCTGCTAAGCAACCAAAAAGGCTGCTGCGTACTCTTATCTCCTGCGTACTCTTACCCGCCCTTACCCTACCGTGGCCAGAGCTGGAGATCTCTTCTCGATCCAGGGGGTTTTGGGTGGGCTAACAACACGGGCAATACAAGCCCTAATTTAGTTGTAATAAGCTCCGTTCGAAATAACACAATTACACGTAATTGATGGCTGAAATAGAACATCAAAGTCACTGGTTGGAACGTATAAGACAAGGCTGCAGATTTGCTCCTATTAACCCGAATTTTTTGCCGGGACCAATGCCAGGACCACGTTGGTTGTTGCCGGGACCAGTCGAGGCCTGCCGACGCCGGCACTGGCGCTGGGACCAGCAATCTAGAAAAAAGTAAATCCTCTAGTCAACACAACAAGTCCGCTTATCCCGTGGTATTCTACCACTCCTATGTGGCACAAAAGTTTGAACACCAACACCGACAGCAGAAAACTGGCGTCCGAAACGAAGTAGCGACCTCGAAGCCCTGCCATACCTCCATTTAACACCCAACTGCCCCAGTAACAAAGTCATACTAACTGTGGAGGATGTGCTCCCAGCTTCATGAGCTGCGCACTGGGCATCTGACACCCTGCGCGTTTCATAAAGGCACAGACACAAGAACCGGGGTGGAGACCGCACAACTGCGGCCAAGGTTCATCCGTGTTGGATACGATGTCGTTACAACACATTTCCTTAACCGGACATGACCTGACTCAAAAGATTGGGTCAGGTGCATGGAACGCAATTGGCCTACCGCCGCGAGCGGACATGTGCGCGTTTGGCTCTGCCCCGCTGAGCTGGCACATCGCTGGTGGTGTTGAGCGAGTGAGCGAGTGGCAAACCACGGTGTCAACCCAGTACGCAAACCCAGGTCTACCTAGTGAGGGGAGCGGGCGACCATGAACCCCCGAATTAAGGCACTACTTGACGAACTTAAAAACAGCGAAGTGATAAAAGCCATCCAAGAGACGATCATTGTCCCAGCGGTAAGCGAGGCGCTAGCCAGGAAAGAGGCAGATCCCGCTAAAGAACGCGAGTTTTTGCAGGACACGATAGTAGAACAAGCCCTGCACATAAACGAGATAGAGCAGTACAGCATGAAAAGCTGTATAGTTATATCCAGAGTACCTGGAAATGCGAAAAAACGTGTTTGCATTGATCGTAGAATTGTGACGCTTGGTAGGAGTGCGAATTGAAGCCCACGACATCTGCAATGCACACAGGCTTGGATGGTCTGGAGAGGGGAACAAAGAACCATTATAGTAAAGTTTGTAAACAACAGGAAACACAATGAGTTCTACTGTGAGAGAAAAATTATCCGAGAAGCCAGGGTCGACAAACAGTCTTGCCTACCAGCCCACGCCACGTCCAAAATCGTCATGTCGGACTGCCTCACCCGGTACAACAGTGCCGTCATGTGCACGGCCCGACAGCTGAGACGTGACAAGGTCATCGCAAGGCAGTGGACCGACGGAGGCCAAATGAGAATCAGAGTCATGGATGACAGCCCGACAAGCATCATCGGTGGAGTCGCAGACTCGAGGAGGCTCACCAGAGATCACTCACTAGAGCAGACTCACCAGAGATCACTCACCAGAGCAGACTCACCAGAGATCACTCACCAGAGCAGACTCACCAGAGATCACTCACCAGAGCAGACTCACCAGAGATCACTCACCAGAGCAGACTCACCAGAGATCACTCACCAGAGCAGACTCACCAGAGATCACTCACCAGAGCAGACTCACCAGAGATCACTCACCAGAGATCACTCACCAGAGCAGACTCACCAGAGATCACTCACCAGAGCAGGCTCACCAGAGATCACTCACCAGAGCAGACTCACCAGAGATCACTCACCAGAGCAAACTCACCAGAGATCACTCACCAGAGCAGACTCACCAGAGATCACTCACCAGAGCAAACTCACCAGAGATCACTCACCAGAGCAGACTCACCAGAGATCACTCACCAGAGCAGACTCACCAGAAATCACCCGCTGCTCAACACCAAGACGACGAAGGAGCTGGAGCTCAACCCGGGGAGCAGCACATCATCCCCCAGAAGCACTACTCCTGGAGACGCCGCCTGTCAGCTTGAACCCGCGGCCTCTCCTGAGGCCGGCCCGGCGGCCGACGCAGGGACTGGAGGCGGCGACTGGACGCCGGACAACAGCCGTGGCCGGGCAGGCGCCGCCCCTGCCGCCGACCCGCCGCGAGGTGGCGCAGCGGTCACTCCCGGCTCCCAGTCGCGCCAGCGGCAGTCGGGCAGGTCGGATGGTACGCGCCGTAAACACGAACCGAGCAACCAGAAACGTGTAGGTGACTATGGTTGAGACTACCGAGCCCGATTCTGATTGAGTGCAATTCACTCCAGGGAACGAACACTGTCGGCATTCTTTTGATTAAAAATTGCCTGTTGTGTAGAATTTAAAGATAAAGCCAACAGGGTTCTCCTAAATCAGAACTTGATACTGTGCTATGCTATACCTGACAGCAGTAGCGCAACCAAGGGGGGCAGGGGGCCATGCCCCCGAATTTTTGGGGGGCACACCGAGGTAAAAAGAAAAAAAGATACATGTGGGACATTCCAGGACAAAACGACCAAAAATATTTCAATTTGACACCACCATGTCTAGAAAAAATCTGAAACTTTGTCTCCGGGGTAGTTTTGGACCAGGAACACGCCTGTGAGAATCTTTGCCCCCTCCGACCAACGGTGACCGAGATATAGCCCGAGGCATTTTCGGGAGGTCACCTTGTAGACTTATCTTTGATGCTTCATAACTCCAAAATGCGTTGCCTTATTAACAAGTTTTATCATTGAACTCGTCTTGAATTATACATTATTTTGAAAAAGAAAGTTTAATAAAAATTGACTTTTAATTCGTTTGACCTTTTCTTTTCTTACATAGCTTGACCTTTTTGCAGTTGAAATTGCCCTTTTAGACACCTCAAAAATTTTGCTTCATAAAATATCTTTCGACAAAAAATTTTAAAAAAATGCGTTGTTGCTATAATTTCCAAATTTTTTAGCACGTAAGGTAGGTATGCAGGCAGTTTTTGACCACTGCGGTAGTACAGCCGTATGTTTAACACCGCAAACAAATCGATTGCTTTTGTAATCGGTTGCTTGCAATCATATTGCATTGTCTTTGCGAAATTTTTATCGTGCAAGTGTCAGAATTTATGAAAATTAACACGCGCCCACACGAGGGGGCGGGCAACCGGCCTCCTCAGGTTTCTACAGGTAGTAAAAAAACACATGCGCGCAGCGCCATCGTACTTCATGTACATACCTCTAACTCGAAATTTGTTTCAACTTTTGGCAAAATAATTTAGGTCAACTGGCAGATGGTAGGTACCGTAAATAAGGTAGGTCATCTGGCAACTGACTGGTGAGGGGGTGACCTGAGGTAGATGGCCGTCGTTATGCCTTGTGGGATGTTCAACTTTGGTTCCTTAATCAACCCTTCATCGTGGGAGATGCTCGTTTGGGTGGTGGGGTCGGGGTCTCCGTAAAAAGTCTATTGATGACTCTAGTGAGACTCCGACTCCTAAAACTGAACTGGCAGCAACTTGGGCAAGATTTGTAAAAAGAAAAAGAACAGTCATTAAAAGTGATAGAAAGGGATCCATTGTTTCGAGGGAGACGAGGGCAAAGGCACTTATTAGTAATGGGCCCTGCAGCCTTAAACAAAAATTTAAAAAGATTTCGCGACTTTACCAATAATTGAAACAAGTATAACTTATCCTTTAAGCACCACTAACTCACACAATTGCACCGTTCCCGGAGATGGAAAAATAGTATCAATACAAGGTGACCCAGTGCAGCACAGCATACGTTTGAGAATATTCATACAATGTAAAAAAACGTCTGAAAGGCTTTCATTCCCAGGAAGTAATTTCAATCTGCTCATATGTGCGAAAAATGTCCTGAAATCATAACGCATTTGACTTGGTCACTTGAACAGGTTGCCTCACATGATATTTATAAAAGGTGATCATTTCATAGCTGACACAGATCCCAGTTCAAACGCCACTTCAAAAGGATTTTGACTAGTGTTTTTAATGATTAGGGGTGGGAAAATTTGAAGCAATATCGAGAGCCACTACGTGAAAATAAATAGCAAAATGTATCACGTGTTTAGCCTTCTCACAGACCGGTTGAACTACATTGCACCAATAAGTAGTATTTGAAATGAAAAAAAGAGAACATTCAAAGGATGTCAGAGCCGCATGACGAAATCCATGGAGCGAAGCGCATTGAGATTTCTCAAGCGGCTCTATTCTGGCCGCTCAGACGGGTCTCGTCGTGGTCTGTTGTCAGAGCCGCATGACGAAATCCATGGAGCGAAGCGCATTGAGATTTCTCAAGCGGCTCTATTCTGGCCGCTCAGACGTCAGAGCCGCATGACGAAATCCATGGAGCGAAGCGCATTGAGATTTCTCAAGCGGCTCTATTCTGGCCGCTCAGACGGGTCTCGTCGTGGTCTGTCAGAAGCCGGTGACGAACGAAGTAAGAAACGGCTTCTATTCTGACAGTTTTTCCGGTCTCGTCGTGGTTGTCTGTTGTTGTTGTTGTTGTTGTCAGAAGCCGGTGACGAACGAAGTAAGAAACGGCTTCTATTCTGACAGTTTTTCCGGTCTCGTCGTGGTTGTCTGTTGTTGTTGTTGTTGTTGTTGTTGTTGTCTGTTCTGAGCGCTGGTATCAGAGACCTAAAACTTTTGTGGATAGAAGGCACTTCCAAATGAATAAGCACCACGGTTGTCAATTTTCAAAATTTTCAAAATTTTGCCCAGAATTATGCATTATGTGATTTTTAACTTTTATTTTTCTATTTTTTGCTAATTCATCTAGACTCTTCAAACTTGCACCCTTTTACATCAGGGAAATTTGTAGTTCACACAAAAAGTTGGAAAGAAAAAGCTTTAAATTTAGGGCTCTAAATTAGCTTTTAAACTTTGCACCCTAAATTTGGCATAAAACTCATGGACTAAACTACAGGCTCGAAATATCTGAAGCTACAGCAGTTCAGGTTCTGAGTCAAATATCAACTTAAAGGCCGGTTTGTGCAGTACTGCACAAACACAGAAACAAAACAAAAACGTAAATTTAAGGGTCCTTTTTGGCCCATTCCGTAAAGGTCTGCATTTCCCAAAATATCATTCAAACCCTTATATCTTCCGATCTAATTGATAAAAATTAGTTCCCATTTCAGATAATAAGAGAGAATAGCCTCCTTTATTATATATTTAGAGATAAAAACTTTCAGACTGAAACTTTTTTATTTTATAGGCAAAAATAAAATATAAGTTTTTAAAATTTTTATTCTCAGCCCCCTGGTTTCCAGACCATGATAGCTACGGTATTGAACTTAACACGGCTGGATAGAAAACTTCGTTGCCGTCATTTTTCTCACTCATACCCCCCACTTATCTCTTACGGCTTCCGCGCTATAAGCCGTAAAATGCATTTCACAGTGGTAATTTTATCAGTTCATTTTTGCTTCACACCGGGGTTTAGGGTGGTTAGAGTCATTGGAGGGAAATGAAATTTTGCATGCAGCTAGGTAAGAGACATATGTCGACATTCCATCTGCATATATATCAATGAAACACCAAGTTACTTTTACTAACATGCCGTTTCTCCACGCATCGTTGTAGCAAATCACCACGCGTCACCCCTGCGTCCACGTCGCGGCAACGCCGGCGATCGGCGCGGCCGTTTCTGTTTATTTATGGTCTGGTAAAAAAGTACCCAACACTACCCATAATGCATCACAAGTAATTAGAGTACCGTAAAAGTCTGAGATTACAATAAGAGTATTATGTTTCTGTTTTTGGACCATGGGTGGATCCAGGGAATAAGTAGGCTAGGTGCCCCCCCCACCCTTCTCCCCCCATCCCCTCCCCCAACCCCCAATCGACCATCGGCGCCCTCTGAAATTGTAAAGACACGCCTCTCAAGGTCGATGACGCTCCCTGAAATGTCGCTTCCCATACGCGGATCCAGGATTGCCTATCGGGGGCGAGGTGGAAGGGGAAACTTCCTGGTGGGCGCTATCTACACCAGGGACGCCACTTTTAGCCGGAAAAACCTATCAAGTAGGCGCTCAAACCTATCAGTAGACCCCGATACCTGCATCTCGGGGAAAACGACATTTCAGGGGGTGCCATCGAACTTTCCAGGGGTTTCCGGTACAATTTCAGGGGGCGCTAAGATTCTATGGGGGCACCTGTCCCCTTTCCCCTTGGATCTACCTATGTCGTTTCGGGGGCGGGGGGCACGGAGGTGGGGCGTTACTGGTGTGGGGGTAAGGAGATCGAGCATAAGCGGATCCAGGACATCAGCATGGGGGTAAGGGCTAAAGAGTTCGAGCATAGGCGGACCCAGGACATCAGTACGAGGGTGGGGCTAGGGAGTTAGAGCATAGGCGGATCCAGGACATCGGTACGAGGGTCGGGCTAGGGAGTTAGAGCATAGGCGGATCCAGGACATCGGTACGAGCGTCGGGCTAGGGAGTTAGAGCATAGGCGGATCCAGGACATTAGTACGGGGATGGGGCTAAGCAGCTGAGCATTAGCGGAATCAGGACATCAGTACGGGGTGAGACTCGGGAGTTCCAGCATAGGCGGATCCAGGACATCAGTAGGGGGGTAGGGGCTACGGAGTTCGAGCATAGGCGGATCGAGGATATTAGTACGGGGATGTGGCTAAGGAGCTCGAGCAGAGGCGGATCTAGGACATCAGTACGGCGGTGGGGCTAAGAAGCTCGAGCATAAGCGGATTCAGCTGATCAGTACGGGGGTGGGGCTCGGGAGCTCGAGCATAGTCGGATCCAGGACATCAGTAGGGGGTGGGGACTAAGTAGTTCGAGCATAGGCGGATCCAGGGCAGTACAGAGGTGGGGCTACGAAGTTCGAGCACAGGCAGATCCAGGACATCAGTAAGGGGGTGGGGTAAGGAGCTCGAGCATAGGCGGATCCAGGACATCAGTGGGGGGGGTAGGGGCTACGGAGTTCGAGCATAGGCGGATCCAAGACATCAGGAAGAAGGTGGGGTAAGGAGCTCGAGCATAGGCGGATCCAGGACATCAGTAGGGGGTACGGGCTAATGAGTTCGAGCATATGCGGATCCAGGACATCAGTACGGAGGTGGGGCTAAGAAGTTCGAGCATAGGAGGATCCAGGACATCAGTACGGGGGTGGGGCTAAGGAGCTCCAGCAAAGGCGGATCCAGGCCTCAGTACGGGGGGTGGGGCTAAGGAGCTCGAGCATAGGCGGATCCAGGACATCAGTACGGTGGTGGGGCTCGGGCGTTCCAGCATAGGCGGATCCAGGACATTATTAGGGTGGTAGGGAATAAAGAGTTTGAGTATAGGCGAATCCAGGGCAGTACGGAGGTGGGGCTACGGAGTTCGAGCATAGGCAGATCCAGGACATCAGTTCGGGGGTGGGGCTAAGGAGCTCGAGCATAGGCGGATCCAGGACATCAGTGCAGGGGTGTGGCTCCGGAGCCTGAGTAAAGGCGGATCCAGGACATCAGTACGGGGGTGGGGCTAAGGAGATCGAGCATAGGTGGATCCAGGACATCTGTACGGGGGTGGGGCTATAGAGCTGGAGTATAGGCGGATCAAGGACATCAGTATGGGTGTGGGGCTAAGGAGCTCGAGCAGAGGCGGATCCAGGGCATCAGTACGGGGGTGGGGCTAAGGGGTTCGAGTATAGGCGGATAAAGGACATCAGTACAGAGGTGGGTCTAAGGAGCTCAAGCATAAGCGGATCCAGGACATCAGCAGAGGGGTAGGGGCTAAAGAGTTCGGGCATAGGCGGATCCAGGACATCAGTACGGGGGTGGGGCTAAGGAGCTCGAGCATAAGCGGAGCCAGGATATCAGTACGGGGTTAGAGGCTAAGGGGTTTGAGCATAGGCGGATCCAGCATATCGGTACGGGGATGGGGCTAGGAAATCCAGCATAGGCGGATCCAGGACATCTGTACGGAGATGGGGCTAAGGAGCTCGAGCATAGGCGGATCCAGGACATCAGTATGGGTGTCGGGCTAAGGAGCTCGAGCAGAGACGGATCCAGGACATCAGTACGGGGCCGGGGCTAAGGGGCTCGAGTATAGGCGGATCAAAGACATCAGTACGGGGGTGGGGCTAAGGAGCTCGAGCATAAGCGGATCCAGGACATCAAGAGGCTAAAGAGTTAAAACAGGTAGGGGCTAAAGAGTTAAAACATAAGCGGATCCAGGACATCAGTACGGGAGTGGGGCTAAGGAGCTCGAGCATAAGCGGATTCAGGACATCAGTACGTGGGTGGGGCTCGGGAGCTCGAGCATAGGCAGATCCAGGACATCATTAGGGGTAGGGGCTAAGGAGTTCAAGCATAGGCGGGTCCAGGGCAGTATCGAGGTGGGGCTACGGAGTTCGAGCATAGGCAGATCCAGGACATATGTAAGGGGTTGGGGTAAGGAGCTCGAGCATAGGCGGATCCAGGACATCAGTTCGGTGGTGGGGCTGAGGTCTCGAGCTGGGGCATAACTCGGTAACAAATAGGCTGAATTTGGTGAAAATCTGCAGGTATGGGTGAAATACCGTCGGAAAACCCATCATATTTTATATTGTATCTCCTTTCTTCTCGTCATGCCCAGTCTTTGCTTAACAAAACAAACATTATGCGTGTGTTTATTTATTTGATGATATGAACAGAGGGCAAGCGTGGTGCAGTATGCAGAGACATGCTAATTTAGGAAAACATGGGCCTAGACAGGGGATTGAATGGAGCCATAATGAGAACACAAACCCTAAAACTCCAACATTGCGTTGTTATAAGTATCAAACTGCTGAAAAAACTCGCCTGTCAATCGAACTGTTTGGCTAACGTACATTGTCACCGGCTTCTCCTGCGCCAGAGCGGCACCTGCCGAGGCCGCAGGCCAAGGTAGTAGTAGTAGTAGTTGTTGTCTGTTCTGAGGACTGGTATCAGATACTTGAAACTTGCAGGGATGAAAGGCAGGAACCCATAAAAAATCCCGACGGCTGCAGATTTTCGAATTTTGCAAAAACTTTTCCAAAATTTTGGATTATATTTTTATAAACTTTTATTTTTCTATTTTTCTATTTTTAGTCTACAGCTCTCAAACTTACACTCTTTTACACACAATCAATTACCAGTTGTTGCTCAAAGTTTGAAGCAAAAAATCCAAATGTGTACTTCCAAAATGATTTTTTGAAACTTTTACCTCCAACTTGTAGTGAAATGCATTACCAAAGTTATAAGTTCGAAATATCTGAAGATATGATGCTAGGTGTTCCAAACTGGATTTTTACAGACAGAATGGACTGTGCATTACTGCATAGACACTAAACTGAACCAAAAGCATAATTTTGAAGGTCAGTTTTGGCCCTTTTTCCAAAACATTGCAATTATGGCCTAAAACTTTAAAACCATATAACTTTCAAAATTCTGGACATTTTTGAACGCAGTTTTCTTTGTTGAGATGGGTATTGTCATTACAACAACATATTCTAAATGCAAATTTCTGAGTTAATGGGAAATATTTTTCTGCAAAAGATACAATATTTTTTTGTTTTTTTGGGAATTTAGGACTACATATTTGCAAATTTTCTTTTCGAAATTGGTACCAAAAAAAAGCCCGGCTCAAGTTCTACAACCGTCTGCCTGACCATACCCGCGCGTCTCCCATAGGTTTTGAGCTATATGATGATAAAGACTGAATTTGATGCGGTTTTCATAGGTTGTAATAGATTCATCACGTGATAAAGTGCCTTTATACTCAACTGAGATATATGGTTCTCTCTAAACTTTTAGTATGGGAAATTATGAGCTCTGCCGTTTTTGTTTCATGACGCTCCGACGACTAGTTCGCCACTGAGGGGCAAAATACTTCGGTCCCGTTTTTCCCGCAGCAGTAGTGACGTCATTCTGCCCTTCTTGCATGGACCTTCTGTGCTGCGGCAGTAGGCTGCAGCCGGTAAATGCGTGCAAGAAAGGCATAACATTTTTATCCGAGTGCATACAGCGGGTGGCTAGCCGGTCGGGGCGGACGGGAACCTGACTAGAGGGCAGAGGGTGCCGAGGCGTGTTTAGAGATCCGAGGAAGTGAGCAGTGATGCCCTCAGGTATCTAGGGAACGGTAGCAGGGTCCAGAGGCGTGCTGAGATAGCTCATGGGAAACATTTCGGACGGGGGAGCAGTGAGGATGGGGGCTGGTACGGAACTGGAGCCTTCCCCGCCATTGCCTCGGAACAGCTTCTGTGTTTGTATTAACCATAGATATTCTGACATTGGGGGGGGGGGGGAGTTCAGCCCCTTGCTCCGCCCATTGTATCTACCACCATTGGAATAGCCACCATGTATGTATATAAGCATATGAAAGATTGAAGATTTCGTTGCACTCCGTACCAAATTACCGAACAATATCAATGAGAGGCAATCGACCATGCAGATTTCGAATGTGGTATTCAGGTCAACAAAAGGTCACTGCGCATGCGCACTGGAACTAATGGTAACAGAGGCTATCTCGGCAACCTACGGGTCGATTTTCTTGAAATTTTGTGAACAGAAGAATATCACGAAATGTAAGTAAAAATGTCATTGAAGCTGCACTGCTCTGCGCATGCGCAGCAGAAATTATGAAAATAGGCCTGAAAGGCGAGGATATTTCAGAGGAGGACCTGAACAGAGGGAAAGCCAACGTGCTTAAAGTTAGCATGAGTGTTTTGTCACCCTTGGTAACAACAAAGGTCAGTGCGCATGCGCATTAGAACTTATGGTCATGGAGGCTATCTCGGGAGCCAATAGACCGATTTCGCTCAAATTTTTGCGAGTAAAAGCAGAATAGCATCTGCTAATCCCAATTGATGGCATTATGACGCTGCACTATTATGCGCATGTGCAGTAGGAATTCTAAGGAATAATAGGCTCTAAGGGATCATTTAGACCAGGAGACAAACAAACGGCATATTAACATGCTTCAGTCAACTATAACGGTATCTTTGCTCTCATTCACTGCAGACGTTACTGCGCATGCGGACTGGGAGTAGGGTAACCGAAGCTAACTCGTTAACAAATTGGCTGAATTGGGTGAAAATCTGCAGGTATAGGTGAAATACGGTCGGCAAACCCATCATATTTTATAATGTATCTCCTTTCTTCTGGTCATGCCCAGTCTTTACTTAACAAAACAACCATTATACGTGTGTTTATCTATGTGATGACATGAACAGAGGGCAAACGTGACGCAGTGTGCAGAGACATGCTAATGTGGGAAAACATGGGCTTACACAGGGGATTGAATGGAGCCATAATGAGAACACAAAACCTAAAACTCCAACATTGCGTTGTTATAAGTATCAAACTGCTGAAAACACTCGCCTGTCAATCGAACTGTTTGGCTAACGTACATTGTCACCGGCTTCTCCTGCGCCAGAGCGGCACCTGCCGAGGCCGCAGGCCGAGGTTGTTGTTGTTGGCGTCTGTCAGTCCTGAGAATTGATGTCAGAGCTCTGGAATTTTGTAGGGTGATAGCCCTTCTGCTCCAGACACCCAAACTGAAGCCCCGAGTTGAAATCCAAAATAGTTTTTGAGAAATTTTGGCTCAAACTTTTTCTGTTTTATATTTTTCTAATTTTTACTTCTTAACCTACGAACTTGAAACTTATGCCCTTTTCGAAAAATAACAAGGGCCAGCTAGGGGAAAACGAATTGAGCTGATCCGACAATATTTGTTGCGCGAAAACGCGGCATTTCTCACGCGAGCAAAAAACCGGCTAAAAGTTGATGGCCGACTTGTACGCTCGAAATGTCAGAAGACAGGCCTCAGTTAGCTGAAAGGCAGTTACCTAGGGGTAGCTAGGAAAATTTTGTAGTGCTTAGGCATAGTTTTGAGTGCAAAACGCAAAATTTTGACCTACTTTTTACAGTTCTTCCGGAAGACTGAATTTTGGCTCATTTCATTTCAACGTTAATATCTCACAATCTAATTGACCGATTTGAGTTTTCATTTCAAATAATGAAAGAACATTGCTTCCGCCTGATAATATTTGGAGATGGAAATTGTGAATGTGAAATTCTTTGTTTTATAGGCATAAATAGAAATTGAGTAAAAAAACTTTTTATTTGCATCTTCCTGGTTCCAAGCTCATGTCACTCACAAACTCAGAACTGACATGGCTGAATAGGAAAGTTACTTGCGGTCATTTCGCTCACTTATACTACCCACCTATCTCTAATGGCTTTCGAGTAATTAGTCCAAAATGTATTACAAGATGCTAAATTTCTCGGACCACCATTGCTTCTCACCATGGTTTCAAGTCCTTAAAATAGATGGAAGTGGAAGAAATTTGGCATGAAGCTAGCTGAGGATCCTAGCTCGACGATACAAGTAATTTCAGCCCAAAAGAATGCTTGGTTCGTCTTCTAGAAGCACCTTTATATCGTGCCTTTTCGGGACAAGCACAGCACCCGGCGCCAGCGGCCCGGCATATTCGGCGGAGTTGTACCAGCCAGTGACCTCCTGACGGGTCACAGCTGTTCAGCTAGTGGGAGGGTGAGTGGTATGGCACGGTGGTCTAGTGGTTAGAGGCCCTGTCTCTTGATCAGGTAGGTCCGGCTCGAATCCGGGGGTGACCACGTAATCTTTATTGGTTATTTCAAAGAAAAGAATGATAAAACTGACTTGCAGGCTTATGAAGAGATACATTAAGAACGAAATATGGTTTGCTTTCAGCACATTGTCATGCGGCTCTCCTGCGCCGGTGGGGCGTTAGCCCAGGCCGCAGGCCGAGGTTGTTGTTGTTGGCGTCTGTCAGGCCTGAGAATTGATGTCAGAGCTCTGGAATTTTGTAGGGTGATAGCCCTTCTGCTCCAGACACCCAAACTGAAGCCCCGAGTCGAAATCCAAAATAGTTTTTGAGAAATTTTGGCTCAAACTTTTTCTGTTTTATATTTTTCTAATTTTTACTTCTTAACCTACGAACTTGAAACTTATGTCCTTTTCGAAAGATAACAAGGGCCAGCTAGGGAAAACGAATTGAGCTGATCCGACAATATTTATTGCGCGAAAACGCGGCATTTCTCACGCGAGCAAAAAACCTGCTAAAAGTTGATGCCCGACTTGTGCGCTCGAAATGTCAGAAGACAGGCCTCAGTTAGCTGAAAGGCAGTTACCTAGGGGTAGCTAGGAAAATTTTGTAGTGCTTAGGCATAGTTTTGAGTGCAAAACGCAAAATTTTGACCTACTTTTTACAGTTCTTCCGGAAGACTGAATTTTGGTTCATTTCATTTCAACGTTAATATCTCACAATCTAATTGACCGATTTGAGCTTTCATTTCAAATAATGAAAGAACATTGCTTCCGCCTGATAATATTTGGAGATGGAAATTGTGAATGTGAAATTCTTTGTTTTATAGGCATAAATAGAAATGGAGTCAAAAAACTTTTTATTTGCATCTTCCTGGTTCCAAGCTCATGTCATTCACAAACTCGGAACTGACATGGCTGAAGAGGAAAGTTACTTGCGGTCATTTCGCTCACTTATACTACCCACCTATCTCTAATGGCTTTCGAGTAATTAGTCCAAAATGTATTACAAGATGCTAAATTTCTCGGACCACCTTTGCTTCTCACCATGGTTTGAAGTCCTTAAAATGGATGGAAGTGGAAGTAATTTGGCATGAAGCTAGCTTACGATCCTAGCTCGACGATACAACTAATTTCAGCCCAAAAGAATGTTTGGTTCGTCTTCTAGAAGCACCTTTATATCGTGCCTTTTCGGGACAAGCACAGCACCCGGCGCCAGCGGCCCGGCATATTCGGCGGAGTTGTACTAGCCAGTGACCTCCTGACGGGTCACAGCTGTTCAGCTAGTGGGAGGATGAGTAGTGTGGCACGGTGGTCTAGTGGTTAGAGGCCCTGTCTCTTGATCAGGTAGGTCCGGTTCGAATCCGGGGGTGACCACGTACTCTTTATTGGTTATTTCAAAGAAAAGAATGATAAAACTGACTTGCAGGCTTATGAAGAGATACATTAAGAACGAAATATGGTTTGCTTTCGGCACATTGTCATGCGGCTCTCCTGCGCCGGTGGGGCGTTAGCCCAGGCCGCAGGCCGAGGTTTTACCACGTTTACCACTGTTTCCACGGTTCATTGGAGGTGGTCGGGCAACCGCAAATGGATATAATTCCACATTCCTGGTGCTTTGTACAATAATTCAAGAATAAAGGAATACATTGAGATGACTTCAACATTGACACTGACTTTGTCCTGTACAGACACATTCATTCACCTGCAATGGTGGTCGTCAGATCACTCATTACTTAAGCTAAATAATCTATACCAGTATGTTGAATATTCCCTTTGCATTGGACATTCGCCATAACTAAACTTGCGACCATTCACGCAGCACCCATAAAAGAAGATTTATTTGCACAGCACGACACTGTTTGGTTCGAACATAGGTATACGAAGCCTGAACCTCTCTTCCTTTGTTTGTAGAGATTTCATGAACGGTCTTATTTACCGCTGGTATTCTTTGAAACTTGTGTTCATTTTTCCATGATCGCATCGGTAAACAGACTTTGGAGCTGTCTGGCAATATTGCCCATGCTTGATTGTGGAATGTACAATAACTTAATCCTGCTGAAAAAATTTATGCGTAAGAAAAGCATGCCTACCTTTGGCATCACGTATTTGATCTTCCACTGGACTTTTTAAGCCATCGTGATAGGTTGTCGGTTTCGCAGTGCTCTCTATATACTCACAGGCGCCCTTGCTGTGAGACACAGTGAAAACACTTAATTTAAATAATTCAAATTTGCTTCGATATAACTTTTGCACTGGAATTAAACGTTCGCATTGCTTTGAAATCGTGTGCATGGCAGCACAATTTGATGAAGTTAAATATATTTTTGCATTGTGCAGTACAGCTCTCCGTCAGGAGATGTACATTCTTCAGCCATTTCTCTCACTTTCATGCTCCAGGCATAAGTTCTGAAAAAAACACGAGCGATCGCAGTAGTGTGTTTGGAGGCATGTTATATCGCACAGGCTCCGTGGCCTAATTGTGGATTATGGATGCTGTTTATTAAACCATGTAGAATGAAAAGTGCACTGGGAGCGACGCCGCTAAATAGCCAGTTTTAATCACTACCGACAATGTTACACACAAGCGTTTGGTCGGGTCATCTTTGAGGTTGCTCGAGGTCAAAGTATTCCTTACAGGAACTAAGTGGAAACCTAAACTTTGTGGCATAATAGCTGACAGAGGAGAGCCGTAGAAAAAAATGTTCAGCACTATTGGAATGCTCTTCTCGAGCCCGATCGGATTATATATCTTATAGTCTTGTCTTGTCAAATTTCAAAATGAACCTGTTTTGACTTGGAGCCGGGCTTAGGCCTGCATGGTAAAAATAATATTAATCAAACTGCAGTGGCAAGTCAGACACGACAACGTAAACATAAAACCTCAATTGCAATTCTCGACAATTCTCAATTCTCGCAAGTTATCAAAATTTACCAATTTCCCAATGCATTTCTAATGGAAAGATCGTACCCTGACCTTGTACCAGGCTATCGATATAGAAATCCTGCTCCGCAAAATTACCTTGCTCGGTGACCTTACTATGTGGTGTGAATCTACGCACGATAGGTTAAATTTGATCTTGCTGATGCACCTCCAAAGTTTTTTCGAGGTTAGGTCTATTGACCTGGGTTGGCGGTCTGACCTGGTATGACCCAGACCTAAGATTTTGCCAGAAGCTGTGAAAAATGTCGAGTCAGAGGTAGATGAAGTAAGGTGGCGCTGCACGAAGGTGTTTTTTTTACTACCTGTGGAAACCTGAGGAGGCCGGTTGCCCGCCCCCTCGTGTGGGTGCGTGTTAATTTTCATAAATTCTGACACTTGCACGATGAAAATTTCGTAAAGACAATGCAATATGATTGCAAGCAACCGATTACAAAAGCAATTAGTTTGTTTGCGGTGTTAAACATAAGGCTGCACTACCGCAGTGGTCAAAAACCGTCTGCATACCTACCTTAGGTGCTAAAAATTTGAAATTTATAGCAAGAACGCATTTTTTTTTTTTTTATCGAAAGATATTTAATGAAGCAAAAATTTTGAGATGTCTAAAAGGGAAATTTCAACTGCGAAAAGGTTAACCTAGGTCAAAAAGAAAAGGTCAAACGAATTAAATTCAAAATTTTCAAAATTTTGAAATTTTCTTTTTCAAAATAATGCATAATTAAAGACGAGTTCAATGATATACAAAACTTGTTAATCAGGCAATGCGTTTTGGAGTTATGAAGCATCAAAGATGAGTCTACAAGGTGACCTCCCGAAAATGTCTGGAGCTATATCTCGGTCACCGTTGGTCGGAGGAGGCTAAGATTCTCACAGGCGTGTTCCTGGCCCAAAACTACCCCGGAGACACTTTCAGATTTTTTCTAGACATGGTGATGTCAAGCCTTGGTCGATCTGTCCTGGAATCTCCCATGTATCAAAAATAAGGACATATGGTGCTAGAGCAGAAAGAATGAAAAAAGGGGGCACAAATTGATTGATAGTAGGGGCACACAGGATTTGGACACACATTGAACCAGCGGCCTAGCCAAAGGGGGCCCCAGGGGTTCGCGGACCCCCTTAGGCCGATCTTAGGCACTGCAAAGGATTCTCGGATCAGGGGGCCACCTTCATCAGGGGGTCCACTTCGGGGAGGGGGCAAACCTTAACCGTCATTACGGGGACACAGAATTTGGGCACACATTGGACCAGCCAAAGGGGTCCTAGGGATCCGCGAACCTCCTTGGGCCGATCTTAAGCACTGCAAAGAATTCTCGGATCAGGGAGGCCCACCTTGATCAGTAGGCCCACCTCAGAGAGGGGGGGCGCACCTTAATCGATATTAGAGGCACACAGGATTTGGGCACACATTGGACCAGTGGCGTAGCCAAGGGGGTTCTAGGGGTCCGCGGACCTCCTTAAAGGATTCTCGGATCAGGGGGCCTCGAGTCAGTCTTAAGGCCCTCTCCCGAGATTCGTTCTCAGGGGCCCTGAGTCAGTCTCAGGCCCCCCGCCCTGAGAGTTTGTCTCAGGGGAGGGGGAGCGAAAGTTGGCCTCAGCCCGCCCCTCCCCCAAAAGTCAGTTTCAGTGCGCCCCTGGGAGCTGTTCTCAGGGGGCCCCGAAACTCGACCTCAGGGTTCCCCGAGAGTTGGTCTCAGGGCCCCCCGAGAGACGGTCTGAGGGCTGCCCGAAAGTCGGTTTCAGGGGGCCCCTGAGATTCAGTCTCAGGGAACCCCAAGAGTCGGTCTCAAGGGACTTCCGATATTTGGTCTCAGGGGCCCCCGAGAATCGGTCTCAGGTGGCCCCCGAGGGTCAGTCTCAGGAGCATCCCCCTCGAGAGTCGAGAGTCGCACGATGGAGAAGACAGTTACTGGTGGAAATTTTTGAACACAATTTTTGTGGATTGCCAATTTGTGACGAGCAATAGAACAAGGTAATTATTACCGGATGACGTTCTATCGTATTTTCGTTGGTGGGTTTGCGTTTGTTCAGTTTTAAGTCATCTCCTGTCTATTTCACTGGGAAGGGGGAAATTTCCGGGCACTTGGGGGCGTTTCTGTTGACTAGGGGGGGACAAATGGCCCCCCAGTTAACATGTTTAAATATTACCTGAGGTAAATGCAACGTCTCGGTCCTTGAGCGTCGTCAGGCGAGGAGTGTAAGACGGAGGTGGTTAGAGCCCTGAGGTAAACTTTTTTTCTAGAAAAGGTCCAAATAACTGAAACTTGTTCTAAATACCGAGTGACTGGAGGCCTAAGGTAAAAATTATGGTTGAAACAAAAAGTGCTGAGAATCCCAGCACTCTCTTACCGAGGGAGCAAGGGAGCAACGTGTGGTGTGTTTATATGCCTTGAGTATGCGCATGTGTGGGTGCCCGTGCATGTCGACTTTACCGCAGGAGTGGCCAGGATGATGTTTGAGCGTTGAGAGTTGGTCTGTATCGCCGAACGAGGAATGGTTCTGAGACTTTTTCTGTTTGAGGCATCTCTGGCGTACTTTAGAATTTTGACGCTCAGGTCGTCTGCTGTCAGCTCATCATTCGGATGCATGGTTAATCTGTGCTGTCCGAAAGGTGCCTACTGCCTCTTATTTCTAGCGTCACCTATGTGTTCGTTATATCTGAGTCTAACTTCCCTCTAGCTCCCACGGGTATAAAATGACTTGCCTGGTTCACAAAGCTTACAATCAATCCTACAAATTACATTTTTGGCGTGACTCTTTCCATTGATACCTGCATGACAGGCAGGGCAGAAGCATGACAGGCGTGGCCCAAACAGAAAAATTGCAGAATCATTCCTCATTCGGAATGTCAACTCCCAACAGACCAACAGAAACGACCAACCAGAAATGACCAACAGACCAAATCCCAACGCTCAAACATCATCCTGGCCACTCCTGCGGTAAAGTCGACATGCACGGGCACCCACACATGCGCATACTCACAGGCGTATAAACACACCACACACAGAGCTCCCTTGCTCCCTCGGTATGAGGGTGTTGGGACTGCCAGCACTTTTCGCTTCAACCAAAAGTTTACCTTAGGCCTGCAGTCACTGGGTATTTGGAACAAGTTTACCTCAGGCCTCTAGCCACATCCATCTTGCGCTCCTCGCCTGACGCATGGAAATGTCTATGAAACAAAATGTATATGATGCATTTACGTTTTAGTCCTAACAGTGTCATACCAAAATGATTAAGACTGGTGACCAGCATGCAACTGTGTGAATGAGGATAAGGTGGGGCCACATAGCTGCAATCAAATTTGAAAGGGATATGTAACCCTGACAGATGAAGACATTCAAGTAAACACAGTAAGCAGAATCACTCACACGCTTGCAGTTACGTTACAGCGAAGCAATCGGGAGTAAAGCCGCCGCGAAGCGGTGGAAGTCTACGAGCAAGGGGAGCAGACCTGAGTCCTGGCCAATGTGGGCGATACTTGCCCCGCAGGGTAGGAGCGCCGCAGGCCGGCCTGCTGAATCGAGACATAGTTCGAATATGTCAGGTTCGAATATATGTCAGTATGTCAGTAAGGTTTGGATACGTCAGGACAACTTATCTGATGATGATTGGAGTTTTAGGGCACTGCAGCTACAGAGGCTATATGTGCCCGCAGGACACATTATCTAAGTTACACTCTGGAAGCTAAAATGACTTCTACCTTCCAAAGCTAAAGTGCACTGAGCGGCACCGTATGGACACAGGATAGGCATTGCGGCACAGTTTAGCATTGCGGCACAGTTTCAGGTAGAAAACGCATTGCGGAACAGTTTCACTGCAGGAAACGCATTGCGGTACAGTTCCACTGCAGGAAACGCATTGCGGTACAGTTTCACCACATGACACGCAGGAGAAGGATACCTAAAGGTAAAGGGATAGCAAAGGAATTAAAGGGATAGGTGGGCCGAGTGGTTTATTGGGTCACGTGACCCATTGAACTTGAAGGCTACACCCCATTTAAAACGGTATACGGTTCGCTGAATGGGTTCCGGCGATGACAAAGGCAAGTCACCGCGAAGCGGTGGAAGTCTGCGAGCAAAGCGAGCAGGCCTGAGTGCTGAGGAGGGTGCGGCGAAGGCGATACTTGCCCCGCAAGGTCGCAGCACCGCAGGCCGGCCCGCTGAATCGAGACATGGTTAGGTAAGGCTCAGATATGTCTGGACGGCTTATCCAATCGAAACAGAGGGCACAATCAGCACGCCAACTCGTGGTTGCCGGAAGGTAGAACTCGGACCAAATGGGAGGGGGAAGGGAAAAGGAGGCCGGCCGTAGACATCGGGGAGAAGGGACGAGTCATCGGGGTGCCGTTGTCATCGTGGGAACCCGGCAACGCCAGCAGGGCGTTCTAGTTTTATTTAGATAATACCAATCTTTCTAGATAACTTTTCCCTCTAAGATGAGCTTGGATTTTCTGATTAGTGAAAACTGTAAATACAGTGTAAGCAAGTTGTAGCATTTTGCGCTGAGCTAAATTTCGTCCATAGACCATGAATGTAATAATTAGTTCCATTCGAAAATGAAATGAAATAACACAATTACACGTATCTCACTGCTGAAATAGAAAGTTGAAGTCAGTGGTTGAAACGTATAAGACAAGGCTGCAAATTTTGAAAATGCAGAGGCTTGAAACCAAGCTCTGCATTTTCAAAATACATATGTATGTCTCAAATCTGCAATCTATTTTATGGGCAACGTGAAGATATGGCAATTCGTATACCCTTAACCGAATTAGTTTTGCATTGATTTCATCCTTTTCTTGAACACGTGTTTTTCTGCTTTTGTTTTCTCACCTTTAATCATGATTGCAAGAGTTCGTACGCTCCCGAGTCAATCAACTGCCCGTGCCCACGCACCGGCGGCCGCGCCGACGACGGCCGGGCGCGCGGCCGGGCGGCCGATTTTTGCGCACATGGTATCATTCTATGGCTGATTGCATATTGATAAACTCTAGGACACAAAAAATATTGACTTCGCTAAACAGAAAAGATATATATTTCGCTAAATAGAAAAAATATACAGGTGCACATTTTTGCTTCCATACCCTTAACGTGAATTACTGGCCACACTTTCAAAAAGTCATTGGAGGAAATGGCCAAAGAATCTCTAAAAATTTGGGAACTTTTAAATGAAAAACAAGATGCTCCAACTTTGGTTGTTCATGCTAAATCTAATCCCGTATCATTTGAGGCTATGATATGAAAGTTAACGCCGGAAATACTCGTTGTATATCACCATGTTTTGACGAAAACGGCGATTTTCACGATTTTCTTCAAGCTATTACTCCGAAACTGTACGTCTTAGGAAAAAATAGTTTCAGACCAGGACTACACGCTCCTGAAAACACAATGGACGAAATTGGAACGAAATCTGTGACTATGCGATGTAGGGGCCTGGTTGATCTGTGCTGGAACGCCTCTGCTGCGAGGACCATTTGGTAAATATTGGAACTTCCGACATAGGCGGATCCAGGATGGCCAATCAGGAGAGGCACTTTCCAGTGGGGGAGGGGGCGCCATCCGGACCAGGGGACGCTCCTTTTGGCCGGCCAAACCTATCAGGTGGGCGCGTACTCCTATCGGTGGGCACGGTTTTTGCATCCTGGGGGAGCAACATTTCAGGGGTTGCGCCATCGACCTTTCAGGGGACGACGATGGTCAATCAGGGAAGGGGGCACCTGCCCTGCTTGACCTCGCTTGAGCACACCTCGCTGAGCACTCGCTTGAGCACACTCAATCTCCGGTGGGATCGGAACGGACCCGGCATCACATGTATGTAGGCCTGATTTCTGACGCTTGGTGTGGTGCGCCTCAGGCTGCGATCTGGTCTGGACTGTAGTGGAACTTTTTTGAATGAACAGCCGCTTATGATGGAAAAGGATAACGGTTACTTCAGATATCTAGATGAAGAAAAAGAAAACCATATTCACTTTTTGTGATGTTTTGTGTCAACTAAGGGCAAAAGATCGATCCTCGCTGGAAATCGAAATTTCTGACCCATCTGAAATAATTACCGGACCCCTAACTTGACCAAGTGCTAAAAAGGTATTAAATTAGGCATCAAATGGTAGCTCTGTTGACAGCCAGGACGACCGACGTCCTTTCTTTGTTACTCTAAACCAATTATGCACAAAGATAGAAACGTAAATAGCTGAAAATCGGTCATTTTGAGAAAAACTCCAAATTTAAAATCAGATTCGCGACCCCTAGAAATTTTCGGATTTCGAAAATTTCAAATCAAGCGAAAACAATCAAGCGAGGTCAAGCAGGGCAGGTGCCCCCTTCCCTGATTGACCATCGTCGTCCCCTGAAAGGTCGATGGCGCAGCCCCTGAAATGTTGCTCCCCCAGGATGCAAAAATCGGTGCCCACCGATAGGAGTACGCGCCCACCTGATAGGTTTGGCCGGCCAAAAGGAGCGTCCCCTGGTCCGGATGGCGCCCCCCCCCCGGCAAGTGCCTCTCCTGATTTCGTATTTCGAAAATTTTGGTTTCGTTGAACTCAGCAGGTCTGAATGCACGGGATTAGACATACCCACCTACAACTTTCAAAATTCGATACAAAATGGGCCACCCTAATATAGATATATTCCTCGGCCATTGATGTGTTTCATGTTGCCCAACCCTTATCCGCCCATGCCAAACCCCGGAGTAAAATAAAATTTCATTAGAAAGCCCCATAATGGGCTGCTGGAGCTGCCTCTGTCCAAAAACAAAATAAATGAAAATGTAAATAAGTTACCACCTGATATCTGATTAATAATATATTCAAACACATTATCTAACAGCTCTCTATATTGTTACAGACGGCTCTTTTACGAAGAATGCATCGTGCTTGATAACACTCGGCTTAGGAATAAATCCTCCCTAATTGCCGAACTATATCTCCACTTCTGGCAAAATATTTTATTAACTTCTTCAAGGAATCTGCCCAATTTAGTTTTAAGAAAAAAAACAGAAAGCTTCAAAAGCTTATTGTTAACCGTTTCGGAGATGTCTCGAAAAAACCTTGAGGGACGGGTGGAATCCGCCCTCCCCCTCCTCACAGGGTTAAGGAAGCAACATACATTGCAAACAAATTTTAGAAATGTCTTTAAAAGGCAGCAAGAAACTCTGTTAGCTTCACAGGTTTATTTTTCTAGGCCACTCGCGATATAAACGTTTCAACGACGCCTAATTGCGTCTGGCCAAGAATTGAGCCGGACTGAGCGACCTAAGTACTCACATAATTATCCGCTTTTCCAAATCAGTATTCCAATTTCAAGCTCTTGTCGCATCAAAGGCAAAAACACGAAGTGGTAGCATGCGTATTGTGTGTATTGTTTATTAACCAAAATATTACTTCTTCATAAACTACATCGGCATTCAAAATATTCCTAGACGTCATAGGCAGGACTATATTGCCACTGTTCGCATCTATGTCTACCTACAGAGGAACCGACCAGAAATTCGCTTTGGTCCGATCTTTGGTCTGTTGGAGTCGCGGACAAGGTACAGCCGCCTGGTCGGTTGCAGATGAGCTGAGGAGCCGGTGGGGAGGTGCGCGGCAGCTCAGCTGAGGAGCCGGTGGGAAGGTGCGCGGCAGCTCAGCTGAGGAGCCGGTGGGGAGGTGCGCGGCAGCTCAGCTGAGGAGCCGGTGGGGAGGTGCGCGGCAGCTCAGCTGAGGAGCCGGTGGGGAGGTGCGCGGCAGCTGGAGGTGAGCCTGGGCCTTTACAGGTGCCCAGCAGAGGTGCTACACTAACATTCACTTCCATCCGGCGTCGGCAACATATTTCGTTGGCTCAGATAAGTTAAAATAGCATTCCCATTCACAAACAATTATAACTAGCACCCACTATTTTCACATCAATCAACATTTCAAAGTCATGAAAAGCACCAAGACTTTTTCAGTGACGTAGAACGCCTATAATCACCACGAAACCATGAACGAACGCTGAAACTAACAAAAAACATATCAACGATCTCTTCAACCTCGGAGTCACACATGAGAAGTGCCTTTGCATAAGAGCTTGGTGCCACCGCTAAAAAAGGCCTGTTATCACAACCAGGTCAGTGGGCTACGCCCTCTCTGCATCTATTCTACCAACGGTTTTGGGCTATAATACCAATGGTTTTGGGCTATAATACCAATGGTTTTGGGCTATGATACCAATGGTTTTGGGCTATTCTACCAATGGTTTCGGTCTGTTGTTGGCATACTTTTCAGATCTGACGCTCGATAACAACTAATGGCGCTAACTGAAAACGCAGGAGAAAACAGAAATCGTGTGAAAACAGGAAAATTGTACAGCTCCTTTCTTTGTCTTTCCCTCTCCCCGCGTGGAAAAAAAGGCGTCTGTGTAGATTGAAAATTGTGACTTGAGCCACCTTCTAAGTCTTTAAATACTCTTTCTATACAAAGACCCGGTAAAAGCAAAGTGCAGCACAGATGTAAGGACAAAAGAAGCCAAATAGCTTTAAAGCTATATACGACACTCTCCAACGACAACAGGTGAAAATCTGGGCGAAAAATTTTCCAAGATTCCCTTGAAATCTTCTGGAGTGAAAAGCCATTATAAACGTCTTCAATGACTGTTGGGGTTTAACGACACAGCATCTGCCAAGGTTATACGGCGAAGCCAGCTACTGAGATGGATTTGGGACGGGTGGATCAAGTCAACTTATTCAGAGGCTCTGCCGGGACATGAGACCGGAACCTTTGGCTAAGAAGGCAGGTGTTTTACCACTGATCCAGGATGACAGGTGTTTTACCACTGATTTCCCTTTGAAATTAGTGACTCATAATTGTTGGGGTTTAACGACGCACCAACTGCCAGGGTCATACGGCACCGCAAACTCTCACCCTGTTGGAAGGGATTTTGGGGATCAGATCGACTTATTCAGAGGCTCAGCCGGGACTTGACCCCGGGACCGGTGACTTAGAAGACAAGGGTGCTATCCACTAAGCCACCTCATCCCCGAAATTAGTGACTCAAAGGATCTTACGTTAGAATTGTTAATTGATCTTGAATACCACATAGATCAGTGTAAATGTCTGGTCTAACGAACTGCAGTGCGTGTCGTTAGTAACTCGGTTCACCTGCCGGCTACTTTGTCCGTAAATCTTGAAACTTGCTTCGCAGGTGAGCTGAATACCACTGTCATGTTTGGGAGTTCGGCGTATAGCGACTACGGTAGTCATGTACCGCCCATGTGCTTACTACCCTGGCCAACAGCTCAGCACTCAGGAATGGTGACCGGAGCTAGCCCCATTCATTCAGTTCAACATAATGCGTGGGAAACGGGAAGTCTGGCTCTGTAAGAACGGGTACAACATATACAATCATTTCATTTCATGCAATAAGCCATTTCAAACTGTATGCATTGGTACAATATCAATGCAACCCAATAACATATTCAGCATCACATGCAACATTCGCCTTCACCTGAATCTTACACGGGATGTATTTGAGGGCTCTTCTCGCAAGGAAGCCAAGTATCCGACAAAAAGTACTGGTGCCGCGCATGGTAACATCTCTCTAGTGGCAATTGAGTATAACGCACTCAGCAAATACAACGAGTGCACTTCACCCGTTCCTAATCAGTGCATCAACTACGCATTTGACATCTAACCTTGATAGACTTCAGACATGACAGACACTTCAGACACTGTGAGGCGTGGACAGGTGCAGCAGGTGGTGGAAAGGCTCCGGCGCCGAAGATTTGCCTTCCAAACAATCACTTCTACACGACGTTCAGCTGCTCTATCAAGCCGTATTATCTTAACCATGTCCACCTTTGCCTATATAACACAACCGAGCATGAGATTACCACGAACCTCATAAACACATTATCAGATCTTACTCACAGATAAGAGCACTCCATGTGCAAACAAGCAACACAATTGGGGATGATCTATAGAAATCCACCCGGCATCCCAGGTGCGTTCTCAGACCAGCCCTGGGTGTGGTAATCCATTCACAGCTGCACATCAAGTACGTACAACAGATCTGAAGTCGGTGCACTGATAAATAGGGTTCTGCTATGGTGGCGTACATTTCCAAAATACAATCTTTGCATGGTTTTGTATTTTCTACACCCTCTTCGTCTATCATCGTTACCACGCAGAACACCTCTTCCCTGAAGCAAGCATTCGCTTACTGAGTGACAACCTGTTCTTAAACGGGGATGATTGTAGCATCATATGTATGTTTGTTCCGCCTCCACGGTGTGAGTGCTCGTGCTCTGCACCTATGTCTGACAAAAGCGTCGTCTCGTACCTAGGTTTCGAGCGAAGAGCCGCACTAGATGATTGGTGGCAGAAAGGTGCTGGCCTGGTCGTGGCCGGGCTCTGCCGACTGTGGCACTGTCCGGGAGGCTGAGGAAGGTCCCGTCGAAGGAGGCCGCTGCCGGGCTCCCTCGCCGTCTGTGTCCGAGCTGCCGGCGGCCAGCGGCAGTGGTACTACTAGTTGCTGCTGCGGCCGCTGACTGCCCTGTTGGCTGTTGGCCACAGTGGCGGTGCCGGCGGAAGAAGACTGCGGCGGGGCTGCTGCCGGCTGCTCCTGCCCTATGGCGGTGCCCTGCTCAGGCTCAGCTGGCCGTCGTCTGCCGCGGTAGATCTTGTAGATGTTGTAGCCAGCGTCTTCAGTGGGCGGGGAGACAGCGCCGGGAGCAGGCATGCTGCCGCAGCGTCCCGCCAGGAAGGGGTGTCGAGCGGCCTCCTCTGGTGTCAGCCGGCGCGCTGGGTCCCACCTGGGGCACACAGGGGCACCATGAGAGGGGGGGGGTTTGCAGCTCTTTACGTCTAACGTTTAGTCACCTCAAACTGACTTGTCATCTATATCCGTTTGGCTATGAAATGTATCAGGCAGTTCAAAATATCTGATTTGGACAATCTCACGCGGGTAGCAGGGATGGTACCGGGTACTAGGGGGCGCCCAACCCACCCCAGCTGAACACACCTGACGCCCCCTAGAGGGCTGTGCCAAGAGAGCAAGTGCGGGTAAGGGGGTGGTGAGCGGGCGCCCAGCCCACCCCAGCTAAACACGCCTGACGCCCCCTAGAGGGCTGTGCCAAGAGGGCAAGTGCGGGTAAGGGGGGTGGTGAGGGGGCGCCCAGCCTACCCCAGCTAAACACGCCTGACGCCCCCTAGAGGGCTGTGCCAAGAGGGCAAGTGCGGGTAAGGGGGTGGTGAGGGGGCGCCCAGCCTACCCCAGCTAAACACGCCTGACGCCCCTAGAGGGCTGTGCCAAGAGGGCAAGTGCGGGTAAGGGGGTGGTGAGGGGCGCCCAGCCCACCCCAGCTAAACACGCCTGACGCCCCTTAGAGGGCTGTGCCAAGAGGGCAAGTGCGGGTAAGGGGGTGGTGAGCGGGCGCCCAGCCCACCCCAGCTAAACACGCCTGACGCCCCTAGAGGGCTGTGCCAAGAGGGCAAGTGCGGGTAAGGGGGTGGTGAGGGGGCGCCCAGCCCACCCCAACTGAACACACCTGACGCCCCTAGAGGGCTGTGCCAAGAGGGCAAGTGCGGGTAAGAGGGTGGTGAGGGGGCGCCCAGCCTACCCCAGCTAAACACGCCTGACGCCCCCTAGAGGGCTGTGCCAAGAGGGCAAGTGCGGGTAAGGGGGTGGTGAGGGGCGCCCAGCCTACCCCAGCTAAACACGCCTGACGCCCCTAGAGGGCTGTGCCAAGAGGGCAAGTGCGGGTAAGGGGGTGGTGAGGGGCGCCCAGCCCACCCCAGCTAAACACGCCTGACGCCCCTTAGAGGGCTGTGCCAAGAGGGCAAGTGCGGGTAAGGGGGTGGTGAGGGGCGCCCAGCCCACCCCAGCTAAACACGCCTGACGCCCCTTAGAGGGCTGTGCCAAGAGGGCAAGTGCGGGTAAGGGGGTGGTGAGAGGGCGCCCAGCCTACCCCAGCTAAACACGCCTGACGCCCCTAGAGGGCTGTGCCAAGAGGGCAAGTGCGGGTAAGGGGGGTGGTGAGGGGGCGCCCAGCCCACCCCAGCTAAACACGCCTGACGCCCCTTAGAGGGCTGTGCCAAGAGGGCAAGTGCGGGTAAGGGGGTGGTGAGGGGGCGCCCAGCCCACCCCAGCTAAACACGCCTGACGCCCCTTAGAGGGCTGTGCCAAGAGGGCAAGTG
Source organism: Lepas anatifera (assembly GCA_034440635.1). Lineage (NCBI taxonomy): Eukaryota > Metazoa > Arthropoda > Thecostraca > Lepadidae > Lepas > Lepas anatifera. The sequence goes on from JAOTON010000509.1 coordinate 527,490, forward strand.
CGGGTAAGGGGGTGGTGAGGGGGCGCCCAGCCCACCCCAGCTAAACACGCCTGACGCCCCTTAGAGGGCTGTGCCAAGAGGGCAAGTGCGGGTAAGGGGGTGGTGAGAGGGCGCCCAGCCCACCCCAGCTAAACACGCCTGACGCCCCTTAGAGGGCTGTGCCAAGAGGGCAAGTGCGGGTAAGGGGGTGGTGAGAGGGCGCCCAGCCCACCCCAGCTAAACACGCCTGACGCCCCTTAGAGGGCTGTGCCAAGAGGGCAAGTGCGGGTAAGGGGGTGGTGAGGGGGCGCCCAGCCCACCCCAGCTAAACACGCCTGACGCCCCTTAGAGGGCTGTGCCAAGAGGGCAAGTGCGGGTAAGGGGGTGGTGAGGGGGCGCCCAGCCCACCCCAGCTAAACACGCCTGACGCCATTGGCGGATCCAGGAGCAGCTTTTGAAGGGGGCCAAACCACTTTTTTGGGGAGGCTAAATCGAGAAAAAATCGCGAAAACATAGTACCTTTTAAGGAAAAAAGCTAAAATTTGGTCCTCTTGGGGGCCCAAAAGATACTATTTCAGTCTTTGGAGGGACCAACGGCCCCCTTTGGCCCCCCTTGGATCCGGCAGTGCCTGGCGCCCCCTAGAGGGCTGTGCCAGGGGCCCCAAATCGTACTGCAAGGATTGGTCTGGATCCACCCGTGGCTATGCTCCCCTCCGGAACGAAATGGACTGCATAGGCGCTTGGTACTTGCACGACCCAACAGACCCACTGTTACAACAAAAGAAGCTGATAGCTTCTCCTTCTTACGTGATGCATTTCCCTATGAAGTCGATGAAAACGGCGTCAGATGAGCTGAGAGCCTCGGAGAGGGATCGCGAAGCCGGCCGCCGCCGTTTTCCTTTGCTGTTGGTGATGCTGCGAGGATTGCCTCTCGAATCTGGACAGAAAACGCAAGCTTAGATACCCTACTGCAGTTCACGCAGCCTCCATTCTGCTCATTTGCTTGCCTAGTAACGCCTAGTGATTTCCTAAAAAAAGAAACAGACCAGGGTTTTTAGCATATTCTTTTATATTTTTGCCCAGGGTGGATTTCATCCTGCGACATCTGGTACAAATCACATTCAAATGTGACATTCTTAAACCAGGAACAACGAAAAGATCAAGCCATTTCTATATTTAACCACATAGTAAGGGCTTCAAAGTGCAGGCTGGCCTAAAAAAACCTGGAGCCCTCAGCCGAAAAGTAAAAACAGAACAGCTCGGCTGGGTCCTTGGTCTTTTACGCAGAAATGAAGTTTCTGGACAAACTCACGCTACTCTGGTGAACTTAAAACGAAGCCAGCAGTAACGAGAACGAGTTTGCCTTCGGGTTTCCACAATGTTTCTGTGCGCGGCTCGATCCGTCAGCTCAAACCCCTGATAGCTACCTCACACCTACAAATGAGGATGTTGGGTGGTGGAGTAGGCATAACTCTTCCAGCTTGGTTCTCTTTTGTTTTGTGTTCAAACGCACAGTTGTACTGAACTTGTATGCTAGCTATTTGAAGCCCGTTATGTGAGGACTTACAGAATTACAGGATTAGGAGGACTTACAGCGCGTGTATACAGCAGATACCGGCGAAAGAACGCTAGACTTTGTCAAAGGGAAAGCAAAAGTCGACCTACTTCATTTTTGCTATGTAAATGCATTTCAAACTTCATAATCTATTAGAACCTACGGCGTTTATTCAAAATTGCGTTCTTTACCGAAGAAGAGCCGTCTTCGAGACGCATGCATGATGAGCTCCTCCGGGGGCAGGTCGAGCACTTCCATGATGCAGGCAAGTTGCTCCACCTCGTTCTCTCCAGGAAACAGCGGAAAGCCAGTGTGTAGCTCCGCCAGGATACACCCTGCCGGCCACCCAGCGACGCGCTCGTGGTTCGGTTAAAGGTATAAACAGGTAACCACCGAGTTGACACGTGCAGTGGAGGGGGTCTTCAAGTACAGCCATGAACATGCATTCACTCCACAACCATCAAGTCGTCACCGACAGAGAATCGGAAGGGGGGGAGATTTACTCTGAAGAGTTAAAAAGCTAACTCCACCCTCCACCACGAGGTAGCGCGGCCGGTAAGAGCAGGAGAGCGCATCGCAGATGGCTAAGCTGACCAGCGGCGCCTCTGGTCATCGGAGCCACCACCCATAACGCCCAGCGCTCAAGCCGGCCGCTACGTGGACAGTGGAACAGCGCAGGGGCGAGGGAACGAGGGGCTGCACATCGCGGCGGCAGATTGGGGACTAGTGGCGCCACCCAGAATACCATGCGTCAGAGTCAAATTGAGCCGATCTCCAGATGGCAGCACGAGCAAACAAGCGAACCATAGTACGGCGCAGAGCCACGAAGTTGGTGATAGTTATCACACTTTTTTCAAGGAACATGTTACTATCGACAGGCCAGCGGCCGGCGACTCAACAGCTCAGCTACTGGCGAAGGCCGCAAGTGTTTGAACGTGTCACACCGAACCATAAGCCCCTCCTCCCCAAGTGCCCCTCCTCCCCACATATTTTTTCGAGGCGGTCGGAGAACTTTTCGCGGACGGAAAAGACTGCTTGGCTACCTTTAAGGAAATTTAGAAGAAGAAAAAATTATGAACGCGTCGATTGGCAAAATAATTCCGAAAATTGGTCTCTACTTTTTCTACTTGCGGGCTTTCAAAGTCAGACCTATATTCTGAGATCGCCACAATCACGCGGCTGCATCAGTTCGCCCGCACTGTAGGCCGAGTGGTGGCGCCATAACGCCATATAATCGGGATGCTATATCAAGGTAACCTCACATTAGGGCAAGGTCGAATGCCACAGATCAAGGTTATACCAGCATTTTTAAGGACATTGGCCCCAGTGCTTTTGGTCAAATGACGTTGTTCAGTTTTTTTGTATGCTATGAAATCAAAGTTAATGTTACTCAATGTTAGGGTCAAGGTCACAGGTCGAGGTCAAATGACATTGGCCAAGGCAAGCTTTCCTTTCCCGCCTATCAACTGCTGTAGGGCGCGCCAGTTATTGTTTACATCAGTGGCTGATCCAGGAATGCATTGGGGGGGGCTAGAGCCTCACTCGCCAGTACCTCGAGCATCCCTCGCCTATGTATTAACTATAGGGGCTCGGTTGGGCGGGGGGGCTTGAGCCCCCTTGGATCCGCCGCCGGTGTACATTACCGGGAATGTATCATGTTGTGACGCGATAAGACAATGGCCTGACCCCAAAATTGAATGGGAAATTTTTTGGGAGCTTTCCTTCACGGCCTTAGTCCACTTTCAGCGTATTCCCCGATTGTTTTCGTCTAATCACGGCATTTTCCAATATATCGCCAGTAGGGCCCAGGTTTGGCCTTTACAACCTCGTTTGACCTTGAGATAATGACCTAGGTCAATTAGAATTGACTATAAATTAGTGATTTAGACCCTCAAAAACTCCAGAACTGACGTTTTTCTAGCCATCTTGGTTTTCGAGGCCTCAGGGGGACCCCTATAGAAAGTCATAGGACCCCTCTCCACTGCGCGCCGACGCCAGACCCCCTCCCCTGCGCGTGGTTAGCATTACCGCTCCTCTACTTTCCACAAGTCCATATCTATAAGCACTAATTCCGCGGAACGGCAAGGAGAATGAGGCCCATATGCAGCAGTATCAGCTGCCAGCCAGGGGCGGCCGCGTCTGTGCCTGTTGTGGTGTGTGATCTGGCGGAGCCGGCAGCACGTGTCGATCGATTCGACTCTCCACCCACCTACCCAGTGGCTTCCAATCTCAGCGAAGGCAGCGGCCGTCAGATTCGGCAGCAGACGGCGGCCACGCCGGCCGGGCAGGCCAACCAGCCTCATTACCGCCCTGCAGCGTCTCCCGCCGACAGCGCGTATTGACGGGGAAAAGTACCAGCCAGGAAGGTAGACATCTGCAGTGCTCATCTTAACACTGTGACTGACTGGCTGATCGGTGCAGCGCCGTGGTATGCTCCCAGCACTGGTTACAAATGTTCTGGCATTGACCGTTCTTACGCATTTGATGACAGGTCTGGATGCAGTCGTTCTGTGTTTTACCATCAATATTGAGCATTCTTACCTATCATACGATATATTTGGGCGGTAATCTTATCTCATCTGCAATGTTGGTTCCTTCTGATGTACGACCATGCGCGGCGATGTTATTTGCCTCGCCCTAGCTGAGGGAAAGAAATCAGCTGGCGACGGCGGACTGAGTGCGCTGAGGCCGGGCTTCTTACCCAGGCTCCACACGTCAATGGCGGTGCCATACTGGAGGCCCAGGATGACCTCAGGCGACCGGTAGAAACGAGACTGGATGTAGGTGTACACCCGCTGGTGCGAGTAGCAGGAGCTGCCGAAGTCAATGATCTTGATACTGGAGGAACTGCGTGACTTCAGAAGAACGTTCTCCTGCCAACGGAGAGCCCAGATCTAGTGTGCGTACCATATTTGTATCATACAAATATGTACATCCGTCTGTTTGGTGCGCGCGCGCCTTCCCTCGCCATTGACCGTTCTCAAAAAATCATTTGTGATCTTGCATTTCCACTCACTGATAATGTTTGAAGATGTGCTGAAAATAGTGTCTTAAAGCATACAAATAGGGTGAGCTTTAGCTTTTTTCTTTACTATTTGCATCAAAAATGTAGCTCAGCATACACAATTCAAGCCAGTAATGAGGGTTTCTACGTCGGATTTAAGTAGTTTTAAAAGTATTCTTTCAAGATATTTTGTTGGTGTAACATTTGGGTGTATTAACACGTTCCGCTGGCGGAGGGGAGTAATTTCGCCACCCTATCCTAGTTTTCTCCAAATAACGCGACAACAAGCAGACACAGAAGAACAAAACGTACAATACATTATCCCTGAGCAATCTCACGGATCTAAGCAAATTGTTGAGGTCGACTCTGATCAGGGAGTTGTACATGGTGAAGAGACCAAACCTCAAACCCAGACTCACAAGTTTAAAGCGGCGCCACAGGGGCATCTGCCAAGCGATCAGTCCCATACTGTCATGGTACGACGAGGTCATTGGAATCTACCAAAATCGGCCATCTCAGAATTTTCATGTTTTTTGCCTAAGATAGGGTCAATTTTTAATCATCCCATTATGTCTTCGGTTACAAATATAAGGGATCTTTTCAGTAAATACGCGATAAATCGACCTGAAGTCATTATACCATGTATTCTCAGCAAGTCCCTGTAGAAAGGGCCCTGTATCAGTAAATATGCTATAGATCGATCTGAAAATCCTTATATCATGAATTCTCAGTACGTTCCTGTCGAGTGCTGAGTCCAGTCCAAGTCGAGCGTTTGAGTATTTGACATTACAAAGTTCCCGTGAGGTCACCTGAGCAGACTTTGATTCTTTTGGGAATAAATTCGCACTAGATTGATAAAGATCTTTCATTTTGGTTTTATTTTTCTTATCTTGCCACGGGGAGTCGGACATGATCATACCAAACATTTTCACCAGTTGACCTAATATGGTCATATACATGACTCGATTTGCCACAATGAGTGACACTAATGACGCCTAAAGATTTTCTTTAGCTCTGCTCATTAAAAAAATGGCATATAGTAGAAAATCTATAATGATGTATTAGCCCTGTTCCAGCTGTCAGCACAGTTTTGTCAGCACCAATCAGCGGGCCGCGTTGCGCCTACGTCACAGGACTGTAGCCTCTCCCCGGGAACTAGTTCTAGAGGTTTTACGGGCTGATGGCCTGCTGTTTGCGCTGATGAAAAATAGTAAGTGCACTGAGTGGCAGCCTAATATTTTATAATGGCATAAAGGTTTAAGTTCCCTTTGCTTAGCACAAACATGAGGCGATTATGGCGCTGATGTTTCTTTTCTGGAGGAGAGGTTAGAGGTCCTGCTGACAAAACTGTGCTGACAGCTGGAACAGGGCTATTTTAAGCCCATAGAAGAGGGGGCCAAATACGTCCTCCCTCCAGCGGGATACGTCCTGCCAAGAATCCCAGTAGGGTGCGAATTCACAATGAGTGTGTGTAGTCAATCCAATATTTTCATGCCATAGTTATTTCCATGGAAAGTACAAAACAGCACCAAAAGAAGCGGACAGGAAATATAGGCGGAGGGCATTGGGTAGGACAATCCAGTTGGTCCGATGGACCTGCTGACTGGACAAGGATCCGACTCGCTGGGATTCGGTCTGGGATCTGTGGCCCTGCTTTCCTCTCATCACGTTAATTCGATTTGCAGATGAACAGTGCGATCCTGCCGGATTTGAGGCTTGCGTTCAGGAGCACGGAGCAGAGGGAGCTGGATAAATGCTGCCTACACCTGCCCAAACCAAACTTCTCAACCAACCGATGACACACAACAAGATACAAAACTTATCACGGTTTGACCTTTTTTTCGAAATAGTATTTTCAATATCAATATACTATTATTATTTATATTATATACTATTCTAATATTTACGCTGTTGCAACGCTTTGACAAAATATAACGCAGCCACATGACACTAGCAGGTGAGCTGAGTTTGACTGTGCAGCTCAGATTCACCAGTTACTGACCGGTTTAAGGTCGCAGTGGATGATGCCTTCCTTGTACAGAAGCCGCAGGCACTGCACCATCGAGGCGCCCAGCTTGCGAATCAACGACATGGACACACCTTGGTAGTTGTTCTTCTTTATCAGCTCGAAGAGGTTCAGTCTGTTGGAAAATAATTCTTACAATATTATATTGACGGTTAACAGAATTACGTCCAAAATCACCTACTATGTTTCCGGCAAACCAAAATGATGTTTAAAATTAATCAAATATTGAGAGACACAAACGAAAGCGGCATTAAAAAGAAAACTCTGCCGAAAGCAAATAAATTTAGTTTGGAATTTAAGAAGTCATAAACTAGTTAAGTGAATTGCTGATTAGTCAGTAGGCTATCATACAGTACCCTACCCCATGAGCTGGAAGGTCACGCAGAGATGGTTACGGAAGTAGAAATAATCGAGCATGTGGATGATGTTGTAGTGGCCGTCCCTGTCACGCCGTCGCAGATGGTCCAAAATCTTCACTTCCATCAGTGCCTGCTGATGGAACCTCTTCTTGTTCCTGCGGAAGACACCGCCATGGACTCGGTTTTTTCATGGCAGCTTTTTTGAAAGCCAAGTTCATGCTGAGAGTGGTTCTCTAAGAATGGTTCAAATTGAAAGTAATTCGCGATGAGTGAAACATTCAAAACCAGTGGAAAGGAAAAATAGAGAAAGGATTCTAGAAAACTCACTGCCAAAAGTAAAAGATATAAATATCCAAAAGCCACGTAGAAGCCCTCATCTAGACACCTATTGAAATAAAACACACATGTGATCAGACTGCAAAGATAGAAAGTAAATGTCTGTGGCCAAAACTGGTCCAAAAGGCCTAAGAAACAATTCAAAACCCGAACGTTTATGAAACCAGCACGAAGATGATAGACTAGAACTAGATCAAACCAGTGGTGCAACCAGGATTTCATTTCGAGAGGGGCCATATTTTGATAGTATTTCCCCCTTATATGTGTGTCTCCCCATATTCTTTTAGTCTGGAAAACATGAACGTTTTTTGGGGTGTGCGCCCTTTTGCGCCTTTTGTACGCCTTTTGTAGTACGAGTCTTTTTATAGTTCTAGATTTGAAGGTCTATTCATTTTGGCTCCAGCTTTGGAATGTTTTTTTCTTTAGAACTGTATCCAGCCTAATCCAGTTAATCCAACTGTATCCAGCAGATGGCCATAGTAGGTGTGCTCCCCCGGTTTTGCTAAAGGTAAAACTTATGTATTATAAAAACTTAGTTCAGTATATGTCGGTACGTACAAAGTCTGCTGCATTGAGATAACAGCTTTTCTATATTTGCGTTAGTTAGAAAATGGTGTCACATTTCAACAAGTAATTCTGGCTTTCCTCTTCCGCATTACCAGAAATGAAATTAAAATTCGGAATTGTGCCAACTGCTTGTTTGTGAACGTGCCATGGTTTGTAATGGGCATAAGCGGCGGAACGGGAGGATAGGGGACACCGTGCCCATTGGACGGACCAGGGGGCACTACCATTGAGGTGCCCCCGACCCCTTACATCGGCAAAAATAGCAATAAAGTTGGGCCTGACCCGGGCGTTTCGAAAAAAACTTCGAGTTTTTAATATTTTTCAGAGACCTGACAGAGTCTGCAGCAGATCCACTCTGTTGGTTTTCCTCCGATGTGATATGTCTCGCACATAAAATCCTCAATCTCATTGTGTGAGAAAAAGTCCTCAATCCCCATTAAATTAGGAGGACGGGGACGTGATCACTGAAAATGATAGGCAATAAATGGTCCGTCGTTGCGCAGGCATACAGTCTTATTCAAATAACTGTCCAGTGTAAACATATCAGACACACCTAACTTTAAACTGTTTCCAATTTAAGGCTCCGGTAAAACGGGTTAAGCAAAAGTTGTTTTTAAGGAAAAACGTTAGTCTGGCCTTAAAAAATATGCTGAAATAGACGGATATTTTCCCATGACGTTTCATCTCGATCTCTTTTGATGAGGTAAAGTCGCTGAATAATATCATCGTCAATATTTTTTTCTTGAACCAGCTTTCGTTAAAGCAGTACCTTTCTATTATAATATTTTTTAGTAAACTGTTCCTGTTTCATGAAAATGCTCCCGGCTTACTTGAAATTTCATGGAACAAAGCCCTTCACGGGGTTTTAAATCCAATATGCATCCCAAAGAGGATATAACCTAACTCATACTTCGCTTATTCAAAACCATGCAGTTGCAGATAGTAAGCGTATCGCGAGCTGGAAGCAGCCCCTTCCCGGGGATTTCTGCTCTTTATTCAGTGGCGTCCAGGCTGGACACTTGGTGAGAGACGATTTCTGACTGACACCGCCGTGAAAACGTTCACTGCTCCAAAAAGAACTTTTTGGGACTAGCGAGATGTTAAATCAAGGATGTACTGATCAAGGATGTCTTACACCACTTAAATTCATTAATCATCTTTTCAGATCGTGTATGTCGTTGCTTCTAACGCTGCTTGATTCTAAAGTTCAGATATATTCCTTGCTCTTTAACTGAAGTGTCATCCTGATGGCTCTTTTTCTTTATATTTTCCAAAATATTTTTCCAACGCGATTCCTTCCAGCCCTCTTCTCATATGCGGATATTGTGGCAGCTTTTCAATTCCATTTCCATTCTAACGTTTTGTAGCACTGGGTCATTCCAAGGGCAAAGGCTCGACATTGAAGGACGTCGACGCGTCGGAAGCACTGTAGTAGTTCGGGTAAAACAATTTGGTAACTTTCAGGGCAGAGTCGACGCCGTGTTGCTGTTGTGTCTTGTCCACACACGTGCGGCTCGGCGACGTGACAAAATCGCTACAACGAAAAATGTTGAATTTACAAACTCGGAAGTAGTTTTATACCTATAGGCTCGGATGTATATTATCCAAACAAGGTGGAAATAAGGAGACCTAGTGACCTTAGGACCAAGAAACGCAGGGCCATAGTTGGGATCCTGACTCTCCAGCGGCAGCAACGCGAACTGCAGCAAGTACGGGATCGCGCTCTGTAAATTGCGATTAGAATACACCCACGCTAAGCACGCCTATATTTTAGCTAGTCGTGTCTAGAATAGAAGAGTATCACCCGCGTTCTGGTGACAAGATTGATCGCAAAACATGCCCTGGTGGAATGTCAGGATTTGAGATGCTGGGGGACTCGTTATCTGCGGGGGTCTCCTACACTGGATTTGGTCCTGGGGAACATCTGTCTGTTGAAATCACCCGTATAATGTATTTTCTGGAGAGTGTGGGCCTCAATGTCACCTACTCTCCTTCGTAGCCGTTAAAGTTTCTTGAATAAAATCTCTTGACCTGCCTGTGGGTGCAAGGACTAAGTCTTATTTACTATTTTACACCCACCTGCTATCTTCTGTACCTTAGAGTGTTGTGGAAATGACCTAGGACCCTAAAAAGATGATAGAAGAAGTGCTAAAAGACTTAAAACCCACCCATCGGCAAAAAGGCAAAAAGAAACTAAAATCTAAAATCATAAGACGAAGGCAACCAAAAAGGCAAAAATCCAAAAACTAAAACGTCTAAGCCCTAAAAGCCCAAAAAGGCTAAGATAAGGTAAGGATAAAGAAAAAAACGTGGGATGAGGTAAATGCAACGTTTCGATTCTTGACCATCGTCAGGCGAAGAAACGACGGTCAAGGACCGAAACGTTGCGTTTACCTCATCCCACGCTTTGTATCTTTAACTTGTCATAACCTTTTTTGAACTTTTTAGGGCCCAGAAGTTTTAGTTTTTGGACTTTGGCTTTTTTGGTTGCCTTTGTCTTATGATTTTAGATTTTACTTGTTTGGCCTTTTCCGACGGGTTTAAGCCTTTTAGCGCTTTTACTGTCTTCTGTTTTATCATCTTTTTAGGGTCCTAGATCATTCCCACAACACTCTGTGGTTTATGGCACCCTATTTACAGCAGACCTTCCGAGAATTTATTAACTTCTGCACCTTTTTATCCCATAGATGACGATGAAGCTGCAGTCTGACGGGATTTCCTTCCTTTTTACAATTATATTTTCCTTTATTATTATTATAACGAAATAAACTTAGTAGCCGGCGCACCCTAAAACACCAGGGATGCTAATAATGATGATAATGGAAATGTAAGGCCATTGTGTGCCTGCCCTCCACTGCTCGTGAAAATTCACCCTTTTTGGTCAAACTGACGAATAGCTTGAACGTATCAAGCAGCCAGAAAATTCTAGAAGTGACGTTTTCTTGTCAGCAAGAGCAGGCAAATTACTTGGCCCCTTCACTTTTTACTGGTGGCGACGCTCATGCATTGCAATAATGATATCATGACATTCCCTTTAACATTTTACTATTCTCTACAACCCAGTCTTATGAAAGACGAATAAAAGCAAGGACAATTAGCCGCAGCAGTGGTGTAGGAAGAGCAATAACGAAGAATGACGTTTTTTGGTGTTTCCTCCTTAAGCCTCACTACCTGCCAGTTATAGACTGGAATAGCATGTGCATTACCAACGCTTTAGCATCGCCCCGGTGGCGAGTATTTGAACATCTCCCTCGGGTTTTTCCCGGCGGCGCGAAGCACCGCTGTACATACTTGGCGCACATTATCCTTAATCAACTCTGCAACTTCCCTCAACATTTTAAGGTTGCGTCATCTCAGGTCAGGTCACCAGCGCAAGTCAAGTGACCTCACCTCCAAACATGTTCAAGGTGGCATTAGTAAGAAATGGGTGAATCTATCGGGTTGAGACTTTAACCACATAATGGACCTACCGAGTGCTACAAAGATATTCCGGGATTTTTTATATCGATGACCAAGGGTCAGGTAAGGATCATACCTCTTCATTGGAAACGCATGGGGAAAAGAAGAGTTGGGCTGTATTTGTGTAGATACAGCTGAGAATACCTTCGCTTTCGCCAAATTGTAGCACCCTGGGCTCCTTTACAGGTTCATGTTGCAATTTTTACCTGTAACTTCTGAGAGATCATTTGGGGCTACTTAAGCAGTTTTCCGACTTGGGTCAATAAGCAGCACTTGACGATACAGCTTTTATTTTGATACCATTACGTTTGGATCGCTATTGCAGGTCGATTGATATGTATATTGACTATGTTAAGTTGGAAAGTGACCTTGACCTGACCTGAGGTCAGGTAAATTTTGTGTTTTTACATAGTATAGTCATATCATACATCATTCGATTCGCCGTGACGAGAGAAAGCAAATGGTGCCTAAAAATGATTCTAACTCAAATCTGTCAGACGCTAGATCCCAAAAACTCAACTCTAACATGGCACCTTCGTTGACCTGTCATGACATCACTATTAACCTGAGCCAAAATTGACCGATATAGCTTAGTCATCAATCTGTGTGAGGTATCCAACAGCGTTCGCGTTTTTTTCTATCCCGCATAGGAGCCGAGTTCGAGGGGGCGTTTAAACACCCCCCCCCAACGAGTTAGGGCGAAGGTGGCTCGGAGACCCACCGGGGCGGGTGTTAAATCGTCTTCTCTCGGCACTGAGAGCAAAGGTGCCAGGCTGCTATGAGCTGGTCGTGAATGAGGAGCGTAGCTCTAGTTAGACCTCCCAACAACGATGTTTGAGACATAACCCGCGCTCTGGTGGGGCTCCGAGCCACCTTCGCTCCGGTGGGGGGATGTTTGAACACCCCCTCGAACTCGGCTCCTATAAGGGATAGCGAAAAAACGCGAAATCTGGTGGATAGCCCATACAAATTCATAAAGAAACTTTATCAGTCACTTTTTGGCTCAGGTCAATGACAGGTCAAAGAAAATGGGATTTTGAACATAGTTTTTGGGCACTAGCGTCTGACACAGTTGACTTAGAATCATTTTAAGGTACCATTCGCTTCCTCTCGTCACGGTAAATCGAATGATGTATACTATGACCATACTAGGTCAAAACATAAAAAATAAACTGACCGCAGGTCACGTCAAGGTCACTTTTTTACCTAGCATAGTCAATATGCATATCGATCGACTCAAAATAGCAATCCAAACGCAATGATATCAAAATAAAAGCTGCATCATTATTCCTTGCAAAGTTATTGACCTAAGTCAGAGAACTGCTTAAACAGCCCCAGATGACCTCTCAGAGGTCACAGGTAAAAATTACAACATAAACCTGGAAATGCTGGTTAAACCTTATGCTGGTTACGCCAACGATTCGCACAGAATCCGGCAGACGGAGGTTTTCATACTCGGCTGTACACATGTACAACGAACTTCCCCAGGCCATCCGCCAACACGGCCTGGGAAGATTCAAGTGCGAGCTGAAAAGGCACCTGATTGAGACGCGGCGACAGAATCGTGGAACAAGGTGAAGTTTAGGGTTTGCTTCCAGTGACCACTTTGTATTGTCTTATCGGTATTTTATATTAATGTTTCAGATATTTTAGCATCATTTTCCTATCAACCATTTCGACATGTGTGTATGCGTGAATGTTTGACATGCGCGATTGTTTTATATCCCTCATCCAATTTATTTTACCCTTTACGACTCGAGGCGTAGAATAGCTATGCGGTGTATGGAAACGTCTTACAATGTCCAATAAATAAATAAATAAGGGGCCAGGATACTACGATTTTAAGAATGTGACGGTATTGGCAGCTGTATCTCCACAAATACAGCCCAATTTCTGCTTTTCTCATGTATTTCCAATGGAGATGTCATGATCCATACTTGACCTTAGGTCATCGATATTAAAAATCCCAGAGTATATGCTGTAGCACTCGGTGGGTCCATTATGTGGCATAAGTTTCAATCCGATAGACTCCCCCATTTCTTACTTATGCAACCTTAAACATTTTTTGAGGCGAGATCACTTGAACCGCACTAGTGACCTGACCTGAGATGACCCAAACCTAAAATTTTGGGAAAAGTTGTGGAATTGATCAAGGATAAGGTGTGCCAAGTACGGCGATGTTTCGCGCCGCCGTTTTTTTTCGTGCCGCTGGAAAAACCCGAGGAGAGTGTTCAAACACCCCCCTCGGGCGAGGGTTAAAAATTAATCTGAAACAGTTCCTTGGTTGATTGGAAAAAGTCGTGATTGGGTTAACTTCATCTTCACCGGGCGGGCCTCCCTGGCAGTAGCACTGAATTCGATAGAGGAGCCTGATCCACTCACCAAAAACACTAGACTTTTTAAAGCACACTGGAGAACTGTGTACAATTTTGCAATGCCACTATTTTTGATAATAAATTAATACCTAGGAGTTTCTTGGTTCTATCAAATTCTTCTAACAACGCTGCTTCTGATGACCGATAATGTGATCATCGTTAAAATTAAATAATTTTTCCAATGAGATTCCGATAATCAGATTGGAAAAAAACTCGACAATGCGCTACCATTGTACTTTTCGAGGTCCCAGCGTGTCAACTTGGCTCTAACGCGCAACTTCTTTGCCGCAGTCATTTTACGTTAGGTCGTAGGCCTCCGGAACCGAAACACGGGCCCAAGACTAGCTATTGGAGTGTCTCCTGACATAGGCGGCGAAACGGGGGGAGGCACTGGGGTACCGGGGGAGGCCCCTCCCCTTGGCCAGACCAGGGGGAACCACCATTGAGGTGCCCCCTTAAATCAGCGAAGATAGCAATGAAGCAGCGCTTGGTCCGAGCTTTCGGAAAGAAACTTCAAGCTTGCAATATTTTTCACAGACTCACAAAGCCTGACAGTATATCCATTCGGTTAGTTTTCGCGAGATATAATATGTCTTGCATAAAGAAACCTCAATCTCATGTGTAACCTCTCCCATGACCTAAGGTGGACCGGAGCGTGATCACTGAAAATGATAGGCGCTGAAATTTGGCCGTTGTTGACGAGGCATGTGGTCTTAAGTAAACAACTATCGGTGTAGGATATCAGGGACACTAACTTTAAACATTTTCCAATTAAGGGGGGACAGTAAAACGGGCAAAGCAAAAACCGCTTTTAGGGAAAAACGTTAGCATGGCCTTAAAATAGAGCGGAAAATAGCCAGCTGAAATGGACGGACATTTTCCCCGAAGTGGTTTGGCTCGTTTTCTTTTGAGTTATAGTTGCTGAATAATATCACCGGTAGCAGGTTTTTTCTACAATCACTTTTCTGAAAACAAACTTTATATAATAATATTTTTGGTGTAAACTGTTCTTCTTTCCAGAGAACAAAGCCCTCCACGAGACTTTAAATGAAACAAACATCCCACAGAAAGACATAGCCTGATTTATATTTTGCATATCTAAAGCCATGCAGTTGCACATAGTAAGCGTATGATGAGGGGAAAGCAGCCTGTTCCCGGGGATTTCTGCTGTGCATTGAATGTTGTCCAGGCTGGACGAGTAGTGGATACGAATTCGGACTGAATTCAGCCGTGAAAACGTCCACTGCTACACAAAATACAAGTTGTCGGATTAGCGAGTTATCAAATCAAGGATATACGACATGCTTTATAAATATTAAATTTATGAATTATTTGTCCATATTTTGTGCACCGTAACTTCTAGCACTGCTTGGTTCTAAGGTTCAGATATAGGTATTCCTTGCTCTTTGACAGATAACTCGTCCTGATGTCTCGTTTTTCTTTCCACTTGTTTTTATAATACTGCTTTTGCAGCGTGATTCTTTTGAGCCCTCTTCTCGAAGAGGGCACGAAATCGGAACCGCGTCGGAAGTACTGTAGTAGCTTGGGTACTTTTAGTTTTCAGGGCAGAGTCGACGCGGTTTTGCTGTTGTTTTTTCTGTCCAGGGACGTGTGTGCAGCACACATGCGGCTCGGCAACGTGACAAAATTGCCACAACTAACAAGTATTACTTTACACGCTCGCAAATAGCTCTTTACCTATTGCACCGGAAATATTCTATCACAAACGTCGGAATAAGGAGGTCAGATGACCCTAAGAGCAAGAAACTCAGGAATCCAAAGCCCTGGTTGGGATCCTGGCCGTCCAGCGGCAGCAACAGGGGCTGCAGAAAGGACGGGGTCACGTTCTTTGGGTTGCAATTGAGACTAAGGCTGGAGGTCTTCTCTCCATTCACGGGGGGGAGGAAGAGTACTGGATGGGTCAACACTGGCAAGGCAATACAAGCCCTATAAAAAGTCTATGGGAGACCAAAAATTCAGAGGGTATCTGACACGCCCAACCCCCAGGGTCTCCACCCATGATTTGGACACATCCACGCTACGCACGCCTATCTTTTAGCGTGTCGTGCCCAGAAAGAGTGCCTGCCTTATGGTGATGACTCATCGCGAAAAATGTCCTGGATGGAATGTCGGGACTTTGAGATAGAGGACTCATCTGTGGGGGGTCTCCCACACTAGATTAGCTCGTGCGGGAGCATCTGTCTGTTGAGATCATCATCATAATGTATTTTCTGGAGAGCTTTGGCTCTAATGTCACCTACTCTTTTTCATAGCCGTTATTGTTTCTTGTTTAAAATCACTTCACCTGCCTGTGGGTACCAGGGTTAAGCCATGTTTACTATTTTGCACCAACCTGCTATTTTATCTAACTTTTTTGGTATTATAGATGAAGACATAGTCGCAACTTGACGGGACTCTTTTGCTTTATTATTGTAATGGGCGCAAACCCACCTCAGTAATCGGCGCGCCCTAAAACACCAAAACATGCTAATGATGAGGATAATGAAATAAGGAGATCATTATGAGCCTGTCCCCTACTGTTCGTGAAAATTGCCTTGTTTCAGTCAAGCTGGAGAAAAACTTGAAGGTTTTACGCAGCCAGAATCCGACGCGTTTTGGATTCTAGCACAGATGCTTTTTTAGCAGCAGGTGGTAAATTATTTGGCTTCTTAATTTTTTTACTGGCGGCAATGCTCATGTAAAATGGCCCTTTGGCTTTCTTTATTCTAGTCCTATATTCTGGTCACGAGGTTCTTCAACTGTGGGCGGGCCAAACAACTTTTCGTTGTTAGTGCTATAATACAATCATGAAGTAGTAATTCCAACCGCCAGATAATGAATTTAAGAGCACATTCACCGTAAAATTTCACTTTTGTCTACAGCCCAGTCCTATGGAAGATGAATAAAAGCAAGGAACTTTAGCCGCACCAGCGGGGTATGAAGAACAGTATCGAAACACTTACGTTATGGACCCCATTAAAGGTGCCCCCCCTGGACGAAAACGTTCCGCCGCCACTGTCTACTGAGACAAATTCTGGGGCCCCGAGACTAACCATTGGGACCTCGAGACCAACTACACAGAATCTGGGGGCCCCCGAGACTAACTCTTGGGGGGCCTCTGAGAGCAACTATGGGGGCCTTTGAAATGTGTCCTGTAAATCCTGTGCCTACCCCTTTCCAAATGTCAGTTAACGTGCTCCTAATGTGCTGTGTGTGCCCCCAGCAGGTTTTTGTGCGTACCTAAATTTCCAATGCGTGCCCCAAATCCTGTGTGCCCCTCACAAATTTTCCAATAGATATGCATGCTTGCAAAATGTTCTGTATGTGCCCCTAATATCAACCAAGGTGTACCCTCCCATTCTTTTTGTTATAGCAGTATATGCTTTTAGCTTTTGATGCGTTAGGTCTTCACACACAATATAATAATATATATATAATATATATATATATATATATATATATTTTTTATATATATATATATATATGT
This sequence comes from Lepas anatifera, assembly GCA_034440635.1. Lineage (NCBI taxonomy): Eukaryota > Metazoa > Arthropoda > Thecostraca > Lepadidae > Lepas > Lepas anatifera. The sequence goes on from JAOTON010000509.1 coordinate 544,637, forward strand.
ATATATATATATATACATTTGAATATTAAAACTATTTATACATACATACTAATACATACTATATTAATACATCTGAATTAAAACTGAGAAATGCGATCCATAGTGTGAAGTTATATCCATTATTATATTACTTGTGTGTTTATTATTATGTAACTTATAACTTGTATTGTCAAAAGATCATGAGTATGTCTACCGTAAGACGAAATGTCGAATTATGTTTTTTTCTAATATTCTACACCAATATGACGAAAATGACCGAAGCCTGATACGAAAACTCGAGTCGACCACGAAGAAACTAGTCAACGCCAAAAAAGGTAAAATATTCAATGAAGCATATATATATATATATATATATATATATATATATATATATATATATATATATATATATCTGAGTATTTCGGCAGTATGCCTTCTTTTATGCATTGCCGGTTGAATTCTATAGCTGGTTCACATTTCGAAAGTTTACGTTGAAGTTTTTCTATTATTCGAACGTTTGTTTTAGCCGCGAAAACGTCCTCTCATTTCTCGATGTACTCGTTGAGGCCACGGCCGATAAATTCGAAACCAGCGTCTACAGAAAACCCACCCACCAGGGAATGGCCTTGAATGCTGAAAGCGAATGTCCGGATCGTTACAAGCTTAGGCTGGGGGGATCCAGTTGCGCGTAGCTTCCACCCGCGCTCTCCCTACGCCCGCGCTGATTTGGGCGCAAGTTTGCGCGTAAGCGATTTGGAGGGATGTTCGGGAGAGAGCGATCGCGCGGAGCTCCGCGGCGGCGTAAGTTAGCGCGGTGCATCGGGGGCAATCCGAGGCGGCGGTGAATAGTGCTGGCGACCGTCGTAAATGGACGCTAAGGGTGAAATTCCCATAGAATACAGTGCTTTTCTGGCCGTAGTAAACTCACGTCATAGGTTACAGCCTGATGACTGCTGTACGCTGTCGGATTTCCTGGCCGACTATGGGGGGAGGGGATGAGAGGAAGACACGGCCCCGCGCTGGGAGGTGCGGTGATGATAAAAGTGCTCGGTTCGGATAAAGGGAAAAGCCTTCACCGTAAACGACAATTAATAAGTGGGATTTCCAAATAAATGAAGCATACATGAGAAAATGATATGATTTGGCTTACTCCGAATGCGTTTTTATTTTAAGCCTACCTCAAGTCAATTTATCTGGGCAGGACACGGGCTTCACGCAACACACTTTTGCCTCGTTGTACTATGGTGCCATTGGATTAGTCGGAGCACTGGGGGAGAGATGAGCCGGGCAGGCCCCAAGAAGCCTGGTTCGGCGAGTGCATTTAGTGCATTTTCTGCATTCCGTCTATGAATTTGACCCCATTTTCCTTATCTTTCTGCCTTTGAAACAGCACCATATATTAAAAATCCTCACGCCCACAGTTCTCAGGGTGACGTGGGTTATCGCTGGCGTTCCATGTCAGCCACGACGAGACCGTTCGGGGACGGTGAGTGTTACGAAACGTGAGATACGTCCTGGGGCGAACAACAATGTTTATTGGAGGGCAGTTAACATTACGACTGGTGATCCACTGTCACAGCTGCAGTGATCTACGTTTCTCTTCGCCTGTGTCTCTTCTGACGGTTTCCCAATGAGATGTTGGGAGTTTGTGGGCCTCGATTTTTATTAAAAATACATGTTTTGTCGAACGCAAATCATATAACTTGGCTTCACTGACATTTCCAATATCTTTTTATTACTTTAAAAGAATCATACAGGCTTCCGCGCTGTCTTCCGCGCTGTTGAGAAGACGCGGAAAGTTAGCGCGTAAGACGGCGAGTTGTGACACTACTTCCGCCACAACTTAGCTGCGCGCCGATGGATCTCTCGAAAAGCCGCTGCGCGCTAACTTACGCCCCCGCGCAGCTGCGCGCTGTCTACCGCGCGTCCGGATCCCCCAGCTTAGTGTTCTTAGCGCTTTCATTAGAAGAGCAATCACACACAGCTCCACGTAGCAAAAAATGCATACGGAACTAAACCGCGCTAAACAACTACTAGTATCCAACAGTTACACTAATAATAGCATAGACGAAGAAATAAAAAGACAGCTATCAAAAGCAGAGAACCAACATACCAACAACACACTGACCCATCACCATTACTACAGAAATAAAATAAACAGCGCATACAAAACTGATGAACGAATACTTAGCGACATCATCCGACGAAACACAGAGTGTAACGACAGTGAGCAGCTCCAACTTCCCATCTATTACAAAGCACAAAACGCACGAAATATTGTGATGTCGAACAAGCAGGCCAAGACAGAGTCACTGAAACGCACCAATGTAGTGTATAAATTATCATGTCCCCATGAGGGTTGTAGACCTCAAGTTGATGCCTACATTGGTGTAACTACAACGACTCTGTCTCGCCGGCTCACCATGCACCTACAAGAAGCATCCATAAAACAACACGTACAGACCAAACACAACACAACCCTTACAAGTAAAACACTCGTTCAGAACACACATACCATAGCATCTACTGACGACACCCGGAAACTCGCAGTGCTGGAAGCGCTACCCATCCGCGATCAAAAACCAACCATCAACATGCAGATCAGCACACACTGCACACTGGCACTGTGGGGGGATTGAAGTGTATCGTGTGAAATGTTTTATTGTACACCATTTTTCTTTTATGTGTCATGAAATGCGTCATCACAGCGTAATGTCCTGTATATTGTAACCTGATATTTGTATTCTTAACAGTGCACACTTGAAACTGATATGTATTTTAAACTCATGTAAATTCGTAAACTGTAACATGTTTGTAAATAAATGTAATGTTCGTTTTTTATGCCCACTATGATAATTTGATCAGAAAGTAGATTAAAAAAGGAA